>OZ024742.1:77534755-77622255 GCA_964016885.1 Eledone cirrhosa
AGTGTATTTGCAATTAATTGCGCACACGTGCACACCTGCATGCAGATAGACACTGACAGCCAATAAAAAATCGATAACTTGCTTATTAAGATATCGGTCAAAAAGAGAGATTGAATGTACTTTAGAACATTTTTTGAATATATTGTTCTTTTTGGCATGATATGTCAGAAATATAGCTACTATACACTTTGGTTATTTTTTGTAACTAAAAAACGGTTCCTTTTGGGTGGATACTTAACGAGAAAAATCCTAGGGTTTTGGACAAGTTTGTTTCAGGCGCTGTATAGACGCCTATTTTGTCACACCTTGGTCATGAATTCGTATTCTTTTCCAATAGATATTTTCCGCTCTATAAGACTCACCAGGATATAAGGCGTATCATTTAAAATCAGGTCCGCGCAACGGCGTGTAAGGCCAACCAGGAAAATGCTATCTTCTTTACTTTTAGTCTAGATCTATTACTTCTGTTAGAGCCGTGATTGATTACCATTGTATTATTTATACATAAGGCTCACCGGAGTATAAAGCGCAGAGCTGTTTTTTTATTAAATTTAATTATTTTAAGTGCAATTTATAGACGGGAAAATTCGGTAAGTTATTGTAATCATATTTCCAAAACTTCCCATTCACCAGTAACCATGCTAACGAATCTGATGTCATCTCGCTCTGTATTTAATCACCTCTCTCTAACCTAACAGGTTCGTTACACGTCGTTATGCCCACACGGAAACGTTCAAGACTTACCTCCAAAAAAGGTACAGCTACTGCTTTGAGACAACGAATTAGGCGTTCTCAGGTATGAGTTCATTCACAATTGATTAATCCTTTATGCAATATTCTCCCTTAATGTTAGCAAGTACTGCGTTTATCCTAACTGTCACCACTTTTAAGCAACTACAACATTCTAATCGTAGTTATATTATATTTATTGTCTTATCTTGATTCCCTTTTGTTCATGTTAGACTTTTCTCATTTACTATAGACACTGCCATTGGCTTAGCTAACCAGTAGAATTAATTAATTTTCTCTAGGAAACACCTGCTTAGCGCGAATCTCGACTCGCTGATAGACATCTTTCCCGGCTGGTTGAGTCACCAACATCACGTACGACAAGACTTGCTGATGTTCGCCTTCGTCGCCAACAAGCGCTGACGGAGGAATCACCAACATCCCGTCAGACGAGGCTTGAGGCTGTGGCAAAGAGCAATAACCCTAGATACAATTTTGATCAACTTTTTTTCACCTATAGCAGATTTACCGAGACAGGTTTTAGCTACTCAAATCTACTTCAGAGATCACGCATTGATGTAAAAAATCAATAAAACTGAAGCGGGGCTCGACTTTGCGCAAAATAACAAGGCAAAGTCACACATGGGAAAACGTTTTACAGGAACGTCCTATATTCTTGAAAACTGTCACAAAAGACTCGCCATTATGCCGCGGTTAAGATAAAGGCCCTTTTAATTCTTCTTCTGCACATGTGAGCGCAAAAATTGTAAAAAAAAAAAAGCCCTGAAAAAAAATCGACATTTTCACCCTGCTTTAAATTAACTGAACTTTCAATATCAAGCGATTTTGACTTCCGTCAGTCGTGCAGAGAACAATTTCAACGATACACTGTGTAACTACAATTAATAAATTACAAACCTGTGTCTACTAACCTATTTTTTTTTCATTGAAGTTCGAAGTTTTGAACCTGTGATGCGCGGGAAGTAACTTTCACACATTCTAACAGACCAAAGGTCGACTTACACCCGGGCACCGCCGGGTACTTCAGGCAGTATATATATAAGCAAAAGGGATATTTAATTTGTTGGTAATTCAACAAATATGTATATCTATAACTGATTCGAAGCACTTGACAAGTTTTCTGGAGTATAATGTCATTTATATATATATATATATATATATATATATATAAACAAATGTTGTTTTCGCTCAGATATTAATAAATTCATGATATTATATGATTTGAACTGACAATCTACTGATACTGCCAATCCAATCAGGAAATTATTGATATTCTGTTTGTTTATGAGTAAACAGCTTCATAAAAAGCATCTATCACCTGGTAGATGACAACCTCATCCTTTTATCCCCTGCGGTATCTGGTAGAAAACAATTGCCAATTGATAAAATTTGTTTTCGCTCTTAAGGTGGTAGATACATAAATGTATCAAATCCCTGAGTTCAAATCCCACTAAGGTTAAACTTTGCCTTTTATCCTTACAGGGTCGATAACATAAAGTACTAGTAACGTACTGGGATAATTGCTGGCCTTGTACCAAAAGTAGAAACAATTATTTAATATTAGTATTATTAACTCACGAATACATTTAAATATCTACTAGATCGGAAGGCTTTGGTCAAATAGGCGCTATAATAGAGAACATATATACAATGTGACAGTGTGGGTTTGAATCAGAAAGAACGAGGTTGCGAACTAAACACCTTATCTAGAAAACCATAATTATATATTGCTACATGACTTTACGTTGCATTGCCTACATTTATTTTTGAGAATTTGTGTGATTGTTTCATATACAAAAACTATTTTTTGTCACTTAGAAAGAAGCCATTATAATTTTGAGTTCGATTAATTAAATTATGTTTGTCAATGAGTATCTTTGATACTCTGAACAATATACTTTCAACAATGTGATTAATGATAGCTAGAATGTCGGTCGATATAATTGATTTCTTTTCAAAAGTGTTTGATTAATATTGTGGATTATCTACATTTAGTGAGACATCAAGGAAATTCCCAAATATAATGGTCTTAACATTAAAGGCATTCAGTCCATGTTATTTCATTAGAAAAAAAAAAGATATAAAATACTTTTCATTCTCCCCATTCATTTGAATCAGAAGCGTCTCACGTATATTGGGCAATCCTTTCATCTTTAGCCAACATGTTCTTTAATTTAGAAACTAGTAATGATGATACAAATTACTTACCGCAGTGGAATCATATGAAACCATAATAAAATAAAACCTCTTTCCACAATCTTAAAAATACAAAATGCACTATTGCAGTGTGAGATCATTCTGTGGACGAGCCTGACAATTCCAATCTCATTTTCATTCGTCTTAGTAATGCACCTCCAAATTGTAAGATGAATACATTTCTGGATCATGGATGTCACAATGCTTTAAATGTGCGTTTGGACTCTCATGGCATGATTGATGTTCGAACGCAATATTGATGATTTTTAATAATTTCCTACGATAAAAGGTTTCAGCTCGGCAGTTTGTGTCTTAATTGTTTGATATAGCAGTAAATATATGTACTTGTGTAGTAATTTCATGTAGTGCCATTTAGTCAACTTTCCTACAAAGCATCGCAACTGAGATAAATATATTATGCGGTCGATTTCATTCGATAAGTTTTTTTCTTTCTTTTTTGATAGATTTAACGAGGAATATGTGTATGTGTTTATACATATACATATATACGCACACACGTACACACACACAGCCACACACACAGATATATATCTATCTCTCTCTCTCTCTCTATATATATATATATATATATATGCATGTATAGGTGTATGTATGTGTGTGTGCGTGTATGTATGCATGTAATTATGCATGTATATGCTAAAATCCAACACAAAAACACGAAGGAACAATACAGTGCAATGATTATGTATATTAATTTAACGATTGGTATAGAACAAGAATTATATTAACGTTTCGGGTGTTAGTTCTTCATTCGTAGATTGTATAAGAGATATATGAAGAAAAGGGTAAGAGAGTGTAATAAAGGAAAGCACATGTGTATTTAATCAACCATTGTGGATAAGTGTCACTTAGATATAAAAGACGTTAGATATATCTCATCAGCCATGTTTTTATTAGCTATCATATCTATTTATTGATCAATGTAACGAACAACTACATATTGAGCAGTATCTAAGAAAAACAAAACACATTATTAAAGAGAAGTGTAAGAGAAAAAGAAAAAAGAAAACAAAAGAAGGAAGGATGACGCAACAAAGCAAGAGTGATGTGGGACAGGAATTACACAGCTTTCTGAGAAATAGCTCAGCGGCGTTGCGCTGATAATGTGGCAAAAGTGTTACCACGGAAAATGTCGAGAGACACCTGCTGCAACAGCCCTCCCCAGATACACACATACACACCATTCAGGACTCCCTTTTCAAAAGGACCGCCGTGCTTCTAAATCTAGAGTGGAATTTAGCAGTGAGGGGTGGAAAGAAGCCAGAGGTCTCAACGGGGACCGTTGCCAAGTGGATTTAGTCGGTCAGTTCCGGTATTTGACTAAGGTAAGATAATCATCATATATCCCGTGTTAATGTTTGTGTAGGCGATGCGAATAATGTAGGTGTATTTTGTCTGTACAAACCTTAAGATTTTGAAGATCGTTATGTGCGATGGGCTTGAAATTCGACTGGCTATGATGGCGCGCACTTGAGGCAATCAGCGTAGGGTCTGACAGTAGATGGCATGTTAGATGAGGATGTTGGCGAATATGTGAACTCTATTGTCCTTCCAATGCACATATGTAAGCACAGTTAAATACATGTAATTGTGTGTACACATAGAATGGAGGCGATGCTAATGTGGTCCACAAAAAGAAGGAGGTGTCACATGTATTACAAGCACCGAAAGTGATACAGCAAGGATCATCTAAGTCGCTACGACAGGACAAAGACAAACCACCAAATTCAGAACGATGTGGTCCCCTGCAAGAGAAGAGGGATAGAGCCAGGAGGGGTGGGAGTGGGGGTGGGGGTTGGGAGGTGGAATTAATATTGGGAAACAGTTTCAGCCGACGGAGACAAGTTTACAGTCAAAGCAATGCCGCACGAATGTGAACGCTCTCAAGATATATTTAATTGTGTCTGTGTATGTATATGAGTATATATTTCTGTATCTGTGTATATATATGACACGAAATGTAATGTATTTAATGGAAATATAGTCATGTGTTAAATAGTCAATAGTTTGAAAGGAAATAAGATAAAATAAATACAAAAACTGAATTTCTTAAAGAACAAGCCACTGTATATGCAAAAGACGTTAAATAAAAATGAAATAAAATTAAAAAAAATACTAGACAGATATGGAACTATGGGCAAAATAAAACACATTGATTTCTATCACATCCGTTCCACGTATTATCAATAGATTTTGTTTTTGTCTCTCTCAGTAAAATGCATCACATTTGTGAGATTTTTATCTAATTCAAATCACAAGATCAGTTTTAGTTAGAAGTAATTTTGTTGTGTATTTTATTCTTTAATAAATACTAGACGCAATGATATATTTATGTCTGTGGTGAAGTACGATGACAAAAAGATACAGATGAATATAAAAAAATATATAGAGATTGGGTAGATTTATACATAGGTGTGTGTGATGAGAGAGAGAAAGAAAGAAAGAAAGAAAGAAACAAACAAACAAACAAAAAAGAGAGAAAAAAAGACAGAAAAAATGATAGTTGGAGAGATAGATAGTTTGATTGATAGAATTATATGACTGTGTATTCGTCAAAGTAAATCCTAATCGCTTGGTGGATTTTTCTATACTGAATGTTAAGATAATCAAACAAAAATATGTCTATGAAATCTTATAGCGTAAATATACATTTCTTTTACAGCATGCATATATATATATATATATATATATATATATATATATATATATATATATATATAAATATATATAAATAAATATATATAAATATATATAAATAAATATATATATATATATATATATATATATATATGTAAAACGAAGGAATTGTGGTAAGGAACCAGATGGAGCATAATGCACCAGATTACTCAATACTTAGGGTAGTAGAGTGGTTAATAGGAACAAGTATGAATCCGACGGCAGCGCTCAAGCCGTTTCGACGTCGGGGTCATACTTTTTCCTATATATATATATATATATATATATATATATATATATATATATATATATAGGGGGGGGGGGGGGCGTTTTAGCGTTTTTATTTGTGTTAAGGCATATTTATATGTATGGTTTATAGTAATATCTTGTGTTTAAGTTAGTGCTTTTGCCGTAGAGTCTTTGGCAGATATTTGATGCTGATAGAATCACTGAAAAATGATATTATATGTATTGATTTGTATCGTTTTACTTACATTTTTACCAGTAAATGAAGTTTGGTGACGGCAATAGAAAATATCCCTTATTTCCGTCTTTTCGAGTTTTGCAAAATATTTATAGGTAATTCTTTTCTTAACTACTTTATAGTTAGTTTGTGTTATTCGTCTAATTGTACTTACTTTTATTTACTGTGAATAGCATTTTGTAATTTATTCATAAGATGAAGATGTGTCAATGAAAATTTGAATTAAGGATTATAAAATGCAAAAATGTGATTCATATTATATATATATGTGTGAACGCGAAAGAAAGAAAGTGAATGGGAGTCTGTGTGTGTGTAGTTATATATATATATATATATAATGTGTGTGTGTTTGTGTGTGTGTGTGTGTGTGTGTGTGTGTGTGTGTGTGTGTGTGTGTGTGTGTGTGTGTGTGTGTGTTTGATATTCTTCTGGTTTTATTAATTGAGGAATTTTTGCCAATAGAGAAGGGCCGGTTTCAAACATAGAAGCAACACGTTCTTTGGAGTTTACACATCAACTAGGTAAACATGTATGTAATTATGTTTGGGTTTGCGTGTGCGCTTGCAGATATCGCTTATATTTCATGCGTGGATCTGTATGGTTTGAGTTATATGTGAATAGGAGCATCTATGTTTGTATATGTACATGTGTATATACAGTTATTACATGCTGAATTTTGTAAATGTTTTACATATTTTTCAGAGATCTAGTAATGAACAGTACTTTCAACTTCCAAAGTAGTCGTGCTCTTTCTGATTCTTTGAAGCTCAGTATCACAAGATTTCTACTAAGGTATATGCCAGAGCCAAAGGCATAATCTCTGACTTCACATTATTTCAGTATAAGTGTTCTCCTTGTCGCTAATCTTTAGAATTATATTGACATATGATGGGCAGCCCATTTTCACTTCTGTGCTTCATTCTTTTACTCTGTCACATATCAGTATGTCTGGTCTGTAATATTTGTTTCATTTTATTGGGGTTTTGTCTGAAATTTTTCACCAGTACTCTTTCATATTATGTATGCATACACATTTCATATCATTGAATTTGTATATGTTTATTTTTGGGACAATCCATTCTACGATTTCCATATCTATCTCTTTTTTACATCAGGCATTAAATTAGTAATTCCTGTTCTTGGATTGTTAAAGCATATCATTCAAAATCAGAGTCAATACAATGGTTTTGGGTTCACTATAAACTAATTTGAATATCTCTATTATTCTCATTTTGAAGATTTTTGGCAGCATTTTTATTTTTATAGATAAGCATGTAGCTTTCCATTCCGATATAGCTGTGCAATGTACTTGGGTGCGAGTTTTTGATTAGCATGCAGAGGATATTTCTCAACGAGCTCCTCCGCATTTCTCAGAATGTCATGTGTCTCAAGCAGATAGACTTATTCTATGGATGGCCTACTACGCTTGTTGGTTCGTAGATGTTGTATGAAGGACATGATGGGACACTCAAATTCTATTTTGATTGATGTTTAACCCCTGCCACCCTCTTTACGTTTTAGGTAAAGGTGGTCTATGTTACAGTTCAGGTCGAAATTTCCGGTGCCCGTTAGAACTTTTCGGATCTTCTCTAGCTTTCAGTAGTTAAAATGTTGGTGTCAACACAGGCTCAGCAAGCAGATTGTGGGCTACTGATTTCTTGTGAGCAATGAATTCCGAAGACAATATCTTTCTTATTCGGGAGTTATACACACCATTTACTCGTTCCTTGTTACAGATTCCATTATAGGTTAGGTTTCCATCTATCCCGATGTATCTGTAACAATCCTCGTCAGATACCGGTGAAACAATCAGGTCATTGATAAAGATATTGCTAGATAGAATTGTAATGACAGTACAGATGTCATCACAGAGAAATAGCTTCAACGGATAATATTGTCCCACTTCATTGTTTAACTTCAAGATAATGACCGATGAATAGTATCTGAGACAGCAATTGGAAGAGCCTCTAACATCCAAGGGTGAATACGGAATTGAATGCGTTCCTGTAGTATAACCAGACTGTAACCAAGTTCTTCCTTTCTTCCTTTGTTGACGAACCTCTGACATTGCCGTTTTGTTAATTAGGGGTTGCCGAACACACATCCAATCTAATTTCGTACTAGCTGCTTGTTCATTTGTGATGGCTTTATTAGTGTCACAGTGACCGGGGGGATATGCACACACAGGCAGTATATATTTAATACGTTAGTTTCTGGTAGGCAATAGGTTGTTAGTTTGGGGTCAAACTGATATGCTTGTTTTGGTGTCCAATATTGTTTCTGCTAACGTCAACCACCCTGAGAGCTTGCCAGCAGAGGTTGATAATATACATCCGATAGAAAGTATTTTGTTGGTACCAATAACCATCAATCAAATCTGTTTCTGGTACTTTCGTATGTTTTTACTATGGCAGTCTCATGGGAATCACAATTGATGCTATATATTTATACTGCAATAGTTTGTTCCGATCGCTTTCTATCACACTGCATCTAAGTTGGACTTCTATTCCTCAGGCAATATTTTTCTCCAGCTGGATTCTATTTCATTTTGGGATGGTGCATCAGTGACGTTTTTGTCTATATAGACTGATATTTGGTTCCGGCTTGTATTAACCGTTTTCCTTTCAGACAGTCTCTTCTTATATCGAAGGTTCTCAATTGTTGTTTGAGGGCCATCAGGTTGTACTGAAGCGTTCTACTTATACTGTCTCTAGGCATCATTTTAATTTTATTTTTCATTCTTTGTTGGTGAAGGGTGCAGTTTTTGTTTCGATCTTTCTTACATGTGATAAGCATTGTCACATGGCGGATAGCTATTCGTACGTCAACGATCTTTTATTTTTCTAGTCTTGAAATATACGATGGCTTTGTTTGTGTTGTTTATGTCTGCTAACATGTCTATTATCTCCAAAAGAATGTTTCACTGCCGTTGCCAGGGCATATAGATATACAATAATTTGCAAAAATGCAGTAAATATTCAACTTTGGATTTACAGTTGGACATAGTACTCATCATCTATTTAATGAATAATCTCCTACGCTATATATGCTACTGCTCGCGTCAAAGGTTATATATATATAGACATGTATGTATCTCTCTATATATGTGTATGTATGTAGACATGTATGTGTGCACACGTATGTGTATGTGTGTTGGTATACGCAGGAACACTACTTCAAGCAATTCATATTGAATAGAGCTATGTTTTTGCTGCTTTTCGTTCTCGTATTAATGTTTTTTATATGTATATATTAATATGTTAATTTTAGCTTTAAAAATACCGTTCTTGAATCCATTATATTTTCACGACATTTTTGGCCCCATTCTGTAAATAAAAAGCTGCTTGAGTCACTTTCTAATCGCGTTTTATAATATGCAATAATATATAATAATAATTGTTGCTACTTTTGGCACAAGGCCAGAAATTACCCAGTACATTACTGGTACTTTATTTTATCGACCCCGTAAGGATGAAAGGCAAAGTTAACCTCGGCGAGATATAATAATAATGATTTGCAACTGGTAAACTCTCCATCACCGAGTTTAAAATATCCTCTTTATGTGCTGTTAAAGGTCACTCGGTTGATATATTCAAATAGCAGTAGCGGCATCTATACTACATGTGATAAATTATTGTTTAAAACGGGAACTTCGCTATTATGCTGTCATATACGTTACAATAAGCAGCATGCACTTAATTTTAGTCAAAGCATGCACTTAATTATAATCAAAACATGAGGCGAAATATAGTTAAGATAATTTCCGATGAAGAAGTTCACTTAATGTAAATGAACAAAGTATTACTTAGACGATGGTGAAAATGATAGGCAAGCTGGTGCTTTGAACTCTTGAATTCTTTCTTCGTGTGCATTTACAAAAAAAAGCTTCTCGCTTTTCTCGTATAGCTTTTCAAACGTTAGTAAAACTGGTGGGATTTGGCTGTTTTTCTCTTTCAACTTTACTATCATAGTGCAGTAGCACGAATTCCATTTGAGTATCCAGATATGAGTGTTGTGTTATATGTCTTGGTTGAATGATACCAGTGACAAGATAACAGATGATTCATAGAGAAAAGAGCGGTGATATCTAAATGGGAATTAACCGACCTTACTTGACTCTATGTATTTAATGATATGCAATCACTTTTATAGCAATTTTATTTGAATAGCTACGTAAACGCCTGTAATGCAGAATAGATTGTTATGGCCGTTCTCACGAGAACAATCTGTAGTAGAATCGAACACATATAGTTTGATAACTTGACACTATCTGTAATGTGTGAGCACGTATGCATATTATATATATATATATATATAATGGTCTGTGTATACGAGCATGCGCGTATGTAACCATGCATTCATATTTATACACATTCATATATATATATATATATATATATATATATATATATATATATATTTATATTGTGTGTTTGTGTACGTCTGTGTCCGTGCGCGTGAGTATGTATATGCGGTGAGTCATACTAGGATGAACCGTTAATGAGGTGTTACAAGTGAGGCACTGTAACTTTGGAAAATACACATTACTTTCACTGATTGATAGGCTAACTAATCAGTTGAAGTTTATTTCTGAATCTGTTTTCCTTAATTGACAAAACGTCAATGTAGCGGAGAATTTATATAGATTGAAATAGCCGTAAGTTTGCCTATGTTACTTATCTTATTAGCTGTGATGTCTAAAAAATCATATTCAAATTCTGCTTATATTGAAATAAGTTTTAATTAGATAGCAATCTGTTATTTGAGAATGTCACTGTGTATATTAGACACAAATACTTTCTTTCTAGACACAATGATATAAACATTATAATTTACGAAACCCCTCAAAAAAACAAAAAACAACGATTGATATTTTGAGCCAATGAGGAATTGAGAACAAGGTGGGTACACCTGCTAGAAATATCAGCCAATTTTAATCAAATCAACTACATGCCATCTTAAAACTAGAATGCTACATATAAAAATGTAATATTAGATATACAAAAATACGAATAAGTCATGGCTGGAATCCCATTAACACGAGATTTGATCGATTTGGTTTTATTTCAATTAAAACAACAATACAACATTCAAAAATGAAATTATTAACAAACATCATTTTCAGGCACGAATATGGACATTTTAGAAAATATATGATAAAAAATTAATATAAAGTAAAGACACAGTCCGTCAAAATTAAAAGAAAAGCAGTTTTAAATAATAATACTTTTTTATGGGAAAATTAGCATTTTGTACAAAATAAAAGGAATTGTGCAGGAGCAATAAAAACACATATAAACGTAACTATGAGAAAAATTCGTTTTACCGAAAGATAAAAGATTGAAAATCGATTGGAGGTCTGTTAGAATTATTATTTAACCGAAACAGAACTTCTCTTTGTTTGACATTATATTACTTATTTCTTAGTCACTCAGATCTCACAGAAACATCCTTTGTGACATTTGGAACTATTATCAAATCTGTGTTGGCCATTCTACCGGATAATCGTGACAACATTCTTGGAGTTATTCCTTCCGTATTGCACTGTAAAATACTTCTAAACGAGTAGAGAAAAAAATGTAATCAATGCATAGAGAATAGAATACATAAAGTAAATATAGAATACATAATGTTTATAATCTTTTCTCTAATAATATCATATCTATTGTTGTTTTAACATTCTTAAATATTCCAGTTCCAGAAGCTTCCGTTTTCTTTTCCGTAACATCTCAGTATTGTGTCAGTCATCGTCTGTTTACCAAAATGTGTGTAGTGAAATATTTCTACACATATTTATCTTTTTTATTTTATACTACCCCCTATTTCTTTCTCATTCACTCCATCTCTGTCATTGCATCGGTCACGTATATATCTTTCAACGTCACACTCTCTCTCTCTATGTATCTTAACACACACACACACACACACACACACACACACACACACACACACACACACACACACACACACACACACACACACACACACACACACACACATATATATATATGTATATATATATATATATATATATATATATATGTATATATATATATATATATATACATATATTTCAGATATTTGCTCAATTATCTTCATAACCTTTGGATTATTCTATTGACATCCGGCTTTTTATTGAGTTAATGTTTTTTGCCTTACTATTTAGTTAATATTTTAGTACATTTCTTCATTTAATATCAAACCTCTCTATTTTCTATTTTGCTTATGCTGCTATGGTTAACTAACAAAAATAGGCCGTATATCAAACGAAGGAATCGTATGTATGTATTCAGCCGCTGGCAGGTTATCTAGTTAATACTAAAAGTCTGTGATTGCTTGCTTGCTTGTATGTAATGTAATACAGCCAAAAGGGCGCATAATCGGAAATACTTTGAAAGGAAGTTGAACATGAAATGGGAATACAAATGGAATAAAAGAATTTTCGCGTAAATCAAGGCACTAGTTCCCGAGATATGGGGTTTTTCCGGGTACTTTCTTAAACACAGAGAGAGAAAGATAGAGAGAAAGAGATAGTGGCTGTGAGAGAGTAGATTGAAAGAGGGACATAGAGAGAGGGAGATGAGACAGGAAAGTAGAATGGAAGAGGGAGAGAGCTTATTGTGTTGTTGTGTATATATATATATATAGAGAGAGAGAGAAAATAATTTTAACAACTAAATAATCGTAAATATACGTACCATTAGTAGATATATACATAAAATGTATTCCCCCGTATTAACGTTACATGAGTTCTATTCATCCTCTTGTTAATTTATTCTCTCTATCTCTCTCGTAATATTAATATTTGTTCTCACTCTCTTTCTTTTCTCTCTTTCTCCAGTGTCATTTAAATAAACGGTTGTTTTTCAATTATTTACATATTCATTTGCATATTCACACATAAGTTTGAATAATCCCCAATATATTTCCACTATCAAGTGAATTCCCAACCGATAAGGTATGATTTTCATGGGTACGTCTCTATTTATAAAACTAAGTTTGTATTTTATCTGATGAAAGCGTACCAAAGTTGTCTTGGTTGCCCTTGAAATATATGTAATAAAATAAATATGGTTCTATAAATATAGTTTCCATTTATTTAATATCATTGAATATTTACTCCAGTAAACTGTTAAGTGCTCTAAATCAGTTATAGACATTTATGTTTGTCGGACTTCCAACAAATTAAATACCACTTCTACTTATAAATAGCTCCTTTAATGTTGAGCACTTTAAATTATAACTGATTGCTAAATAATTGTTTCTACGTTAGGCACAAGGCCAGCAATTACCCAGTGTATTACTGGTACTTTATTTTATCGACCCCGGAAGGATGAAAGGCAAAGTTAATCTCGGCGGGATTTAAACTCAGAATGGTAAGGGCCGTAAATCTATGCGCCAAAGCATGGCATCCGACACTCTACCAATACTGCCAATCCACCGCCTAACTGATTGCTAAATAATGGAATTCTTTAGGATTTCTTCTTTTCTAAAAGATGTACCTTTACCTAAGAATAAGGACTATCTTAAACAACTCATTGAGAAGTCTGACTCCTTTATATGAAAACTTAGATGGCATGCCTTCCATTTCGATAGAAAATCAGATCAAAAAACAAATAAATCCAGTTACAACTTCGATATGATGTTCAAATCAAAGAAAAATCCACCTAACAACAAACTATTAATGGAATTTGAAAATGAAATAATATCAATTATACAAAACATCAAACTCACGAAAAACCAATTTGCAGGCCAGGAATACATTAGAGGCCTTAAGAATAATACAGACAATCTTGAAAAAACTGAGAAAATCCTCGTAAAATCTGACAAAACTAACAATCTATACGGAATGCAAAAGGACGAATACAATTACCTTATATTGAAAGAACTAAGGAAAAACTACAAAATAAAAACCAATGAAGATCTGGAAATGGTAAATAGAGAAGCTACTGAAATAATTCATAAATTAGGCATTGAAAATAGGACCGAAACCTTTATACCTAGAAAACCAAAATTTAACCTGAAAGACTACAAAAGTAACTTTGAAATAGAACTACCAGTCAGACTTATAGCACCATTTAAATCAGACTTAGGCATAGTTAGTAAATATATATTAGATAGAATCATACCGCCACTTAAAGAAATATCTTACCTAAAACTATGGAACGGTACTAACGAGGTTATAGATTGGTTCAATAACATAACATTTAAACATAACAAAAAATTCATTCAAATGGATATTGCAAACCACTACTCCTCCATTACTCCTAATTTACTTAATAAAGCCCTTATCTATGCATCTAAACATACATATTTATCTAGCGAAGAAATGCATATCATTTTCACCGCGGGAAACACTTTAATTGAATTCAACATTCATCTCTGGCCTAGAGCTGATATAAAAAATAATTTTGATATCACCATGGGGTCATCTGACTCGGCGCAAATAACGGATCTTGTGGGGCTATTTATTTATAATACACTACATAGAAAAATAACAGAGATGACCGGTGGTTTATATCGTGATGGTATGCTGCTTTTAATTGAAAATCATAGTAATTGTGAAATTAATAGAAAAAGAAAATCGATAATACAATTTTTCAATAGCTACAATCTTAATTTAGAAATAGAGAATAACTATAAAATTGTTAACTTTTTAGACGTAACATTAAACCTTAACACAGGGCTCTACTATCCATTCCATAAAATTAATGAGAATCTAAACTATGTAACTTTTAACTCTAATCATCCTAGATCTATCAAGAACACTATTGTAAATTCTATCAAACAACGTATTTCACGCATCTCCGCTAATAAAAACAGTGTTGACGATAAGGCAGAATATTATAATATTATAGAGCAGGCTATATACATAAGATTAAATACATCGGCAACAGTGATAAGTGAAATAACCCTACTATTAATTATAATTACAATAAAAAATCTAACTTAAACTCTAAAAGTAACAGAAGAAATAGAACTAGAACTATTATTTGGTACTCACGCCCTTCTCATTAAGCGTTAAAACACCTTTAACTAAGCTATTCTTTAAAGCACTAGATAAATGTTTTCCAAAAGCCCATAGATACCACTCAATCTTTAACAGACATACAATAAAACTATCTTATTCTACTACTATGAACATAGCACAACTATAAATAGAATCAATAATAGAAATTTAAACCATAACCAAAATAGCAGTAATATCTCTAGCTATATCCAACATAATAGTACCGTTCCGAATAACATCAACTCCGCTAAATGTAAATGTAGAATTAAATCAAACTGTCCTTTAAAACATAAGTGCTTAGATAAGAACGTCGTCTATAAATGCACAGTCAAAACCAATGATAATATATTTAACTATGTAGGTTCAACTTCTACAGACTTTAAAAGTCGTTGGAATAATCACAAATGCTCTTTCCGAAAACTTGATAAAAAATCTTCAACTTCTCATCAAACCTGATATGTAACTTAAAATGCAAAAATATGGACTATTCTTTAACTTGGGAAATAATTTCGAAAGCACCTGCCTACCGAAACACAGCTTTATCTAGATTTTGTAAATTGTGTGTTGAGGAAATTTTCTTCATACTTAAATGTAAGAACTCTATTAATGTACGAACTAATTTATTTAGTTCTTGTAAACATCGCCTAAATTCAACGTTTAGAATTATATATAAATTATAATTACACTTATAATATTTCTACTTATTTCCATAACAATCTTATCCACTCTGTTTTAATATATTGTTATAACTAAATCATATATATATTTGCTATAATTTTACTTCCTAAAATTTCTTAAAATACATATACGATCCTAACTTTTAAATTTTTTAACTTTTAAATTTTAATTTTTAATTTTAATTTTAATATTTTTTTAAGGTTTTTTTTTAAATTCTTTATTTTTATATTTATTTTTTATTTCTTAAATTTTTCATATATTTTAAAAAAATTATTTATTTTTAAAAATTACTTATATTTTTTTTTATTTACTTACTTCTTATAAATTATTTTTTTTAAATTTTCCCGAATTTTTATATTTTTTAATAAAATTTGTTAATATATTTTATTAGATTTATAACCACTAACTAATTCAGTGTAAATATATCTTTCAACATTTATATCTTTAACATTTATACTTATTTTGAATAATAGTCTCATACTAACGAATAAATAAACAAAACTGGAATTTTTTTCCATATCTTCCCAATTTATAATATATAAATATAAATATTCTTATTAACTCAGTTAACTTAATTACTTACATTAAATATAAACCTATATCCCGCATAACTCATTAAAACAATTATCTATAACACGATATACCCATCTATCTATTTATCTATTTATTGATTTATTTTTCTATTTTATTTATTTTTCTATCTATCTATTTTTCTATCTATTTATTTTTCCATATATTTTTCTAGCTAATTTTATATCTATTTATTTTTCTATCTACTTATAACAGTAAATATTATATTAGAAAATAATTTTAACAACTAAATAATTGTAAATATACGTACCATTAGTAGATGTATACTTAAAATGTATTCCCCCATATTAACGTTACATTAGTTCTATTCATCCTCTTGTTAATTTATTCTCTCTATCTCTCTCGTAATATTAATATTGTTTCTCTCTCTCTTTCTTCTCTCTCTTTCTCCAGTGTCATTTAAATAAACGGTTGTTTTTCAATTATTTACATATTCATTTGCATATTCACACATAAGTTTGAATAATCCCTAATATATTTCCACTATCTAATGAGTATCCAACCGATAAGGTATGATTTTCATGGGTACGTCTCTATTTATGAAACAAACTTTGTATTTTATCTGATAAAAGCGTACCAAAGTTGCCTTGAAATATATATGATTAAATAAATATGGTTTTATAAATATAGTTTCCATTTAATATCATTGAATATTTACTCCAGTAAACTGTTGAGTGCTCTAAAACAGTTATAAACATTTATGCTTGTCGATCTTCCAACAAATTAAATCAACTTCTACTTATATATATATATATATATATATGTGTGTGTGTGTGTGAATGCGTGTGTATATATATGTGTGTGTGTGAATGCGCGTGTATATATATATGTGTGTGTGTCTATAGCCAGGCACCCACACACATATATATATATACACACATATATATACACACACATATATATATACACACATACATGCATATGTATGCACACACACACACACACACACACACACACACACACACACACATTCATATATATATATACAAACTCACACCTATATATATATGGGCCTTCCAATTTCATTTCACATTATATATATGTCCGTGTATATTTTAATTATTTAAAAATCATTATGAAGTGAAGATGATTTTTTAAATATATCTTGAAGTGAACGTGACTCAACAGTTGGTCACGGTTGGTCCAGTTTCATATACAACCACCAATGTTGTCATCAATTAACACCAAGTTGCGTCATCGACAAACATTGAAATCAATATATGTAATATTCTATGTTAATTAATTTAACATACACTGTCTAACGCTAGTCCCACCATAGAAAAGAGGCTACTAGAAATTCGGCTGAAAAGTTCATAGGCTGTTTTTGCAGGATTGTTGCTAGGTCTGTGAAATCGTGAAACCATTAATTTTAACTCTTTTTATTAATATTTGCATTGTTTCTTTCCAGGGAATATGTTTAAAAATATACCTCATTTGGTCATTTCATGAGAATATCTTGGTCAGCCTATAAATATACATACATACATACATGCTACATACATACATGTTTACATGTACATATGATGGCTGCCCTCTCATTATCGAGTATGACCATTGCACGATATACCATTATTAATAATTATTGATTAATTCTATCGTGCAATGCCTGTGCGTGAAGATTTTTTTTAAATGGAGAAAGTCTGTGCACTGAGCCAATCATGAGTGACAGTAGCTATAACTCGAAAAGAAGAAAAGATCAACATCATCAGTAACTACTGAGCCACAGTGTTTATGTTGGAGTTATCCCAGTTTCCTGAGTTGCCTTCTCCAAGAAGAATGCCCTGACAAAGGCTAGAGGCCCTTCACTCCGAGTGGTTTAACCACACAATCGGGTATCCAGCCCGATTATTTCTATATCCTCGCACATATACATACACATGCACACATGCATACACACACACACACACACACACACACACACACACACACACACACACACACACACACACACACTCACACACATATGTATATATATATATATATATGTATATATATATATATATATATATATATATAAATATATATATATATATATATACATGTATATATATAAATATATATATATATATATAAATATATGTATAAATATATATATAAATATATGTATATATATATATATATATATATATATATATATATATATATATATATATATATATATATATATATATATATATATATATATACATATATGTGTATATATATATATATATATATATATATATATATATATATATATATATACATATATGTGTATATATATATATATATATATATATATATATATATATATATATATATATATATATACATATATGTGTATATATATATATATATATATATATATATATATATATATATATATATATATATATATATATATATATATATATATATATATATATATATATATATATATATATGTAGGAGGTGAGCTTTATTGTAGCACAATAAAGCAATGCAATTATCGTATAAGTAGCACTCAACAGTTTATTGGACTGGAGTATATATAAGAAGAAATTATAAGATGGTTAGAAAAGCTCCATGTATTTTATTATGCGCATTTCAAAAACAAATATCATCCAGGGACGAGATTTGCGTTCTCATCAGATAAAATAGGGAGACATGTGAAAAAAGACACTTGTGAGGAAGGTAGTGTCTAAAAAAAATATGTTGTTTGGACACTAACTTGCTCACAAGTGTCTTTTTTAAGCTTCATATCATGTCTCCCTATTTTATCTGATGAGAACGCAAATATCGTCCCTGGATGATATTTGTATTTGAAATGCGCATAATTAAATACATGGAACTTTTCTAACCATCTTTTAATTTCTTCTTCTTATATATATATATATATATATACGATATTAATAAATGGAAACTATATTTATAAAACCATATTTATTTTATTATATATATTTCAAGGGTACCAACATTGTTTTACGCTCCCATCAGATAAAATACAGCATTTGTTTCATGAATGGTGACATACCCAAGAAATCAGACCTTATCCAAACTGAACCATTTATAAAATAAATGTTGTATTTTATCTAATGAGACCATACCAACATGTTGGTACCCTTGAAATATATATAATAAAATAAATATAGTTTCCATTTATTAATATTATTGATATTATACTCCAGAGATCTTGTAGAGTGCTTCGAATTTGTTATAAATAAATTTGTTGAATAACCAACAAATTAAATATGTCTTTGCTTATATATATATATATATATATATATATATATATCCAGGGAGTAACCCTACAGGGGACCGACGAGCCGCGGATTACAGAGTCGGGTAAGATCGATACAGATCGAATCTTCAGCTGATCAGTGGCGAAAGGCTCGTCACCAACCTGTAAATGTAATGAAGGAGTAACTAATCGTCCTTGTTATCTTTTCACTATGTATATATACATATATATATATATATATGTATATATATATATATGTATATATATATATATATATGTATATATATATGTATATATATATATATGTATATATATATGTATATATATATATATATATATATATATATATATATATATATACATATATATATATATATATATATATATATATATATATATATATATATATATATATATATATATATATATATATATAGAATGATATTAAATAAATGGAAACTATATTTATAAAACCATATTTATTCTATTATATATATTTCAAGGATACCAACACTTTGGTACGTTCTCATCAGATAAAATACAAAGTTTGTTTTATAAATATTGACATAACCAGGAAGAAGAACTAAACGGTTCAAGCTTTTCCTGGATATATATATATATATATATATATATATATATATATATATTTAATGATATTAAGGATACTATTTATGGTTATCTATATATTAAAACTTTTTATAGTTATGTATATTTTAAACCCTAAACAGTGAAGGTCATTAATTTATTACTATCTTATTACCAATAAGATAAATAGCTCAATGTAATAAAATCAGTTGTTCTACAGAATTCACAAGAATCAAAGCTATGTTCAAAGCATTTATTCACGTACAATTGTTTCATCCAAACCCTACGCTTGGAGTCTTCGGTGCATTTTTCAATGTTTGTACACATAATTGACCTCCTTTCCAACGCAAGAGACATACATATACATATATATATTTTGATGTACAGTTGAGTGACATATATTATACTATACTATTTTTGTACAGCAATTCAAATTTAAAATCAAAATCAAAATTAAAATTAAAATCAAAATTAAAATACATTCGGCAGATAACACAGATAATATATATATATATGTATCTGTATGTCTCTTGCGTTGGAAGGGAGATCAATTATGTGTACAAACATTGAAAAATGCTCCGAAGACCCCAAGCCTAGGTTTGGATGAAACAATGGTAAGTGAATAAATGCTTTGAACATAGCTTTGATTCTTGTGAATTCGATATACATATATATATATATATATATATATATATATATAAATTTCAAGTTATCGATAATGTAGTGATAATATATGGTCACGTTAGAGATGAACAGCGTACGTGTAGGTTTGCTCACGAGTATAAATTATATTCTGGAGAAAATGTAGAAAAGACGCATATAAAATGAAAGTGCTTTTATAAAGGAATTTATTAGGTATTGACATATGTTTCTGTAACAGACGGAATACCTATGTATCGCTGCTTGCGTAATCATATAATGTTAGTAAGTATTCGATAGAAAATGTATAATCAGTTGTCACGTCTTCAGAGATACTGGATAAATTGGAAAAAATCAGAAAAACCAAAGTATTTATATTAGTTGTAAGAAAGGAAGAAGAGAAGGGATAGTAAATGACAGATGGCAATTCAATTTGCTGGTAAACATGTATATAAGATTTTTAATAAGAATACAATGAGTATATGGCTTATTTTATCTAAATAAGAATTTTTGGGAGTGCCTATTTTAATCTATATTTGACCAATTGAACAATGCTAGTTCGTCTTAGTGCAGTACACAACAGAGTCGCAGTTCAATTTCTGTAGACGGTTATGTGTTTTCTTCTGATTTATTCCTCAAGTATACATGTATTATTTGGCGGTGGATTGGCAGTATTAGTAGAGGAACGGACACCTTGCTTTGACGCATAGAGTTACGGCCCTTGCCATTCTGAGTTCAAATCCAGCCGAGGTTAACTTTGTCATTCATCCTTACGGGGTCGATAAAATAAAGTACCAGTAATGCACTGGGTGATTGCTGGCCTTGTGCCAAATGTAGAAACAATTATTTAGGTTTATGAAGAAAAATGTTTATCATTTATAATATACACTGACTGAAACAAACAAAAGTATATATGTGTTTGATAGATATATGCATATAGACGTTCAGATATAAGGAATTGTAAAAGACAGAAATTGTTTCTGACGAGAGATCGTTCGTGAGATGAATCAGTTAAAACAAAGGAAGGGGGAGGTTGAAAATTCTAGGGCGAAAAGAAAATGAAACAGTGTTTCAACTTTTGCACAAAGCTCTGTGTCGGTATATGTGTATGCGCGCGCGCGCGTGTGTGTGAATGTCTGCGTGTGTGAAAGTCAGGAAGAGGGATGGTGTAAAAACAATGCTCTCTGTGAATGTATGTCTCCAAAGGAAAATGAACTGGTGAGTAAATACTTATCATCATTGTGGATTGGCAGTATCGGTAGAGGGTCCGACGCCATGCTTTGCAGCACAGTTACGTCCCTTCACGGATTGAGTTCAAATCCCGCCGAGGTTAACTTTGCCTTTCATACTTACGGGGTCGATAAATAAAGTACCAGTAATACACTTGTTTAATTGTTGGCCTTGTGCCAAAAGTAGAAACAATTATTGTCATCAACATTGTCATCATCATCATCATCATCATCATTGTCATCATCGTTGTCATTATCATTGCCATCATCATTATCTCCATCATCATCATCACCACCATTTTCGTTATCACCAATACATCATCATCGTCTTAAGATTCTATCAAAGGAGAGTATGGCAATTGGAACATACGGTGGTAAGATACGGAATTTCGGAGCTAGGGTGCCGCACTATGGCACTGGGGACCTTCAAGGACACAGTATGGAAATATGGAGCTAGGGTGACCCTTGTGGCACTGGGGAGGTAGGACGGAAAAATACGGCACTTTGGAGCTAGGGTCCTGCAATATGACACTGTGGGTCTAGGGTGATACACTATGGGACTGGGGAGCTTAAGTGCCACCGTATAGAAATATTGAGCTAGGGAGACCCCCTATGGCAATGGGGAGATAGTGTGGGAAAATATGGCACGTTTAAGCTAATGTGCTGATCTATGGCACAGTGGGACGGGGTAGCCTCAGTGACACAGTGTGGAATATGGAGCTAGGGTGACCCCTTATGGCAATGGGGACACAGGGTGGAAATATACGGCACTTCAGAGCTAGGGTGCCGCAGTATGGCACTGTGTAGCTAGGGTGGCACACTAGGGAAACGGGGAGCTTCAGTGACAGTTTGTAAATATGGAGATATGGTGATCACCCATGGTAATGGGGAGATAGCATTGGAAATATGGCACTTTTAAGCTAGGGTTTCACACTATGGCACTGCGGAGCTTGGGTGGAAACTATTGCCTAGGGAAATTTGAGTGACACAGTGTGAAATAAGGAGATAGGGTGACGCACTATGCTAATGGGGAGATAGGTTGGAAAACTACGACTCATTTAAGCTAGGGTACCGCACTATGGCACTGCGGAGCTAGGGTATCACAATATATAATTGGGGAGCTTCAGTACCACACTATAGAAATATGGAGCTAGGGTGCCCCCTATAACAATAGGAAGACGGTGTTGGAAAATATAAAACTTTGAACCTAGGGTGCCGCTCTAAGGCACGTCGGTGCTATGGAACTAGGAAGTTTCAGTACCACAGTATAAGAATATGGAGCTAGGGTGACTCCTATGGCAAAGGGGAGATAGGATGGACTTCGGATCTAGTTAACTAATAAATCATGTATTTATTTCATTGTTCAACAGTATATACACACATACATACATGGTGGCTGCCAACTCGTTTTCGAGTACGGCCACTACTTTATATCCATGTCGGAGAACCCCTACCGATGGGCTGAACGAGTGTGACATTTTAGTTCAGCCAGCGACTTCAAAACTCTGGTACAACGACTACACTTGTGACAATTACTTACACATAGTGCTTGGCCCATGGTACCATGTGACGACAAGTGCAGAGAGATCTCCAGATGTAAAGCAATGCCTGTGCCGTGAAGCTTTGATAGTGAGCAATGGCACTGCACAAAGCCAGTCCCACTCTCTTAACCAAGATAATATTTACCAAAAAGAAGAACAAGTCAATATCATTGGATACCATCAGGGTTGCATACATACATATATACATACATACATACGTGTGTACATACATACATATATATATATATATATATATATATATATATATATATATATATATATATATATATATATATATATATGTATATATATATATATATATATATATATATATAATATAAGATCGAAAGATGGTTAAAAGAGTTCCAAGTATTTTATTATGCGCATTTCATATATATATATATATATATATATATATATATAAAGGTTTACATATATATATATAAAGTCATATATATATATATATATATGTGTTTTGCAACAGGTCACGTTGTGGCTCAATGAAAAATGAATAAATTAAATAATCAGAGCTATATAACATAAAATATGACTTTAGAATTACTAGATATAATATATACCATTTCCTCTCCCAATTAGCATAATTAACCATATAAAAAATCAATTAGACCAAGCTATAAGAATAAAGGCTCCTATGAAGAAATCTCTGACAAATAACCGAAAGCAGCCCCTTCGCGGTGTCTACGATAGAGTATGTATGTAACATTTCGACAGCATGTAAAAATCGACCAGATATACAGTCAACTAAACACAATTAGGTGTAAAATTGAACTTAGAAGAATTGCGTACATACCTAATTACCTCTACCATGGTTTCATCCGTTTTTAAGACATCCGATAACGGAATATCCAGAGCTTCGGAATCATCAGGAGCGAACTCAAAATTAGACATTTTATTTTCCAAAGAGATCGCGCCAAAAATACATTAAAAAATGGCTAAGAATCGTGACGTGGCAGCGGTCAAGTTAGATAGGATGTGATTAGTTGTATATCTGGTCGATTTTTACATGCTGTCGAAATGTTAGATAAATACTCTATCGTAGCCACCGCGAAGGGGCTGCTTGCGGTTATTTGTCGGAGATTTCTTCATAGGAGCCTTTATTCTTATAGCTTGGCTAATTGATTTTTTACATGGTTAATTATGCTAATTGGGAGAGGAAATTGTATATATTATATCTAGTAATTCTAAAGACATATTTTATGATATATAGCTCTGATTATTTAATTTATTAATTTTTCATTGAGCCACGACGTGAGCTGTTGCAAAACACATATATATCTATGACTTTTTATATATATATGTAAAACTTTATATGTAATAATCTCCCGTTAGGTTAAGATACAATTTGGTGGTATTAGGCTGCGCTTTCTAGCAATAAGCCTACCCGCGGTAAGCAACTAATCACATCCTTTCTAAATTGACCGCTGCCACGTCACGATTCTTAGCCATTTTTTTATGTATTTTGGCGCGATCACTTTGGAAAATTAAATGTCTAATTTTGAGTTCGCCCCTGATGATTCCGAAGCACTGGACATTCCGTTGTCGGATGTCTTAAAATACGGATGAAACCATGGTAGAGGTAATTAGGTAAGTACGCAATTCTTCTAAGTTCAATTTTACACCTAATTGTGTTTAGTTGACTGTATATGTGGTCAATTTGTACATGCTGTCGAAATGTTAGATAAAAACTCTATCGTAGCCCCCGCGAAGGGGCTGCTTTCGGTTATTTGTCGGAGATTTCTTCATAGGAGCCTTTATTCTTATAGCTTGGTCTAATTGATTTTTTATATGGTTAATTATGATAATTGGGAGAGGAAATGGTATATATTATATCTGGTAATTCTAAAGACATATTTTATGATATATATATATATTAGTTATGTAATAAACAACATAAGATAAGTATTTCATTTACCAGTGGTTTCTTGAAAGCAAACAAAGTTTGCTTTAAGTCATCAAAATGAAAAAATCCTGGTGTATTTATTGACTGAGGATTTTAAAAACAAAAACATATTCTATATAAAAGTGAGGCTGGAAAAGGAAGATGGAAAGGAAAAAGAATAAATATAAAAGTAGTTAAACACACACGCACACACACATACACACACGCACACACACATATACATACACACACATATATATATATATATATATATATATATATATACATACACTCATATATACACATACATATATATATATATATCCATACATACACATACACATAAATACACAAACACACACACATACATGTATATATATATATATATATACACACACATAATCATACATATATAAACACATACATACACACAGATACATACACACATATATACACGCATACATACGCACACACATATATAGATATATGTACACACACCTTCATACGCACACACATAATTAATTATAAGAAAAAATAAGAATAAAAAACAATGGACAACCATATAATGCAATAGGCCGTCACGTAAAAATAAAAAATATACATCTTAAGAAAATAAAAATTATTATGAAAGGACACAAATAAATAAACAAACACACGTGGTAAGCAATACACACATTTACACATACACATACATACATATAAATATATGCATACAGACGCACACACATACACACACATTTACATATATATATATATATATATATATATATACATACAGACGCACACAGATACACACACATTTACATATATATATATATATATATATATATATATATATATATATATATATATATATATATATATATATATATATATATATATACATATATATATATATATATATATATATATATATATATATATATATATATTCCAGGAAGCTCCAACCGTTAAGGTAGTCTTTTTCCAGGGTAAGTCAATATTTATTTATAAAACAAATCTGTATTGTATTTTATCTGATGAAAGCGCACCATAATTTGCCTTTGTGGCCTTTGAAATGTGTATAATAAAATAAATATGTTTTTATAAATATAGTTTCCATTTGTTAATATATTGTATATTTAGTCCACTCCTGTTGAGTGCTTTAAATAAGTTATAAAAAATGTTTAAACAAATTAATATAACCTCTGCATATATATATAAATAAAAATAAATAAACAAATAAATAAATAAATAAACAGACTAAATAAAGATGGCGTAGGCATACAATGCAACGGAAGGGAACATAATAGCACCACTGACGATGTTGCAGATGTGCAACGAAAGAACTTTGATAGACTATATATATATGTGTTTGTGTCTATATTGTATCTATAATTTTGACCGTTGGTCAGTCAATGGTAACATTGAGGACCGAATAAATTAAATTAACCGATATAAAAGACACACAAGCGAAAACCAACCAAACAGTGAGTGTGTTCTGTTATTAATTCTGGCAATATTATTTCACAAATAAGACCCTTCCCAAGTATAACAATATATATATATATATATATATATAAATGGAAAAGATTAAATTTCATTTCTCACTCTTAGTACGGCTGATACTTAAATATAAGTATGTATACGTACATACATATATGTATACATACTACAGTAGTATGTATATACATACATACATGCACACATATATATATATGTACGTATTGTTTTACCGAAAATTTATTATATTGTTCGGTTTGTTTCTAAACAAACAGCACGAATTAAGCCGTACAGTGTTCGGCAACCATCGTTGCCCATTTGTTCAACACCGACAAAGAAACGATGGACGAGTTTCAAGCTTATTAGCTGTCATCAGCACCGTATACCTTCCTGTCAGTCGATTGATCGTTCGAAAGTATATACATTCCTTATGCATATTAACGGCTGAGCAGCCTAATTTTCATATCAAGTGATTTAGTCGACCGGGCATACCGAAAACGAAAAACGGAAAAAATGAAATATTATTTCCCACTCTTAGTACGACTGATACTTAAATATAAGTATGTATACGTACATACATATATGTATACAGACGGACAGTAGTATGTATTTATATGTATGTATATACATACATTTATTATAACGTTCATTATAATAAATGTTCGGTAAACCGATACGTACATATATATATGTGTGTGCATGTAAGTATGTATATACATACTACTGCACGTATGTATACATATAGGTATGTACGTATACATACTTATATATATATATATATATATATATATATATATATATATATATATATATATATATATATATATATATATATATATATATATATATATATATATATATATATATAATATGTTGAAAAGGTAACACACCAGCGAGAGATATACAATGCGTTATCAATAATACAGGGAAAAACCACCAGTGTATGGAATCTATAGCCTATGAAATGCAAGCTATAGACACCATAATTAAAAATATAAATTAAAGCGTAAATAAATTCCTCAATAACTATATAACACACGTACAAATCGAAAGATATGTTTCACCAATAATTTGTTGAAAGAAATGGGTTAGTCTCGGTTATTCAGCGTGTGTAAGGCCATACATTTCAGACAACACTAAGAGAATTTTAAAATTGACTGTCCAGCTACACGTGGGAGAGAGAAGTCACAGCGTGTTTAAGGGCAGTGAACCAGTGGCCTCTGAGAGACGAACTGCTAGAAAGGGAAGCCCAAAGCCACTCAGAGAAGTGTGCTCAACCAAACAGATATAGGAAAGACTGTTATTAGGAGCGAAATATAAAGATTCCATACACTGGTGATTTTTTCCCTGTATTATTGATAACGCACTGTATATCTCTCTCTGGTGTGTTACCTTTTCAACATATTGTATTTTAAAGAGTTCCTTTGAGCACATTATTTACAGGGAATAGCGAGGGCCTATGCCTCCGATAATTTATCGTGATACATATATATATATTTATATATATATATATATATATATATATATATATATATATATATATATATATATATATATATATATAACGAAGGAAATGTGGTAAGGAACCAGGTGGACCATAACGCACCAAAGTACTCAATACTTGAGGTAGTAGAGTGGGTAATAGGAACCAGTAAGACCCCGACAGCTGAGCTCAAGCCGTTTCGACCCGGTCGAAACGGCTTGAGCTCAGCTGTCGGGGTCTTACTGGTTCCTATATATATATATATATATATATATATATATATATATATATATATAACTACTAACCAACAACAGGGAATAGCGATGTGGCAGTTTTATAGCATTACCGACGCAACCACCACACCTTCTGTCTCGCTGCAACGGTGACTCGAGATTTAAAACAATATATATATATATATATATATATATATATGTATATAATAAACATAATAAACATATCAAACAATTACAGTGGATAATTGGCGAAGAGTGTAAACACACGTAGTTTTGGAGGCAACATTAAAAATTAACAAGGAGCTTGAATATAAGACACCTTGCAATAATGATTAATCTCCTTTGTATATATTCCATCGAATAAATATATTTTA
This sequence comes from Eledone cirrhosa, assembly GCA_964016885.1. Taxonomy (NCBI): domain Eukaryota; kingdom Metazoa; phylum Mollusca; class Cephalopoda; order Octopoda; family Eledonidae; genus Eledone; species Eledone cirrhosa. Next base: position 77,563,827 of record OZ024742.1, read on the forward strand.
CCCTTAATCGGTGAATCATACATACCAAATCTTGGTTCATCAGCAAAGGAAAAGATTTAACTATCTATGATTACACGCCATAAACAAACCTGAGAATAACGACTAAAATCACATGTGGTTTTAAAAAGTACAGATCGCGCGCCGTCAAGCCAGTGGCGTGAATAGGCTATCTCCAGCTAGAAATAGCAGCCAAGTCCTTTCAACATAAAAAGCTCTACTAACAGACTTAGGAGCCGTAAATACTACTAAAATTAAATTAACGATGCCATGTTTGAAAAAATCAGAAGCATGCGCCATACCACCTGTGGAATAAACTCAAAGATTCCAAGTAGTAAATTCGATCATTTATTGACATTACATTAAAAGTCGAATGATATATATATATATAATAAACACATCAAACAAGTTCTATTATATACACCCTGCCTGTCCATAGAGTTGTTGATTTCGTAACGAGACCAGTATTTCACCGTATATATATATATATATATATATATATATATATATATATATATATATATATATATATATATATATATATATATATATATATATGTATGTATGTATATTTAACAGAAAGATGTGGTATCACATATGTTACATTGTAGCAGTTTTATTAATCACCAGTTTAGCAGAGTTATAGAAGTAGTAATGTAATAGTTATAGCGCCACGACTAACCAGTTTGGTAGAAAGATATGGTAGTTATATCGACAACGACTTGAGCTTGTTTTACATTATTTATTAACAAAGGTTGAGCTGAGTAGAGCTGAGTAGAGCAGGCATGCCAAGAGAAATAAAACAAGCATTAAGATTTTCAGAAGGCACGGTCTACTGGCTGAAGTGTTGCCATGCTGTGGTTATGCTGTTGTGTTACATATTGGCCAGTGATTACACGGCGAAAGAAAAGAAGGTGTTTACCTTAGGGCTGTCGGGCTGCAAGAGAGAGATTTCTCGAATCAACGCAGGAATAGTTCTTGCAGCGCGCGTAGAAATACATTCTCCTTTGCTGGCGGTTATTGGCTGGGCTGAGCCAAATAACGCACGAGGAATGTATATGAGCCCGCGGAATGTAGGTCACCACAATACCCCCTTCCTAGTCGTAAGACGATAAATATTATTGAATCAGCAGGAAATGCTGAAAGAGCACATCAATGAAAAGAATTGAACGAAAGAATGCATGCAAGAAGAAAAATGAGGCGCTAAGGGCCGTGTTGAGCCGCTGTGTCAAATGACTAGCTGTTTTGCTATTTATACGTGACCACCAGGGGTCTAACAGAAAACGGATAAAGTCGACATGGACGAAGTTGCTGTTCTTGCATTAAATAATTATGGTAAGTGTTGTACCAGTAGCTGTGGATGAAGCTGTGATGGTAGTTTACCAGTAGGTGTTGTCAATGATGGTTTCAATGATGTTTCCCAGAGCTGTAGAGCTGTTATGGTAAATGTAGCAGAGCTGGCAAGATGATGATGGGTAGGTGAGAAATTGTCGGGCTCCCAGATGAATTGCCGGAAGTGCTAGGCAGCCAGGAAAAAACAGCTGGCTGCTTTGAAAAGAAAAAAAGCAACTAGAATCTGTAGGTGGGTAGTAGTTGAAGTGTAAATTCCATAATTCCTGTGAATCCATAGGAGAAATGGTGGAAATGCTGACAGGTCCAGTTCCATTTGTTCTTTTCCCAGTGAGTCGGGTAAAGTAACAATATGGAGGTTGTTATGCTAATGGACGATGAGTGTGCAACGAGATGCGGAACTGTTTGAGTCGAGCTTCAATTAGCATTCTCGTGTTGCGGTGCAGGTGAATTAAGCTGCATGTGTCGATAGCATGTTTTGGTACCTCCACAAGGCGAGAAGGGATCTCGCAGAATATTACAACGCTTGGAGATCATATACTATAGACAACAACATGTTGGTGTGTGACAAAGAAATATGTGCGCATATGCAGGCATGTAATACAGCAAAGAAAATGTGTGCGTGCAGTCATATATATACAATGATAGAGAAAATGAATTTTCATATAATACAGTTGAAAAGAAAGAAATGTCCAAACATTGCCTGTAAAAAGAGAAAGAAAGAAAGAATTGTTTTTTTAACAAAAAGTTCGCTTTTCTTTTCTTTGAAATTTCTATGGGAAGCTAGTAGAAATGTTGTTGTTGTTGTTGTTGTTGTTGTTGTTGCTGCTGCTGCTGCTGTTGTTGTTGTTGTTGTTGTTGTTGTTGTTGTCGTCGTCGTCGTCGTCGTCGTCGTCAAAGCGAAATCACAGCAAATCTTCAGTAGAATCGAAGTCGAAGGTTGAAAACAACTTTAGAGTCACCAATATTATGAACGCCGTGTCTGACGACATAGTGGTGAGAAGACTTGTTTTAAATCTCGAATCACCGTTGCAGCGAGACAGAAGGTGTGGTGGTTGCGTCGGTAATGCTATAAAGCTGCCACATCGCTATTCCCTGTTGTTGGTTAGTAGTTAACTATGTGTTGCTGCTGCTGATCTTGTTGATAGTTATGGTAGACAGGACTTAGGTAGCCATTATGGAATTTCCTCGTGGTCGTGTTGAAATGTTTTTGAAATACTGCTAATTATTTTTTTTTGTCTATATACATACAACTCCACCCTCTATTATTTTTTTTTTCGGGGTCACCACTGTTAACAGAATGTATGGTTGATGTATATATATTTCAAAGAGCATTTCATACTTATATACTCCTCCGTCTTAGCAGTATTATATATATGTAGTAGTCCTATTATAATTACCAGTTTAGCAGATGTTTTAAAAGTAGTAATGTAATAGTTATAGCACCACGAGTAATCAGTTTTGTAGAAAGATATGGTAGGAATATCGACAACGACTTTAGCTTGTTTTACATTATTTATTAACAAAGGTTGAGCTGAGTAGGACGGAGTAGAGCAGGCATGCCAAGAAAAATAAAACAAACTCATTAAGATTTTCAGAAGGCACTGTCTACTGGATGAAGTGTTGCCAGGCAGTGGTTATGTTGTTGTGTTACATATCGGCAAGTGATTACACGGCGAAAGAAAAGCAGTTGTTTACCTTAGCGCTGTCGGGCTGCAAGAGAGAGATTTCGACGCGGGAATCTTTCTTGCAGGGCGCGTAGAAATACATTCTCCTCCGCTGGCGATCGTCGGCTGGGCTGAGCCAAATAATGCACGGAGAATGTATATGAGCCCGCGGAATGTCGGGTCACTCTTGAGTGCTACTGGTAACATGTAACCCAGTACAACCTGTCGCATGGTCGGGTCGTTGGCGACTAAACCGGCAAACCCACCAAGTTTACTTGGTGAGGAGGGTGATTTTCGACACTCTGCAGGACAAAAAATATAACCTGACCTTGGGCGGAAGAACTCATAAGAGACAACGGCCATCCAAATGTGTGTAAATATGTATATACACATGTACATATGTATGTATATATGCGCCGAGGCATAGAAATAGTCGGGCTGGACACCCGATCACGCGGTTAAACCACTGGAAGTGAAGGACTCCTAGCCTTTGTCAGGGCATTCTTCTAGGAGAAGGCAACTCAGGAAATTGGGATAACTCCGATATAAAACCTGCGTCTCAGTAGTTAGCGATGATGTTGATTTTTTCTTATTTTGGGGTTATAGCTACTGTCGCTCAGAGAGTGGCATTGGCTCAGTGCACAGTCTTTCTTCACTTTAAAAAATATCTTCACGCACAGGCATTGCACGATAGAATTAATTAATAATTATTAATAATGGCATATCGTGCAATGGCCATACTCGATAACGAGGGGGCAGCCATCATGTATGTATGTATGTATGTATGTATGTATGTATGTATCAAGTTTAATATACAAATGGCTTCTGCAGGACACGAACTGTTTTATTCAAAATAAATCATCGGGAAATACCTGATGTCTTCTTTTGAATGAAACAATTCTAGTCGTGTAGAAAACATTTCTATATTAAACTTGATGTTTACACTCTACTAAAGTACCGATCAACTTACTAACTGTGGACACCTTTGATTGAACTCTCTCTCTCTCTCTCTTTATATATATATATATATATAGGGAGTGTCATTTGGAGTTACTGTAGGTTCACCCGGGTGAGCACTCGATGTTTAGGTTCACTTTTGTGTTGAGGTGTAGAGCTATACATTTTAAAGGGTCCGTCGAGCTGCCGATTATAGAGTCCGGTAAGATCTATACAGATCGAACCTTGAGCTGATCAGTGGTGAAACGCGCGTCACCTACCAATAAATGTAATGAAGAAGTAACCAATCGTCCTTATTATCCTTTCAATATATATATATATATATAGATGAGATTCTACAGGACTAGATCGTCTTCATTCTTGAGAAATCATCAAGATATATATATATATATATATATATATATATATACATATACCGTACCTCTCTACCTTAGCACACATTCAAAGAGTAATGTTGCTGCACATAGATATATTCAACATATAAGAGACTCATGCATAAACTTTTTCGTACATTCCATTAAACGTACACATATGTGAGAACATATAATTTTAGCAAGGTCCATTTAGCCAAGGGGAATACGGAAATGGTGGCGGACTGGTGTAATAAAATTTTAAGAATTATCTCGTTAGTTCTTAATAGCATTTTAATAAATAGACAGTATTTGTGAATATTTCCGAATGTGTCTGGCACGTGTCTCATCTTTCCGACAAAGTAAAAGTGACAATCTTTGCAAGGATTGATTTATGCCACTTGGAGGAGGGTTTCGCACTCTCTCGCACGTACACTGTCAACACACACGCACACACACACATCTACACACACACACACACACACACACACACACACACACACACACACACACACACACACACACAGACACACACACACACATACATACACTCACACACATATTTATATAAGTATATATTGATATTTATATATATAAAGGTAAACTCCAGTGTAACAATCTTCATAAAGCAGTATATATATATATATATATATATATATATATATATATATATATATATATATATAGTGCTTTATGAAGATTGTTACACTGGAGTTTACCTTTCTTGGGAAATGTTCCTAAAACAGATCATGACTCATCAGAGAAAATATGTCGCACATTAACATCAATTCAAGCGTCGTGAGTTATATTTGCTGTATACACTTGAGTGTGGGAATGATAGTGCTGCGTGACACAAATGAAGCAAAGAAAATCTGGGAGATAGTAATGAGAAGGGACCAAAGGAAACAGGTAATCGAGGAAATAGACAAATTAATAAATTAACAAGGTAATAAATCAAAACATTCGAATAACAACATGAATGGATCAAGCTATTTAGGATAACTTGTATATAGAGCACAATCTTACGGCTATCAATGCTTTAGATCGGTCATGGGCAACCTGCGGCCCGCGAAGCTTTCAGAATAGCTCGCCTAAGTCACCTGAGTGAAATCTCTCTGATTTGTTTACCCCGACTTTTCAGTCGTAATTTATCTTCTTATCATTTTTACGACCGAGAAAAACAACGTATACGAATTCTGAAGAGAGAAATCAAAACAACCTGAGTTACTGCCCTTTTTTTAATGTTGGCACGAATGTAAAATAGCGCTTGCGGCCCTTCTGATGATGAGCCATATCTCATGCGGCCCGCTTCTCGAAATAGGTTGCCCATTTCTGCTTTAGAGATTTAAATATATAAAAGTTAGGGTGCGGGTTTTCTTTCTTTGTAGTCAGCTCTGCGATATTGTAATGCGCAGTGGACGTGTGTAACAAAATAAAAGAGTCAGTTTACCATATAATTATGCTCATCGCAGTTGACGGTGTATTATATAGTGAATATCTAGTTGATATTCATTACCGAGTATGATATATATATTCCAATGAGTAATCCAAGGGGCAATATAATGTAATGTATACAGGATATCTGGAAAAATTAAGCAAAATTTGTCGAAGAGTCCAAAAATAGTTATATATGCAGGTGATGGAATAAGACGCGTTTCGGTGCGATTAGGTAAAGGACTGCAAAATTTTGATTGCAATTCGCTAATATCGTACGCACATTATCAGAGTAACCACAGAAAACCCTTTATATATATATGCCAAACATCCTATTAAGAACTGTAAACAAATCAAAGTGCAGAATCCCCCGCAAAACATGAAAAATATTATCAGAAAAATAAAAAAGAATTAACAGACTAAAATACTGCCAGCAGCAATATTCGCCTGAGGTTGCACAGCTCGAATCGAAAATAATATAATCTCAAAAATTGCATGAAAATTATCATCAATAACCAAAGAACAGCCGAGGAGGAATGGGCCATTGAGTAAGTCAAACTCAAACCCAAAGCGTTCTTTTCTTTTGCAAAAATACACAAGGTCACAGTTTCCACTCTTTTCCCTCCGGTTGATGATTCACTAATCCTGATATGTCTGACCTGGGCTGTATCAGAGATGGTTACCGTAATCATACTATATCTGACATAACGTCTGGCGCCCATGATGTATTAGCGGCAATGAAATAAATCCAATACAATTGACAAGTAGGCCCCGATAGGTTCCCTGCAAGTATCGTGAAGGTTTGTCGATACAAACTTACATCTACTCTAGCTAATCTGTGGGAGAATTCACTATACGCTGGCTATATTGTTAAATCCTTTCTGTCTCAGTCTAACGTCCAAGATTTAGAAACGGGAAACAAGTCCCTTGCAGTGAATTACCGCCCGATCTCATTCTACTTTCATAACATTCAGAAATTTGAGAGGATGATGATTAACTTAATTGAAAGCAACAGTCACTGACTTTCAGCCAACGAGCTTTCGTAATGGCATGGGTTGTCTAACACAGCTCCTTCATCACTGTTGACATTTTGTGAGCTTTGGGAGAGGGCTCCAACAGTGATACCTTACCTCTTGATTTCAGCAAGGCCTTTGAAGGGGGTTGATCACAATATCATGTTGATAGAAGTATCCAGCATTGGTGTCTCTGGATAGTTACTACAAAGGAGCAAGTGTTTCCTGACAAACAGAGCCCAACATGTTGTGGTTTAAGGAGTACAATTAACCTCAGCCAAATCAGTAGTCGTGTCCTCCATGACACTGTTCAGCCCACTTCTATTCATTATTTACATCAACACATCAACATAAATATCTTTTCAGATGATTCCAAGCGGCATAAGGTCATCAATGCAATGAGCGACCGATTATGCCTTCAATCAGATCCACTTGTTGCTACCCAATGGGCTGAAAAAACAATATGTTACTGAGCAAGGAAGCAGTTGAACTAACCGACTCTGGAAAAGAAAATGCACTGGTGTATTCATACTATCTTCTCTTAGTTGAAGCAGTTGAGGCATCCAACAACACCAGAACCCTGGGTTTAATTGTTGATAACAACATCAGTTTGGATACTCATATAGACGACAAAGATGACATAAACCGAAGGAAGTGTTCCTGGATTCTCAGAACCTTCCGGTCGAGATATATTCACATCATAATCCATCACTTCTCTACTTGTACCCGGACACCCATGGAATAACGTTGTCCACTGCGGTCTCTTCACACGAAACAACGTATTATGAATATTAAAACATCCCAAAACTCAATTACAAAAGGATAGATGTCATGAGAAGTCTTCACTATTGGGATCGACTAGAAACGCAAACATTCTACTCTCTCCAACGCCGCTCTGACCGCTATATTATTTCCATGATATAAAAAATATTCCATCAGCATTACAGAAATGAAGTTGGCATCCTCTTTAAACTATACCTTAGGCTTGGACACCATGCTATCCGCTCATTACCAACATCAATCTCGCATCTCATAACAACATTGTTTCACAACAACTGGTACTGTTCTTTTTAACATCACGCCAAAACATATAAACAGAAACATATATATATATATATATATATATATATATATATATATATATATATATATATATATATATATATATGGACCATATATATGGACCATAACGCACCAGATTACTCAATACTTAGTGCAGTAGAGTGGGTAAACGGAAAAGAGTCAGGTAAAGAGTCTAGACCAGTAGTATTACGACAGCAGGGACCCAATACTACTGGTTTAGTTCGGATCTAGCGGTCGAGACGAACGGAGCTCGGCCGTCGGGGTCCTGGCTCTTTTCCTATATATATATATATATATCAGAACATTATGATCTCGAATTTGAAAGTATAGTTTATTGCATCTAAAAAAATATAGATGAACAAAGTAGTCTAACTTGGACCAACAACCGCTATTTTGGCTCCCACTTTGAAGGGTACGCTTTTACAATCCAAGAACACGAAATCAACACAAAATACCTGATTCACAAAAGAGATATGGATGCAGGCAAAACACCTAGATGTGACAAGTGCAGACTCTGCAATATTAACATCGAAGATGTCACCCATGTCATAAGCAGCTGTGTAAAGATGCCATCCCGGTTCCTATGAGGCATAATATAGTGGCCAAAACACTGTACGATGCAATCCGTAGAAAAGATAGCCCCGAAAATAAACACATTAAAAGCTAGACCAATGGGGAAGACATACATATACACCATACTGGTGGAACGTTCCAGTAAAAACCCCAATAACATGTAGGCATAACAGACCAGATATAATGCTATGGGACATGGAAAAGAAGGCATGCATAGTAGTGGAATTTAACTGCCCAGTAGATACCAATATAATATCAAAGATTACCGAAAAGGAGAATATCTATGCAGAACTAATACGAAATCTGCAGATACTCCACCTTGACTCTACCTTCAGATTTATGCATGTGGTTATTGAGGCACTGGGATATGTTAGTAACTGCCTTAATACAAATCTTGAGAAGCTGGGCTTCAGAGAAATACAAAGAACACGACTAGTTAGGAAATCTCAAGTATAATCCATTAAAAGTTTCAAAGCATTCTGCATCTAATAACTACATATACTTTTGTACATATACAAAGCATATGCACATGCATACATACAACTGAAAACATACACATCGACACATACAATAATATCCAAACCTGCACACTCATGGATGCAAACAGACATGCATACATATCTACGTAGTTAATGTTGTGTAAATTCCAATGAAAGAGTATTGTATCTATGTTAGAAACCGGTACTCTCTCTTTTGGCAAAGATTTGTGAAATTATAAAACAAGAAGAACATACATATTCGTGTATTATTATTGGGCCTGAGTAAATGTACTCAATACTTACTGGTACTTGTACTTGTGTCGAGATTCACGCTGGACAGGTTGAGCCGGCTTCTTCTCTTGTCCTGACGGCATCCCGAACCATGGCAGCCCACGCACGTCGGTCCCGGGCTAGGTCACTGGTGATAGCGAGCCAGTCCCGGTTCCATCGGCGCAGGCCGTCCACCTGCGAACCTGAAAGTTCGGAGAGGTCCTCCTTGATCGTCGTTGCCCAGGCCTTCAGCTGCCCGCCAACGCGCTTGCGTCAGTTACGGAGTGGAGGTGGGAGGAGAATATGGCGGATAAGCTCACCCTCAGGGCGCCGAGCTTCGTGTTCAAACCATCTCAAGCGCCGTTGCAGAAGCACTGAAGGAAGGGCTCGAAGATTCAGACGAAGACGAAGACTGGTGGTAGGTACCCGATCAACGCATCGGCAGCGGAGAATGCGGCGGAGACAGTCATTGTCGAAGACCTCCAGCCTCCGTTGATCGACTACTCTCATAGGCCATGTTTCACAGCCATAGAGGAGGATAGTGCGAAAGACGGCCTGGTAGATTCGCCTTTTGGTCGCCGAGGTGATCTCTCTTCTGCCCCACAGACACCGCTGGAGGCTCACAAAAGCGGATCTGGCAGCACCTATGCGACGCTTGACCTCGGCTGCGCCATGTCCCTTTGGAACCACTGTTGAGCCCAGGTAAATGAAGGACACCACATCCTACCGGTCCACACCCTAGAGAGATATTGGCTTCCAGGCATCAGGCGACACCAGTGACGTCATGACTTTCGACTTGGCGGCATTTATTCGTAGACCAACAGCGGCGGCTGCAGCGTGCACCCCTTCGAGAGCACCTTGTACATCTGTCCCGTTATCGCCTATCAGCACGATGTCATCCGCGTAGGCCTGGTCCGTCACAACGTCCACTCTCCCGACGTCTACGTCCGGGTAATCCCGGAGCGCTGTGTTGAGAGTGTAGTCAATGGCGTAGTTAAAGAGAGTTGGCGATAGCGCACACCCCTGCCGAACACCGGTCCCAACAACGAACGATTTCGTCTCCCCATTCAGAGTCGACCGGTAGTAGCCTTGTATGAGACGAAGCAGCTTCACTGGGCTGCCGTCCGCCTGCATTATACGCCATAGGGCTTCCCGATCTACCGAGTTGAAGGCAGCTGCAAAGTCGATGAAGCAGAGGACGGTAGGCTGTTGATGTGCCCACCGTTGTTCCAGGACACGCCGGAGAATGAAGATTTGATCAACGTACCCCCTCCCCGGACAGAAGCCGCCCTGAGAAGGACGGGTACGGACATCACGGATGGCCTGGAACCTCTTCAGCAGAAGAATTGCGAAGGTCTTGGCAGCAACGTCAATTAAACTGATACCACTGTGGTTGGAACACAGTTTCCTGTTTGAAGAAGGGTAGGAGAGTTGCCCGCTCCAATGTCGAGGGAACCTCTGCGTCGCCCGCACCGTAGAGAAGACTCGATGGAGCCAAGCTGCGAAGACATCAGGCTTGGCCTTGTAGACCTTAGCTGGAACGCCATCCTCGCTCGGTGACTTGTTGTTCCGGAGATGTGTCAGGACACCCCGTACCTCCTCGACCGTTGGAAGGGCAGTGCTGCACCCGTATTCTTCTCCGGAAGGCTGCACCAGGTTGGCGTGGCAGGTGGCGGGTGGTTGAGCAGTTGGGAGATATGGTCCCGCCTTCGGACTAGCCGGTCATTTAAGATTGGTAATGACCAACCCGTTCCGATCACGGATCGTCTCGCTGGTACCCGTACTTCTTCGGCTGGCCCGCTTCACCACTTGGTAGATCTTGCGTGAGTCACCAAAGGCTGCTGCCTTCTCCGTCTGCTCCGCAAATTCGCGCCAGTGTGCATTCCGATCAGCCCGCATAGCCCGAGATGTGCGAAGTCGGAGATCTGGAAGATTTGGTAAACCTTCGAGTCGGGCCACTCTCGCCCTCTCTGCGAGTTCAAGAGTACGGCCGGAGATCCAGTCCTGATGACGTCTTTGGGTCGACCCGAGATATTCCCTGGCCACCTCAACCGTGGCCGCCCTGGGCGCGTTCCACTCCTGCTCCGGTTGCTGTTCCACTTCGTTACTCAGCATTTGGAATCGGTCTCGCAGCTCTAGCCGGAAAGCATTTCCAGCATCGAGTTTAAGTCGCGAGATATCGATACTTTTCTGGCGGTGGGAGGAGGTTTCGCCCGCAGCCGCAGACGAAGGGTTGCTCGAACAAGAGTATGGTCTGACCCATGCTCACTGCCCGTATCAGCCCCCCGATACGCACGCGAGTCCATCACTGAGCTGGCCCACCGAGATCTGACCAGGGTGTAGTCAATCTGATTGGCCGTTCTTCCGTCATTGGATCGCCACGTGACGAGGTGACGCCGAGGATATTGGAACCGGGTGTTGGTGACGATAAGACGATTGGCATCTGCAAAGGACACGAACCGTTCACCATTGTCACAGCGTATGCCTAGGGCGAAGCGTCCTAGAATATGCTGTGTTGTATCATCAGCCTGCCCCGTCCGCGCATTCCAGTCCCCAGCGACAATGAGAACATCACTGGAGGGGATGCCATCCTCGGTTGTTTAGAGATCGGCATAGAATTGCGTCTAGTCCGCCTCGTCCGCATTGAGTGTGGCAGCGTAGACGGCAATTATGCTGACGTTGGAGATTTGACCCTTCAATCGAACCAGCGCGAGTCGGTGTGAGATCGGCTGCCACGCCAGCAGAGCCGCTTGCACTTCGGGGCTGAGCGTGAAGGCCACTGTTGTCAGTCACGCCACTATTGTTCAAGTGGTAGGAGTTGTCCTCGCCAGGAACTTTGATCGGAAGATGGCCAACATCGGGAAGTTGAACTTCTGAAAGGCAAGCGACACTAACGCAGTACCTGTGCAGAGCCTTCATTGTAAGTGCCTGGACACCGTCGTCATGAAATGTTCGGACGTTCCAGCACGCCACCCTCAATTCCTTCCTTTGTCTGAAGAGCGGGACTACTGCGGGAGTAGTCTGTAGAGCCATAGTGGTAGGAGCGCTGTTGTTTTGCATTGCGTTCGTAGTGGGAAGGCAATTCGTATTCATAGTTCGTACTTGTAGGATTCATGGAAGAAGTGTCATGGGAGTAGTGAATTTACAAGCGGTCCCCAAAAAACCCGCATGTATATACCCAATGAAGGTAAAAAACGTCTAGTTTGCCGCAGATTATCCACAGACGCAGAAACAGAAACGACCCGAAGCCGCCGGTTACCGGAGCAGCCACCTCTTGGATTTTCACCAGAGCCCCCTTTTGCTGGGTTGCGGCCCTAATACCACTGGGTGCCAGACGAATCCGCCTTGGGTGGCCCTACCAGGATTCGAAGTTCCCGACGGCATAGCTCTGACACTACCCGTTGCCACCGCCGTGCCACGTTGATAAGGGGTTGGACTTTAGGTTGGAATGTACTCAATAACGAAATAGGGTTTAAATATGTATTCACTATTTCTCACCAGCATAATAAAGGAACATATATATATATATATATATACATATATATATATATATATATATATATATATATATATATATATATATATATATATATAGAGAGAGAGAGAGAGAGAGAGAGAGAGAGAGAGAGAGAGAGAGAGAGTGAGAGAGAGAGAGAAAGAGAGAGAGAGAGGGGGGAGAGAGAGAGAGAGGGGGGAGAGAGAGAGAGAGAGAGAGATGTTTCTTTATTAGCCAAAGGGGCACAAAAGAAGGGGACAAATACAAAGTGGGACGTTTACATACAATAAAAACGTGTAAAATATTATCACAAATGTAATTTAAAAGTTAATCGATTTTCCCCAATAGGGGGAGACATTTCATATGGGTAACACATACCCCCGAAAAAATGTGCAACCCTGATCTTCCATAAAACTTGCTGGGGTACAGCACCTCTCTCTCCATCCTAATTCTTCTTCCAAAATGGTATTTCAAAAAAAGAATCAGTTGTTTGCCATAGCTATCACACAAAGGAAAACTGCCTCTCCTTCGTTTTTGAAGTAGGGTGGCGGTTTGATTATGACAATGGACTCGGTTGTCAACTGGATTGGTCCCACCCGCGACAATAATTGTTCTACATAGCCCCACAGCTCGTACCATCACTTAGCGACTTCGAGTTTCTTGAAAATCGGTCGTAAGGTGTAGCAAATGGCGAAATGTTGAGTGAAATCGTATGGAATATGTGGGAGGTGGAAAAAATCGTATTTTGCAGAGTTAAACGGCTGCCACACCGTCCCTGAACAAAATATGCAAAGTGTAAAGCTACTATAAGATGTGCAATGATAGGTTCTATCGTAGTATAAAAGTTGAACCAGATAAATTGATTTATGTGTGAGGTGGAGCCGAAGTTTCGAATTTGAACGAAATCGATTGAAAAATGTGGGAGCTAATGATGGTCGCCGTCCCTGAAAAAAAATTGCAAAGTGTAAAGCTACTATAAGATGTTAAATGAGAGGTTCTATCGTAGTATCAAAGTTGAACCAAATAAATTGATTTATGTGTGAGGTGGAGCGGAAGTTTCGAATTTGAACGAAATCAGTTGAAAAATGTGGGAGCTAATGATAGGTTCTATCGTATATAAAAGTTGAACCAAATAAATTGATTTATGTGTGAGGTGGAGCCGAAGTTTCGAATTTGAATGAAATCGGTTGAAAGATGTCGGAGCTAATGATAGGTCGCCGTCCCTGAACAAAAAATGCAAAGTGTAAAGCTACTATAAGATGTGAAATGAGAGGTTCTATCGTAGTATCAACGTTGAACCAAATAAATTGATTTATTTGTGAGGTGGAGCGGAAGTTTCGAATTTGAACGAAATCAGTTGAAAAATGTGGGAGCTAATGATAGGTTCTATCGTATATAAAAGTTGAACCAAATAAATTGATGTATGTGTGAGGTGGAGCCGAAGTTTCGAATTTGAATGAAATTTGGTTGAAAGATGTCGGAGCTAGAGCCGAAAAGGCGGAAACTTGAGCGAAAAGGTGGTTTAGAATATTTAAGCGTATACCACGCCGTTCCTGAACAAAAATTCTAAAATGTAATGCCACTTTAAGACGTGAAGTAATCAGCTCTAGTGTAGTGTAAAATTTGAACAAAGTAGGTTGATTAATGTGGGAGTTAGAGCCGAAAAAGTGGACATTTGAGTCTAAAAGTGGTATTTTTGAATATTTAAGCGGCTGTCACACCGTCCCTGAACAACAAATGCAAAATATAAAGCGATTACAGGATGTGCAATGATAAATTCTATTTTGCTTTAAAATTTGAAGAAATCGCTGGCAAAATGTGGGAGCTAGAGCCAAAAATCTTATTTTTTGATACCTAAAAGAGGTGACCCTCCTATCGATTTTTATCTGCAGAATGACCCCGGAATTTAAAAAAACGATACGCTTATATATGGTCAACACTCCCCGATGACTAATCTATGAGCCTGTAAAGTTTCATGAAAATCGGTCGTAATATGTAGAGGTAATACACAGACACACTGACACACACATATTTAATTTTATATATATACAGATATATATATATATATATAAATATATGAAAAATGGCGTGCCTCGTGGTTGCACATGGATTACATATGAATAAAATTAGTCCTTCATCAGTGATCTTTCAGCCTTCATTGGTAATTCTTCGCTTTAAAGATCATATACCTTTGGTTGGTGCGAGCAATAACTAAAGAAAGATATTGGGACATGTAAACAAACAAAGATGGTAATGCAACGGAAAGATAGGATGGTTTGTATCTCTCCTCGTCTATGATTTCACAGAACTTAAGTTCACAGATATCAAGGACGTGTTTCCCCTCTTCCTATCTTTCCGTTGCATTACCATCTTTGTTTGTTTACATGTCTCGCTCACTTCACCCTATTTTACGTATCCCAATAACTTTCTTTAGTTATTGCTCGCACCAAACAAAGGTGTATGATCTTTAAAGCGAAGAAATACCAATGAAGGCTGAAAGATCACTGATGAAGGACTAATTTTATTCATATGTAAACCATGTGCAACCACGAGGCACGCCATTTTTCATATATTTATATGTACAGGAACGAATTTCGAGAATTTCAGCTAATAAGAATATATTTTATGAAAAAGCACATTATTACAACGAAGCGTTAGATAGAGCTGGGTATAGAAATAAAATTAAATACATCGATAATAATAAAAATACAACAACTAACCATAATCGTAACAATTTTAACTATGGTAACAAGTTTAACAACTATAGTAGAAAGCCTTACATTAATTCCGAATGCGGAAAAAGAAATAGAACTAGGAACATATTATGGTTCGCTCCTCCTTTCTCATTAAATATTAAAACTCCTATTGCTAAACTATTTTTAAAGCTATTGACAAATGCTTCCCTAGAACACATAGATATTACTCAATTTTTAATAGACATACTATAAAATTAACTTATTCTTCCACCAAAAATTTAGCGCAAAATATTAATAGAATTAATAATAGAAATTTAAAACCTAACCAAAATACCACTAATAACCCAAGCAATATCCAATTTGATAAATGTAACTGTAGAAATAAATCTAACTGTCCGTTAAATAACAATTGCTTAGCTAAAAATATAGTATATAATTGTAATGTAATAACTAACTTAAATTCATTTAATTATGTGGGATCCACTTCCACAGAGTTTAAATCCCGCTTCAATAACCATAAACATTCTTTTAGAGATCCAAACAAAAAATCTTCAACTTCTCTATCTAGCCTATTATGGGACCTCAAACTAAAGAACTTTGAGTATTCGTTGATTTGGATTATTATTTCCAAAGCTACTCATTTTAACTCCTCTTCAGAAAATTGTGATCTTTGTATAGAGGAAATATTCTTTATATTAAAGACCAAAAATTCCCTGAACTTAAGGAATAATCTATTCAGTTGTTGTAGACATAGATTAAACTCAACGTTTAAATATAAATATTAATTTAAAATGTAATAATATATAATTAATTAATTAATTTTATTAACATATTGAACCTGTCGATAAACCATTAGATTCCTTCATCATTTTTTGACTGATTATACACTCAAGTAAAAATAACTTTTCTTCCTAAATATAAATAAATATAATAAACTATTCTAGAGAAATATACTGAGAGCTCTTGAAAGGAGGAAATATTTCTTATATTTTTTTTTTTTCAATTATTTGATAGCTTCTCCTATTTTCGAAAGCTTATCCTTTCAAAGTATCTGTTTATTTATCTTATGGATATAAAATTAAGTTAAATATACGTAGAAAATTGTCTATACTAAATATATTAAACATACTATTATTTTGAAATTATAACTAAAAATATTCTATAATATTTTAAAGTTATATTGTTTTTAAAGTTATATTGATTATAATTATATTTCCAAATCGTAATATAGTTCTTTTGTAGTTTATGTACTCAATTATACTATGTACTGTATTTATATGTACTTCTCTCTATATGTGTGTATATATGTATATGTGTGTATTGACATGCATGTACATATGTTTTATGCGTGTATGTCTATCTATAAGTATATACGTGATGCATATCTACCTATTTGTGAGGGTACATATATGTATGTATATGTGGGAATTGTGTATGTACATGTGCGTGTTTATCCATATAATTCGATCGCACTTATGTTTAGTGATTATCCCAAGATTCGTGACAAATAGACATATAATAACTGCCATAAATACATAACAGGTAATCTTATAAAACTTATATAAACAATTTTGTTTAATAACATAAAGTGTGTATAACATAAAATTTCCTTTAATATCTTAACAATTTAACATTTTATAAGATTCCTATATCTTAAATTAAATTAAAGAATCCTTTATATTTTTGTGTATATATGTTATATACGTAGTTAGATATGTATATGTATTTTTATAAGTGTGTATATATATTTATATGTATGTATTTTTGCGTATGTATACGTGTTATGTAATATATAGATCTTTAATAATATATGGATTTCTTAATATATAGATCCCAATTTTTAATATATTGATCTCAATATTTAACTGATTAACTAAACATCTTATCATATTTAAACAAAGGTTAAATTTCTCATATTATATATGTATATTCCATTCATGATTATTAACATTTCTAATTTTATTTATTCATTTCATCTCAATTGTTAAGTTAACTCAACAAGATATGACTTAGAGTTTTTCGTTCTCTCTTCTTTTTTCCGTCTCCTCTCTCTATATATATATGTCTCTCTCTGTTATTCTGCTCTCTCTCTCTCTCTTTCCTTCTCTATCTTAATATTTCTCCGTAACCCAACGGATTATTTTAAAAATACCCAATACTAATAATTAAAGATACAACTCCACTATCCGGGAGCTTCCAACAGTAATTGTTGCATTCTTTAAGGGTATGTCAATATTTATTTATAAACCTGATATATATTATATTTTATCTGATGAAAGCACACCATAATTTAACTTGGTGTCCTTGAAATATGTATAATGAAATAAATATGGTTTTATAAATATAGTTTCCATTTGTTAATATCGTATATTTATATATATATATATATAAGATAACAAGTTATCGTTTTAGGTAATCCAGTTAGAGCTTGTGAGTACTCTGTACTATGGATAGTTTTAACGTAGGGTGTTCTTTGACTCAACAAGAAGTTTCCTTATTTAGGGAGCGACTTTGCGAGAATTACCATGCAGGTTGTCCTTGGAGTAATAGTAGAAGAAAGAGTGAAGAATAACATGGTCGGCTGTACAAAAAGGATTTTATTTACAATATTAACAATTGTTTCATTGATCAGGCGAGTCTATAGACCGCTAATCACTCGAAGTTGCATCACTCGAATTTAAATACAGTGTGTGTCTCTGATCAAATCATGTAACACGTGGCATTGTTATTTATAGATACATCGGAGAATGAAAACAATAACATCAATATTAAAAGATAATAAAATATAATAATAAAGAAGTTAGGCTGAAAATGATAAAGATGTAAATATAAATAAAAAGTAAGCCCAGAATACGATTACTGATAATAGTAGTTGTGGTGGTGGTTGTAGTTGAATGTATAGTGGTGAGTAAGTGGATGTGTAAAATAGTGATGACAGTAAAGATAACAATAACATGAAAAGAAATACTAAATACATGGTATGTAGTATAAATGCAAGAGGTACAATCAAATCTCAGAGAATTAAAATAAAAAAAAAATGTTTAATTAAAAAATTAAAAATAAGATAAAAGATAACAGATAAAAGATAACAAATAATAAATAAAAAATAAGTAAAAG
Organism: Eledone cirrhosa; assembly: GCA_964016885.1. Taxonomy (NCBI): domain Eukaryota; kingdom Metazoa; phylum Mollusca; class Cephalopoda; order Octopoda; family Eledonidae; genus Eledone; species Eledone cirrhosa. Next base: position 77,582,309 of record OZ024742.1, read on the forward strand.
AGGCAGAGATAAGGGACAGAGACAGAGAGTGGGGATAAGTATTAGAGGATGAGACATAAGGGGTAGGGCTAAGGACGAGGAAGGAGTAGATACATCGATAGATTGTAAACTACAGAAAAAATACAGGAAAACTACCGAATCTACACTCACTGACATTGGTAAGGAAGGTATTAAGATAGTAAAAAAACTGAAAATATCTAATAGAACCGAGCCTCTAACCCCTTTAACCCCACATTTAAGCTAAAAGATCATAACAATAATTTCGAAACAGACCACACAATTAGATTAATATGCCCATCGAAGTCAGATATAGGTAGAATTAGCAAGTATATACTAGATAGAGTAATAGCACAGATCAATAACAAACTAGTATTTAAGCTATGGTGTAACACTAACGTAGCAATAGATTTGTTTAGCAAACTACACAATAGGGAAGCATCCAAATTCATACAGTTCGATATCAACGACTACTACTCCTCCATCTCCCCAGTCACCCTAGATAAAGCGCTAGCCTTTGCCCAGAAAAATTCGGACCTATGCTCTAATGAAATTAGAATAATACTAGCTGTTAGGAGAACTATCATTAGATTCGAAAATAGTTACTGGGAAAGAAGAAAAAACAGACAGAATAGCTTCGATATTACAATGGGATCGAGCGACTCAGCACAAGTAACAGATATAGTTGGAATATATGTAGCGCATAACTTACATACGGAATTTAGTAACTTCCAAGAAGGAATTTATAGGGACGATACGCTCCTTTCAGCTAAAAACATGAATAATCAAAGCATGGAAAGGTTACGGAAAAACATCAGAGTTTCTTCAAAAGACTAGGCCAAGGTATCATTTTCTAAATTAACTCTAAAAAAGCAAACTTATTGGATGTAACACTCAACCTAAATACAGGACTAATAGAACCCTTCCATAAAAATAACGAGAATCTAGCCTACATTAGTTATAACTCAAACTACCCTCGCTCCATAAGTAATTCGATAGCACATAGTATATCCCTCAGAATATCCCACCTATCTTCTAACTTAGAGATTTTTAACGAACACACAAACTACTATAACATAGCTTTACATAAGGCAGGACTTAAGGAGGGGCTCAAATACATACAATATAGAGACAGCAACAACAAACTTAACGACACCTACACTACCCACACCTATAGGAATAATAAATATAGAACTAAACAGGGAAATAGACAATGAGTTACAACAATCATTAACATCATTAACATCACCAACCCTCCCAGAACCACTGTGTTATATCTGCCCTCTCTGTCAGCTTTACCTTGTAAACCACCGTAACATAAGATCATGTAAATATATTGTTGAACATATCACCCCATCGCCACCACCACCACAATGACCACACACATCGCTATATGTTCACAACCTTGTTTTCCCCATGTTCCTTATAACAATTTTTAACCTGTAACCATCGTATAATTCGATCCTGTATATTTTTTGTCGCACACAACACATCCACCGCCACCACAAGGCACATCTCCATACTTAAACAATCAATAACATCATTAACATCACCAACACATATCTTCCCCCCACCCCCCAAACAACGCAAGTGTGTGTGTCTGTGTGTAAGTATATTTATATGTACAACGCCATCTCCATTGGCTCTCCCCCTCTCTATGTACTACGCAATCTCCACTGGCCCTCTCCCTCTCTCTATACATATATATATATATATACACATGTGTATGTATACAACGTCTTTGTCAGACGAAGTGTGTCTATCTATGTATCTCCTCAGTGTATTTGACACTACCTACACATCCATCACACCACCATAAACACCATTACCTCAACAACAACACCACACCCACACAATAATCAGCCACAAATATACGCCAATCTCTCTACCGACAATCCACCAGCCCCACACCACAGCGCATCTCAGCCTGCGACCGTCACCACCATCTTATCATGACATCCATCCCCACATGCACTACAGGCGAAAACATCCCTATGATCTATTCCACCAATCAAAACATTCTTTATTGACCAACATATGAACTGTTGACTTTATCAAATAGCATGTATTCCTTTTCTACCAGCATTTTAATGGGTCTGTCGAGCTGCAGATTACAGAGTCGGGTAAGATAGATACGGATCGAGCCTTGAGCTGATCGGTGGCGAGGCGCGCGTCTCCGACCAATAAATGTAGTGAAGGAGTAACCAATCGTCTTTGTTATCTTTTCAATATATATATATATATATATATATATATATATATATATATATATATATATATATATATATATATATATATATACATATGAATGAAAAAATGGTGTGCCGCGTTGTTTGATTCGTTCGGACTTAAGCCCACAAGATTCATTGACTTGTCTCTCTTTTCCTCTCTTTACGTTGCATTACTACCATGTTGTTTGTTCACTTTCCCCTTCCAAGTCGCTCTGTGCCGATAACTTTATTTAGTTATCGCTCACACTGGTTTTAGGTATCTAGTCTTTAATGCGAAGAAATACTAATGATAATCAGCAGACTACAGATGATGGACATTCCTGTTTCTCGGTCTATTTTCATTCATATATATATATATATATATATTTATATATATATATATATATATATATATATATATATATATATATATATATATATATATATATATATATATATGAATATAGACATAGAATATTCGAAAATATTCTGTATGTTTATAATAAACATTTTGAAGACCTAATCGCTATAGAATAGAATACGTCACGTATTACAATTAGATTCTCGATAAAAGCAAGGGAAGTAATCTACGCGTTTCATTCTCGTTAGAAATCATCAGGACTACATATCCAGTGCTTTTATCGAGAATGACACAGCTAGAGACTTATAGAATACTTAGCTGTGTACAGGAACTGGTTTGAAAGAGCGGTTGCCGGTCCGGCAGAAATTAGAAATTGGAATAAATGCTCTGAAATAGCGATATATATGTGAATATAGACATAGAATATTCGAAAATATTCTGTATGTTTATAATAAACATTTTGAAGACCTAATCGCTATAGAATAGAATACGTCACGTATTACAATTAGATTCTCGATAAAAGCAAGGGAAGTAATCTACGCGTTTCATTCTCGTTAGAAATCATCAGGACTACATATCCAGTGCTTTTATCGAGAATGACACAGCTAGAGACTTATAGAATACTTAGCTGTGTACAGGAACTGGTTTGAAAGAGCGGTTGCCGGTCCGGCAGAAATTAGAAATTGGAATAAATGCTCTGAAATAGCGATATATATGTGAATATAGACATAGAATATTCGAAAATATTCTGTATGTTTATAATAAACATTTTGAAGACCTAATCGCTATAGAATAGAATACGTCACGTATTACAATTAGATTCTCGATAAAAGCAAGGGAAGTAATCTACGCGTTTCATTCTCGTTAGAAATCATCAGGACTACATATCCAGTGCTTTTATCGAGAATGACACAGCTAGAGACTTATAGAATACTTAGCTGTGTACAGGAACTGGTTTGAAAGAGCGGTTGCCGGTCCGGCAGAAATTAGAAATTGGAATAAATGCTCTGAAATAGCGATATATATGTGAATATAGACATAGAATATTCGAAAATATTCTGTATGTTTATAATAAACATTTTGAAGACCTAATCGCTATAGAATAGAATACGTCACGTATTACAATTAGATTCTCGATAAAAGCAAGGGAAGTAATCTACGCGTTTCATTCTCGTTAGAAATCATCAGGACTACATATCCAGTGCTTTTATCGAGAATGACACAGCTAGAGACTTATAGAATACTTAGCTGTGTACAGGAACTGGTTTGAAAGAGCGGTTGCCGGTCCGGCAGAAATTAGAAATTGGAATAAATGCTCTGAAATAGCGATATATATGTGAATATAGACATAGAATATTCGAAAATATTCTGTATGTTTATAATAAACATTTTGAAGACCTAATCGCTATAGAATAGAATACGTCACGTATTACAATTAGATTCTCGATAAAAGCAAGGGAAGTAATCTACGCGTTTCATTCTCGTTAGAAATCATCAGGACTACATATCCAGTGCTTTTATCGAGAATGACACAGCTAGAGACTTATAGAATACTTAGCTGTGTACAGGAACTGGTTTGAAAGAGCGGTTGCCGGTCCGGCAGAAATTAGAAATTGGAATAAATGCTCTGAAATAGCGATATATATGTGAATATAGACATAGAATATTCGAAAATATTCTGTATGTTTATAATAAACATTTTGAAGACCTAATCGCTATAGAATAGAATACGTCACGTATTACAATTAGATTCTCGATAAAAGCAAGGGAAGTAATCTACGCGTTTCATTCTCGTTAGAAATCATCAGGACTACATATCCAGTGCTTTTATCGAGAATGACACAGCTAGAGACTTATAGAATACTTAGCTGTGTACAGGAACTGGTTTGAAAGAGCGGTTGCCGGTCCGGCAGAAATTAGAAATTGGAATAAATGCTCTGAAATAGCGATATATATGTGAATATAGACATAGAATATTCGAAAATATTCTGTATGTTTATAATAAACATTTTGAAGACCTAATCGCTATAGAATAGAATACGTCACGTATTACAATTAGATTCTCGATAAAAGCAAGGGAAGTAATCTACGCGTTTCATTCTCGTTAGAAATCATCAGGACTACATATCCAGTGCTTTTATCGAGAATGACACAGCTAGAGACTTATAGAATACTTAGCTGTGTACAGGAACTGGTTTGAAAGAGCGGTTGCCGGTCCGGCAGAAATTAGAAATTGGAATAAATGCTCTGAAATAGCGATATATATGTGAATATAGACATAGAATATTCGAAAATATTCTGTATGTTTATAATAAACATTTTGAAGACCTAATCGCTATAGAATAGAATACGTCACGTATTACAATTAGATTCTCGATAAAAGCAAGGGAAGTAATCTACGCGTTTCATTCTCGTTAGAAATCATCAGGACTACATATCCAGTGCTTTTATCGAGAATGACACAGCTAGAGACTTATAGAATACTTAGCTGTGTACAGGAACTGGTTTGAAAGAGCGGTTGCCGGTCCAGCTGTGTCATTCTCGATAAAAGCACTGGATATGTAGTCCTGATGATTTCTAACGAGAATGAAACGCGTAGATTACTTCCCTTGCTTTTATCGAGAATCTAATTGTAATACGTGACGTATTCTATTCTATAGCGATTAGGTCTTCAAAATGTTTATTATAAACATACAGAATATTTTCGAATATTCTATGTCTATATTCACATATATATCGCTATTTCAGAGCATTTATTCCAATTTCTAATTTCTGCCGGACCGGCAACCGCTCTTTCAAACCAGTTCCTGTACACAGCTAAGTATTCTATAAGTCTCTAGCTGTGTCATTCTCGATAAAAGCACTGGATATGTAGTCCTGATGATTTCTAACGAGAATGAAACGCGTAGATTACTTCCCTTGCTTTTATCGAGAATCTAATTGTAATACGTGACGTATTCTATTCTATAGCGATTAGGTCTTCAAAATGTTTATTATAAACATACAGAATATTTTCGAATATTCTATGTCTATATTCACATATATATCGCTATTTCAGAGCATTTATTCCAATTTCTAATTTCTGCCGGACCGGCAACCGCTCTTTCAAACCAGTTCCTGTACACAGCTAAGTATTCTATAAGTCTCTAGCTGTGTCATTCTCGATAAAAGCACTGGATATGTAGTCCTGATGATTTCTAACGAGAATGAAACGCGTAGATTACTTCCCTTGCTTTTATCGAGAATCTAATTGTAATACGTGACGTATTCTATTCTATAGCGATTAGGTCTTCAAAATGTTTATTATAAACATACAGAATATTTTCGAATATTCTATGTCTATATTCACATATATATCGCTATTTCAGAGCATTTATTCCAATTTCTAATTTCTGCCGGACCGGCAACCGCTCTTTCAAACCAGTTCCTGTACACAGCTAAGTATTCTATAAGTCTCTAGCTGTGTCATTCTCGATAAAAGCACTGGATATGTAGTCCTGATGATTTCTAACGAGAATGAAACGCGTAGATTACTTCCCTTGCTTTTATCGAGAATCTAATTGTAATACGTGACGTATTCTATTCTATAGCGATTAGGTCTTCAAAATGTTTATTATAAACATACAGAATATTTTCGAATATTCTATGTCTATATTCACATATATATCGCTATTTCAGAGCATTTATTCCAATTTCTAATTTCTGCCGGACCGGCAACCGCTCTTTCAAACCAGTTCCTGTACACAGCTAAGTATTCTATAAGTCTCTAGCTGTGTCATTCTCGATAAAAGCACTGGATATGTAGTCCTGATGATTTCTAACGAGAATGAAACGCGTAGATTACTTCCCTTGCTTTTATCGAGAATCTAATTGTAATACGTGACGTATTCTATTCTATAGCGATTAGGTCTTCAAAATGTTTATTATAAACATACAGAATATTTTCGAATATTCTATGTCTATATTCACATATATATCGCTATTTCAGAGCATTTATTCCAATTTCTAATTTCTGCCGGACCGGCAACCGCTCTTTCAAACCAGTTCCTGTACACAGCTAAGTATTCTATAAGTCTCTAGCTGTGTCATTCTCGATAAAAGCACTGGATATGTAGTCCTGATGATTTCTAACGAGAATGAAACGCGTAGATTACTTCCCTTGCTTTTATCGAGAATCTAATTGTAATACGTGACGTATTCTATTCTATAGCGATTAGGTCTTCAAAATGTTTATTATAAACATACAGAATATTTTCGAATATTCTATGTCTATATTCACATATATATCGCTATTTCAGAGCATTTATTCCAATTTCTAATTTCTGCCGGACCGGCAACCGCTCTTTCAAACCAGTTCCTGTACACAGCTAAGTATTCTATAAGTCTCTAGCTGTGTCATTCTCGATAAAAGCACTGGATATGTAGTCCTGATGATTTCTAACGAGAATGAAACGCGTAGATTACTTCCCTTGCTTTTATCGAGAATCTAATTGTAATACGTGACGTATTCTATTCTATAGCGATTAGGTCTTCAAAATGTTTATTATAAACATACAGAATATTTTCGAATATTCTATGTCTATATTCACATATATATCGCTATTTCAGAGCATTTATTCCAATATATATATATATATATATATATACAAATTAGCGGGAATCGCATTTCGGCCATTGGAAATTAGCGAAAAACAACTTCCGAGATGTGTGGCAAGCACTCCTTATAAACTAGTGACCTAGAGCAACAGGGTATATATATATATATATATATATATATATATATATATATATATATATATATTAGAAAGTGAGGGGTTTTTTACAAAATGAAAAATAACCGAGGTGTCCTACACGAGTAAAAGTATAAAGAAAAAAAGATGAAATTGAAAATGAAACTGGAGTCTTATTTTTTAAAAATATATATATATTTATTTGGCTCCTTCACCGGTTTCGCAGTTCTTCTGCTTTTCAAAAGTAGAGTTGAGATGGAGGGTCTGTGGTTTTTCTCACATCTGGTTGGTCTTCGAATGTTAGTTGTTTTATATGGAAAAAAGTTGCTCGAAACGCCAAGTTTTTAGAGAAGTAATTTGATTGTTTGGTCAATAAGTATAATAAATTTCGCGCCAGTTCGTGTCACAAAGTTCTTCAAACAAGGGGGGGGGGCTCAGGTAGTTTTTTCACATATGAGTCTTCGAATTTCTTTTTACTTAAAAAAAAGGAGCTCACGAAGTCTTTTTTTTTTATAAACGTAATTTGATTGGTTATAAATGAAATTATTGCTGTCACGTGAACAAGTTCATTAAATTTCACCCATATATGGAATTTATTTTGGAGCCTTTTAGAGAATTTTATGACAAACGAAAGATAATGGTCAAGAGAAATGGGATTGGAGAATTGTTCTAGTTCAATGAATATAGCAGGTTTTTTCATGTATGAGTGAAGTTTGGTTGGTTGATGTAGTCACGTGAATAAGTATATCAGCTTTCAGGTAAGTTTGTTTGAATTTCTTTTTACTTTAAAAAAGTAGCTCACGAAGACTTGTTTTTAATAAATGTAATTTGATTGGTTATAAATGAAATTATGACTGTCACGTGAAAAAGTTCATTAAATTCCGTGCCTGTATTTGGGAATCTATTGTGTAGCCTTATAGAGAATTTTATGACAAGCAAAAGATAATGATCAAGAGAAATGAATGGGAGGATTGTTCTGGTTTAGTAAATATGGCTGGTTCGCTGGGGTGTCAGAATTCAGATTTTCTATTGAAATAAAGAAAGTAGAGATATGTATGTTTATTTGTTTGCTTGTGTGTGTGTGTGTGTATAGGAAGATGATTCTATTAGTAGAAATGGGGGAGGAAGTTGTGTGTGTGTGTGTATATGGGTGTAATGTGTGTGGTGGGAGTATGTTAAGATGGAGAGAATATATATATTTTGTGTGTGTGTATGTGTGTAGGAAAGTGATTCAATTACTAGAAACTGGGGAGGGAGTTGTGTGTGTGTGTGTTGAGCGGGTTATGTGCGTTATGTGTGTGTGGGAGTATGGTTAACATGTTAAGACGAAGAGAATATATATATTGTGTGTGTGTGTGTGTGTATGTGTGTGTGTGTAGGAAAATGATTCCGTTAGTAGGAATATTTTTGAATGAATATATTTTCCTTACTTATTCGTATTTGTTCTGTTGTATTGTCAGCGCAAACGTATGTTAAGGTTTATTTAGTTCGGGTTTTAATTTTCTAAAGCAGAAGGTGTTATGTGTGTGTGTATGTGTTTTTTTTTTGGATAGTTAGCATGTTATGGTGTTGACATAATGTATATTAAACCATATTTAATGCTGCTCTATATTTTTGAATAAACATATTTTCCTTATTTATTCATATTTGTTCTGTTGTATTGTCAGCGCAGAGGTAAAATAGCAAGACTTGGAATTAGGGTGTCTTATTATTTGCGCATATGTCTAGATGTGCGCTTAGTGGTATCTGTCTCGTGGTTGGTTCTCGTAATTGTTGGCGATGAACTGTCATTCTGTTTCTGAGTTTGAGTTTAGTTTGTCCTATATAATCTTCATTGCAACCTTTATATTTAATGGCATAAAGAGGATTTTTTGATGAGCAAGTGAAGTGATTTTTTACAGCAAAATTTTGTCCTGAGTTAAATGTATACGTGTTGCTTTCAATGAGGTGAGTGCAGGTTCCACAATTAGAGCGACCACATTTTTTGACAGTTGGTTGTGGGTTTGCGGTAGGTAATTTGGAATTGGTGAGTAATGTTTTCACTGATTTCGCTTGTCTTTTGCTTTTGATTATTTTGTGTGTTTCAAAGGCTTTTTTCATTCTTGGGTCTTGTTTCAGTAGTGGGATGTTCTTGTGAATTATTTTGTAAGCTTCCGCATTTCTTGGGTTGTGTGTTGAGATATATGATAGAATATTGGACGTACCTTGAATTTGTTTCTGTTTTCGCAATTCATCAATGGTTTAGCCCTTTCTATTCCATTATTTATTACTAATGGTGGGTACTGTCTTTCGAGTAGAATTTCCTTTAATTCTTGAAGTCTTTTATTTCGCGTTTCATAATTGGAGACAATTGTGCAAATTCTTCTTGCTAGGTGAAAAGGAATGTTCGTCTTCGTATTCTTTGGATGGTTGGAGGTGAATAGCAGGTATTGTTTGGAATCTGTTGGTTTGTAGTGTATGTCAGTTTCAATAGTTGTGGCTTTTTTTAAGATTAAGATGCGCAGAAATGAGAGTTGATCTTGGCTGTATTCCATTGTGAATTGGGTGTGGTTATTGATGCCGTTTATTATGTTTTTGAAATCATTCAGTTGGTCGAGTGTGTTGGACCAAAGAATGAGACAATCATCCAAGTAGCGTTTCCAATTCTCTGATAAATATTTGTGGAACTTCAATCCGTATTTTGATTTGGACTGTTCATATATCTGGACTTCTAATTATGCCATGACTAAGTTGGCATAAGTTGGAGCGGCCTTTGTACCCATCGCGGTGCCAGATATTTGCTTGTATGTACTGCCATCGAAATCAAAAAGTTTGTTCTGTAGGATAAATTTTAATCCCTCGATGATGAAGCTTATATTCTATTCTGCCAGGTATCTCATTGGGATATTTCTCTAGCCAGAATCCTATTGCTTCTAATCCGTATTGGTGTTGGATCGTTGTGTAGAGATTCACTACATCGAAAGGCACAATAATAGGCTCGTTGTTGACATGTTTGGGGAGGTGGTTTAAGAGGTCCAGATCGTCTCTTACAAGGCTTGGTATATGTTTGAGAATTGGTTTTAGTAGTATGTCTATAAAGTTACTCAGTCTGTGTTTCACATTGTGTGCCCGCTACAATTGGTCTTAATTTAAGGTCTGTGGGGGTATTGTGTGTTCAAGCAGCCTGAGGTGGATTGTTTACAGGCATCGTTTATTATTTTACACTTGTGGATCTTCGGAAGTCCGTAAATTTTGCTGGTTTTGTATTCAAAATGTGTTAAATAATCGCGTTCCTTTTTAGTTAAGTCTTCCTGGTATGACAAATCAGTGTGTTTAATCTGCTCATTGTTTTTGATTGCTCTTAGTGAGCCAATGTTTTAAGTAAAAAGAAATTCAAACAAACTTACCTGAAAACTGATATACTTATTCACGTGACTACATCAACCAACCAAACCTCACTCATATATGAAAAAACAACCTGCTATATTAACTGAACCAGAACAATTCTCCCATCCTATTTCTCTTGACCATTATCTTTTGTTTGTCATAACATTCTCTAAAAGGCTACAAAATAAATTCCCTAATACGGTCGCGTATTTTAATGAACTTGTTCACGTGACAGCCATAATTTCAAATTACATTTATAAAAAAAAGCCTTCTGAGACCCTTTCTTTTAAGTAAAAAGAAATTCAAACACTCATATATGAAAAAACTACCTGAGTCCCCCCCCCCCCCTCCTCTCCTTCCATGAAGAACTTTGTAACGCGAACTGGCGCGAAATTTATTATACTTATTGACCAACCAATCAAATTACTTCTCTAAAAACCTGGCGTTTTGAGCCACTTTTTTCCATATAAAACAACTAACATTCGAAGACCAACCAGATGTGAGAAAAACCACAGACCCTCCATCTCAACTCTACTTCGAAACCGGTAAATGAACTAAATAAATATATATCTTTTTTTTAAAATAAGACTCCAGTTGCATTTTCGATTTCATCTTTTTTTGTATATATATATATATATATATATATATATATATATATATATATACATTTATATATATATATATATATACATATATATATATATATATATATGTGTGTGTATGTGTGTGTGTGTGTGTGTGTGTGTGTGTGTGTGTGTGTGTGTGTGTGTGTGTGTGTGTGCGTGTTGTATATATACATGTGTGTATATATATATATACATGTGTGTGAGTATGCTTTTATGTGTATGCGCATGTATGTATACGTGACTACATCTGCCTATATGCATGCGTATTATCTTACCATGTTTCTGTATCTATATAATATAAAGAAAAACTTCTATAAGACTGAGGATATATGGACCTTCAGCTAATTTGTCATTAAGCAAGAAAATTTGAGAAATTATTTCTGAGTTGTAGATGGCGCAATGACATTGTAATCTAGCATTTACATATTTACAACGCGTCACTGACTATTCAACAGGTCATTTGTGATTCATCTTCAATCCAAGCGATCTGACGTATTTATACATTTCGATTGTATTCATTGTATTACATTACTAATATTCATCAGTTGATATATACACATATGACTTAAGCGCAAACACATGTAAAAACACATGTATACAAAGAGACACACACACACATATACATTATATTCAGACATACACACTTAAATACACATATACACACTTAAATACACATGTATACAAAGAGACACACGCACGCATATACACACAACTCACGCACACACACATACATACATATAACACACATACACACACACACACATATATATATATATATATATATATATTCACACACGTACATTTATATATATACATATATATATATATATGTATATACATGGGTATATACATATACATGTGATACACGCGCATATGTGTGCGTATTTGCGTGTGTTTTTGTATGCATGTATGTAGTCTTCTGTGTAAATATTATGTATCAATCCTCTAGACTGCTGCCTTTAGCTACACGTATTAGCTATTTTCCAAGTTAGAAAACAAAAATTCAATTTTAAATATCTCCAAGTGAACTCTGGAACCATTAATGCAGAGATAAATTGAGTTTTGTGTAATAGGTCTAAACCTAGAGCTAATCATGAACTAGTTTGTTACGTTTCACTAATAACATTGATTTAGGCGTGGCTTTGAAACGAGCCGAATAAGGCATTGAATGAAACTTTCTATCAATTAAGTTAAGTTTCAATAGCTTCTGGACAGATGATAGGATATTTTCAAAAATATATAAACAGTAATACCAGAGGCGGTGTAGAAGCACATTACAACTTAATGATATCTCATAAGTCGATAAATTATATATACTCTTCAATCCTTAGGTTTGCCATTAAATTATGTTTCCATTATGGAGATGTAATACCAGCCACAGATTTGGCTGTTTGTTTCATTTCATCCGGCGGCGAAATGACAGAGTCGTTAGAACGTCGGATAAATGATTTGTGGTATTCGATGCTGCGCTCTGCTCCCGGAGTTCAAATCCCGCTGAGGTCAACTGTGCCTTTCATCGTTTCGAGTTCGATAAAGAAGTACCAGTCCAGTACTGGGATCGATTCTATTTCTGTGTCTCTTTCTCATTTCTTCTTTATCACTTTCTATCATTCTCTGGAAGACAACTGCTGTACTAAGGCCTGGAGGAGAGGGATGGGATCCACCACGCTTAAAATGACCAAGAAACGCCGTATATCAATACGGCGCCTCTACGGCTCAAACATGAGTTACAGGACTAAGAATTAAGAAGAAGACCATTTCATTAATGCTTTTTGTGGCTTCACTTTTATATGTATAACCGATATGAAGTAAAGACTCCCCGCTGAACAAGACGCCAGTTCATCCCAGGGTTAAACCCCCAGCTATTGCTGGTACTCATATTCAGCTGAGTATACAGGAGCAACGCGAAATTAAGTGTTTTGCTCAAAAACACAACACGCACCAAGAAATCGAACCCACGACATAATTGTTTCTACTTTAGGCACAAGGCCAGCAATTACCCAGTACATTACTGTTACTTTATTTTATCGACCCCGAAAAGATAAAAGGCAAAGTTAACCTCGGCGGGATTTGAACTCAGACTGTAAAGGGACGTAACTATGCTTGAAAGCATGGCGTCCAACTCTCTACCGATACTGCCAATTCACCGCCCTAATGATCGTAAGTTCAACAGCGTTACCAACAGGCCACGTGCCTCGACCATATGCCTAAACCGAACCAATATTAGCGGTGACGGAAATACAAGTCCCATCAGTAACATTGTACGTCTAACAAAGCAAGCCTCTCTCAAGTTTCGTTTACTTTGAAGATATGGCATGTATTCAGGCCTTCTAAAGCAAGCTCAGCTTTTGGATGTGATATGCTTCTTAATCCGGGACTGTAGAGGAATCAGAACTTCTAACAAGGTGACTGTCTAACAAGCCATCATAATCTCATTGCATATTTAGGCCTAAGGGACATGAATTAATTACACCTTCCCGTAAATCCTTCCATACTATGGTAAATATGTAAAATGTAAACAGCACATTAGATTATATACACCCAGACATTCATCGTTAGAAATTGATTAGTCAATTGTGTACTCAAAGATGATCTCGATCTGAATTGTGATGTAGCTAAGCAAAACAAAAGCAATAATTTCGAGCGCACAAGAGCCCCCAATGCACCTACTCGACCTATGAGAAATAACAGCCATGCTGTCCTCAAAAGATAGGCCATTTGTTATCGGCAATTTTTAAAAATATGTTTGCCCATATGTACGCTTAATCAACATGGACTGGATAATCAAGATGAAGAAAAGAAGATATCCCATGTTTCATTGACAGAGCTATTAAGGTGGAGGCAACAAGACACTTATCACGCCCATATTTTGCTCCAAAGTGATGAAAATTCAGGGTTTCTGTTGATAGTAATTCCTTTGACATGTCCCTCAAACATGTAATTTTTTGGTGAGTAGCAAGAGTTAACAGGACTGCGCATGATCCATGACGTCTACCTTTTCAAGAGACACAAGCAGATTGAAATTCAAAGATGGTTTGTTCGAGATTTGGATTCAAAACATAAACGAGTGTCAGAATCAGCTAATAGCAATAATAATCACTGAATATTTTATTTCTGAAAACGTAGAGTCAACCATGTATAACTATGACCTTTAATGCATGACTAACAGTTTTCCATCTTTCTGTGTTTAATTCTTTTTATTCCTTTTTTTACCTTTATTTACGTATTCATTTCTTATTTAGAGATAGCTGGCCACTTCACGGTAGTAATGCAATCATTGTCGAACATGATTTGTTTACGTCACGTATCTAGATATTGCTTGTAAACAACACTAATTAAATCATGTATTTCGTTTTTTTATTCGATTCAGCAAGGATGAAATTTGGGTTTTCGTCTTCATGTTAGCGTTTGATGGTTTTGTTTTTCATTTTTTAGCATTTATTCTTACTGCCAACCAAACAGCAACTTTGTTGTGTGTTATCATATATTTTGATTTTCATTTGTCATCTAGGCCCTTCTACCGAAAAAAGGAAATAGAAATTGATAGTTTCTGACACATTTATGACAGTCACATCTGTCAAAACGTATTTATTGCGTGTTACATATGTATTATAGTTTGCAGCATCGAATGATCACCACCATCAAGCTAAAAGTCGAATCCTTTTCATTTCAAATTGTAATATGCTTTTATTTTTGCTGTATATATTCTCTCTATGTTATTATTAAATCACATATTCATATTCCTCTATATGTTTTCGTATGTATATGTCTGTGCTTATATTTATAGATATGAACGTGTATTTGAGTCAGTCTCTCTCTCTCTCTCTCTCTCTCTCTCTCTCTCTCTCTCTCTCTCTCTCTCTCTATTTGTCTCTCTTTCTCTCTCTATTTATATATCTACCTCCTTCGCTCTATATTTGCCGACCTCTACAAGACGTAGTTATGACGACAGTTTCGTAACGCCCTTTTCTACCGTACAACAGATCGTCACCTCGTTACTCCTACTGCAACCTCCAACAACTTCATTGTCTCCATACTATTCATCTCCACCATCTTGCACAAACCGGATACACCTCCCCAAATTGCACAAACCGGATACACCTAGCCGCCCGAATCTCTGATTGTAAATGCCCTACCG
The DNA here is from genome assembly GCA_964016885.1 of Eledone cirrhosa. Lineage (NCBI taxonomy): Eukaryota > Metazoa > Mollusca > Cephalopoda > Octopoda > Eledonidae > Eledone > Eledone cirrhosa. The sequence continues at coordinate 77,597,737 of OZ024742.1, forward strand.
AACCCATCTCCGCCTATCTCAGCTGCTTCTCCTTGTTGGGTGAGTTCTACCAACAAGTAACAGAGGTAACCGAGAGCACATGAGCGAGCCCACACTACGTCAACCTATTTGTCGGCTACGTGAGGCTCAAATCTTTACCCAATGCACTGATTACATCCCTGAGCTATACGGCCGTTATAAGGACGACTGTATCCGCATCAGCTCACACACCCAAGAACATTGTGACGCCTTTCTCTCTTTTATCTGCTCCTTCCAACCCTCTCTCGACTCCACCACTTCCTGGACATCTAGGTCTCCATTGACCGTGCCATCTTTCCGTCATTATCCGCGCCTTTTCAAACCCACCGATTCCCACGCCTTTATCTATATTCCTCATCTCACGTTACTCATACCGATCTTTAAATCTACTTGCAATTCCTCTGCTTCTGCTGCCTATGAATACGTGATTTTGAGATTGAGGTCCATGACTTTTCGTTCGACTAAGATACCAACTTAGTCCAAGCTGCCCTTACCAGTGCCAGTCAAGCTAACATAAACACAGCCCCCACTCACCACCCTCATTCATACAACAACCGACTCCCATTCCACCTTACCAACCATTCCTCCACCTTAAACGTCTAGAGGAGGATCAGCAGACTCTTCTGTGCCTCCATCGGTGACATCCACCTCCAACATCATCCCTCACCTAGATGTCCTCGTCGGTAGCTCCCCTTCTTACGAAATCTTTTCCCTGGATCCCACTTCATCCCCAACATCAACACCGTCAGTGGGCCATAACCCAGTCGCTCAGAGTCACGGATTTCTTCCTCAACACCTCATCCAGTCTTGTCTACGGGATCCGTTGCACGCGATGCGAGGCCGTTTACATTGGACAAGCAGCTCATCTTCCTTTAGCCTTTTCCATCAGCCACCTTCCACCAACTCTCACGACTGGAACTACTAATTCAACACAAGAGCACGACTACTTTACCAACACACACACACACACACAAGCACATCTAATTTATTAGTTACACCTATACTACCATAATACACATTTAATCATTCTAACGGTCATAATTAACAAATCAATTATACTAACAAACCACATGCACTATCACAACCACACCTACATGGACACACCAATACAATCAGAGACAAATGCACACATTTTATTGTTCCCGGCGCTATTAATTAACTAACTATCCATACTAACACTCCTACCGAATCTACACGTTTCACTCAACATTGACACTACACTCCTTTACTACCTATACACATACGCGCACTCTCGCTCACATTCTGCCAACAAAGATTCCATCTCTTACCACTTCCGTTCTCCTTGCGCAACACAGTCTCGTCTCTGACCACTTCCTCGTCTCCCTACTTCCTGAAATAGTCATGCTCTGACCGCAATCCACACAACAGACCAGCACCTTTACAAATCACTACTCACATACACGGAGCAACTATCACACGAATATCTCTCCTTTCGAAAAATACATTAGCTGTTCATTAGGGCAACTACGAAATGAATATTGCTTTCGTTCACTCCGGCTTAAGTAGGGTGGAAGTGTTGTCTCCAATATATCTGGAACTCGAGGGCAAGCGAACGTGTATTTTTCATGAATAATTAATAGATAATCATTCACATTGTAATGATTAGGAATTGGTTCCCAACCAATTTTGTGACTATCCTAGGAACATCAGAGTCTTGTGAATGAAACAAAGTAAAGGGAAATTGTGTGGAAGTTTGTCGGATCAATTGTATCTTTAAATCGAATGGTCATATACAACTCTAATAATAATTGTTTCTACTTTTGGCACAAGGCCAGCAACTACACAGTGCATTACTGGTAATTTATTTTATCGACACCGTAAGGATGAAAGGCAAAGTTAATCTTGTCGGAATTTCAACGGCCCTTGCCATTCTCAGTTCAAATAGTGCCGAGGTTAACTTTGCCTTTCATCCTTACGGGGTCGATAAAATAAAGTACCAGTAATGGACTGGGTATTTGCCCTAATGAACAGCTAGTGTATTTTTCGAAAGTCCTACGTTTAAGGATGTTTAAAATGTTTATATCTAATGAACCTATATCCAAATAAATGCCAATCAACTTTGGTTTAATTATACGAAATGACACTATATTTGAAATAATTTGGCGATTCCGTTTTCAGGGCTTTCAAAAGTGCAACTGAAAAATTATGTTTGCTGTATTTTGATAGATGACTACCATATTATGTGGAAAATAAGGGAACATATTGCAATTAATTCCAATATTTTGTCTGTGGTTTCGGTAAATACTTTTCTTAAGAGGATTATTATTCCATGTTTCTGATTTTTCCTGTAATCAATATATCTTCAAGTGTTTGCTTTTACTAGATTCGTAGTATTTTTGTCCTCAACCATCAATCACAATCATTTTATACAAATCGTAATTCACAATGCTGTCTCTGCTTTTCTTGCTCTTCTTAATGTTGCAACTGCTACTCATTATGAAATTTTTGTAGGAGCAGATACGGAAAGCGAAAGAGATAATAATTGTTTCTGCTTTAGGCACAAGGCCAAGAATTACCCAGTGCATTACTGGTACTTTATTTTATCGACCCCGTAAGGATGAGAGGCAAAGTTAACCTCGGCGGGATTTGAATTCAGACTGTAAAGGGACGTAACTATGCTAGAAAGCATGGCGTCCAACCCTCTACCGATACTGCCAATTCACCGCGAAAGAGATAATAATGGTGTTATAGCAGATGCTTCCTGGTTATATTGTTGGTGTTGGCAATGTTTCTGTTTGAGAGGTCAACTCGTGGAAGTTGCTGTCGGGGAAAAATCCCACACATGCCTTCTGTTTATACTAGCAACTGTAAATGAAACATTTCTATGGCTGTTTGGGGGTTGATAAAGACAACCATCTTTGTATATTTTTACAATATTAAAAAAAAGAAAAGCTTATTTTTATTGAAACAACATACAATCCCTAGAAGAATGGAAAGAAATGGAATCGACCCTCTTTGCTAAGGTTATAACCAGGCTCATAAGAAAACAATAAACAATAACGAATAGTAACCAATTCCTAGTAATAAGAATAAAGATATGTGAAAGCAAAATACTACGTAGCAATCAGTAGCAGCAGTAGCAGCAGCAGCAGCAGTAGTAGTAGTAGTAGTAGTAGTAGTAGTAGTAGTAGTAGTAGTAGTAGTAGTAGTAGTAGTAGTAGTAGTAGTAGCAGCAGCAGCATGAGCAGCAGCAGCAGCAGCAGCAGAAGAAGAAGAAGAAGAAGAAGAAGAAGAAGAAGAAGAAGAAGAAGAAGAAGAAGAAGAAGAAGAAGAAGAAGAAGAAGAAGAAGAAGAAGAAGAAGAAGAAGTGTAACGATGTGATAAATATGCACCATAAATCGGGAACAGGTTTAGCAGATGCAAAATTATACAAATTTGGATATTTCAGAACAATTTGCGTCAATACGTTTACATAAATCAACTAGGAAAAATCTAGAAATCAAACATATTAGGCAGGTAACTTGTTATAGCAACGACAATAACAGAAGCATTGGCAACAACAAAGGATAGAGAGTAAGAAAAACAGTCTAAATAACATGAACCATGTAACGATGCCAAAAATGGAAATGTAAGAGAAGCATCACTGGCTGGAGTAAGTAATTACATTATTCCTTCAGAGGAATGTGAGAACAAGTCTATTGAATACAATTTGATAAAAGCTTGTGCAAGATTCTTGTTTTGAATCAAATCAAAGAAGAAAAGAAATAATCAAATTTGGTTTTTGTTTGAAAATTATCGATATGAAAATATTTTATATATGGAAATATATACACCCCCACACATATATATATATATATGTGTGTGTGTATATATATATACACATGTATATATATGTATGTGTGTGTGTGTGTGTGTGTGTGTGTGTGTGTGTCTGTGTATATGTATATACACATGTATATATATGTGTCTGTGTGTGTGTGTATGTATATACACATGTATATATAGGTGTCTGTGTGTGTGTGTGTGTGTGTGTGTGCGTTTGTGTGTGTGTGTGTGTCTATTATTAAGTAAATCTCACATATATGATTACTCAATTCCAGAGTTGAGTAAAATTGTTTATCTGACCTGAAATTTGAACCTGAATTTTTTCCTCCGTATTTCTATGATCGGTGGATTGGCAGTATCGGTGGAGGGTCGGACGCCATGCTTTCCAGCATAGTTACGTCCCTTTACGATCTGAGTTCAAATCCCGCCGAGGTTGACTTTGCCTTTCATCCTTACGGGGTCGATAAAATAAAAGTACCAGTAATGCACTGGGTTTTTGCTGGCCTTGTGTCTAAAGTAGAAACAATTATTGAAAATATATTATACGACTGAATAATATTCAAAAGTGTTCCAATAGTGTAAATGATTACGAAAAGTGTTCGTTGATAATTGAATATAACAATGGAATTCTATACGCTAGCACTAAATTCATATTCTATGCCTGGAAAATGAAACACAGGGGAAGAAAATTGGATCATGTAGTGAAATTAGTGCTATGAATGTTTATTTGCACTAGTATATGTTATTTAATTTATATTAAAAAATAATATATGAACGTGAAAGTGCGTCTGTGGATACCAGGAGTACGTGTGTGTGTGTAAATGAAAATATATACACAGATAAGATAGCCGTATTTTAGTATTGTTACTTTATGCTTGAAGACGATATTTGTAGTGGATTGTATGCGGAAATCACTACCAAGAAATGTCTCTTTAAAATAAATCAGCATTTCGAATTATTTAGAAAATGTCGAATCAAATGTTGGTCAACATATTTTGGTTGACACTAATCTCAGAACAGCTGTTTTTTTTATTTTTTATCTCGCTTCAAACTTTAAGACGAACACTTGTGGCTCCTCACTTTCAAATGTATTCCATACACATAATTTTACAATGTCATGAAAGACATTGACATTATATAAAAATAATTGATCAGACTCTAATAAAAGTAAAATAAACTACAAAATGCTACAGAAAAGGAAGAAGAAAAATGAAAATGAAAAGGAGAAAAAGAAAGAAATCAAAACCTGTTTCACATTTTCATGGGATTATTTTAAGCAAATAATATTATTTTCTGTGCGACGTTCTGTAGTTTAATTTTGTTCATTTCATTCATTTATGTATCTGAATTTGTAATCAATATACGATAGTACAAATTGTTTAGTTAATTGTGTGTGTTTTCTGTATAGAGACGTTCATTGACATACATAGAACTAATTTTATTACAATAATGTTGTTAGTATTAGTGCACAGAACTGTATACATTCAGCTTTGTACGGAGTAGTGCAGAGAATTGGGAGAATGCTTGAGAAATCTACATATCTCTGGTCGAAAGGTATTTTATTAACACAACGCATGATAATATTACACTGCCCCGATATTTAAATGATATATCTTCGATGCTTGAAAACATTCCGAATGATTGTAATCAAGTCTGAGGCTAGACACTGTGAAATATAAGTTAAACATAATTTACAAGAACGCCATTATACACAAACAGAGATTCATGGTCTATTTATTCGGACAGCGTGAATTTTGTGCTTAGTTAGTAACAGCTGAAGAGATATCAGTCCAGTCGTTAAATGAGGCAACATCACACAAGGCAGGATGTATGTATGTACACAGATTAGGACATATATTAAAAACAATACGAATGAAACTGAGACACGTCTGTACACTTACTTTACATCTTTGTACTTATCTAAAGGTTTAGACATTTCAAGCGTATCCCCATTTAACAGAAATAACATTCTGAAATAATTAGATGATATTTGATAATGTTTTGAGGGAATAAACAATTGGAAGTATGTGTCACAAGATTTAATTGATGTCCGCTTCAATCATGATTTATAGTATTTTCATGAATGTCTGTCCAAGTCCGGTAAAATGAGTGTAGGGCTTTGACTTCTAATCAATACATTTATTTCTAAACCATGAACATTATATTGGATCCTTTCGACCATATCTAAAATTACATGAAAAGTTTTATTTGTGTACTTCTATCAGGAAGCTAAGACAATTTCTTACAAATGAAAATTGTTGTAGTTTAATTAATAATTTTTCTTATTCAGCATGAAGTGGACTGATGATCCGACGTGTATCTACGAGAGTCTCTCTCTTCCAATGTTTTTAATTTAATAAAATGTACATTTAGCTTAATATAATGTAAAGCTAAAGGTCAAATGACATATGTTTAACGGCATGTCGGTTTTAGGCTGGTCGATAGACTCTTTTGTATCTTCAAGAGTTACGGGAAATCCATGTTTACGAGAAGTGTATGTATTGTTTTTATATATGCCGTTTTACCATTCGTTGCTTATACTGTCTGGCAAAGATATTATTTAATCTTGTAATATAAAGCGTCCAGTTATCCTTATTTAGTCAGACCTATGATGAAAAAGATCTAACCGATACTATTCTGTTCATTAATAGTGTCCACAATTGCAACATCCACTAGCCTATATTTCCTCACATATCAGGTTTATTTTCTACTAATTCACATTGGCTTCCCTTCCGTTTAATAAATGCTGTAGATTTCTTTTAAATCATAAGCGTCTCAACTAGGACAAACCTGCTTCCTTATGGAACGTATGCCGAAATTAATCAATATAGTTTTAATTAAAACGTAGGGTGTAGATTGCAGAATTTGACATGTGCTACTATTGAAATGTTCCTTCGTTGCCTCAAGCTTCTTTGATATATTTGCGTTTGTATAGATTTAGATTCAACTCCTTTGCACACACATCGTATCTTTAACTAACACTCATAGCTTTTTGAAAAGTTACTGTGTTGGCGTTTTAAGGGCTTCTTTTTTTATTCCAGCTTCTTTGTTTCAAATGGAGGTTACGGCATTCTGCTTCTCAACAAGCCCTGTGCACAGGGTTTGTTGTAAAGCAGAAGGCTGTATTCTATGGTTGCTATAGTCTTGGCATTTTACTCGAAAAAACAATTCCATATGTTTGCCAAACCTAACACATGTTTAGCTGAACTGCCATGTGCTAGACATTCATATCCCCAGGTGATATTCGCATACCATCTTGCTGCGTCTTAAACAATCAGAATATTGCCCAGTCGATAAAAATTAATTAATCAAATGGCTAATATCTGCTGAAATCTATAGAAGTAACATAGAATAACAAGCCAACAATATGTTCGCGGCTGACATCTCTTCGCAAAGACAAAATATATTCATTCACTTTACGCGGTACAAAACTATGTATTTTGTAATAACAGTAAATATACGATGTCTTTGTGAAAACTAAGTAGCTGTAAACATCTAGTTGGTTTTTATTCGATGTTACTTCCATACATTTCAGCCGGTTTTAGCCACTTGATTAATTAGTTTTAGTCGGCTTTTGTTACTGACGAATTTATTTAGTTACAACTTCATCCGGATCGGAAAGACCAATTCCCAAAGAAAATCCTACCATGGCCATCTTATAATGTTTCAAGTATACCGTAATTTGAACAAGACTGTCAAATATATTGTTTCCGATTTCTTCAAGGCGATAGCGTAATTTGAGTGCAATTTATCCGCTATTTTTACAGATTACAATGATCAGATACAGGCTTTACTTTTGCCTTATATATTATATATAATTTTCATAACCTCGCTGTGTTTCAAAAATAATTATTTTTCTTTGATAATCTTACCTTCCGTACTAGATGCTGCAACAATTATCTTCCATTTTTTACTACATATTTTGTTTGTATTTTCAAAATTGAGATTTGATTTTAAGCTACATTTTTTTTAAATATATTTTTTAAATTATTTTCTGTGATAAAACGTATACATTTTGGTCTCACCATTCCGTTGTATGTAATAGATTAGAGAAAAAATGCAGCAATATGTTTCATAATATATTTATATTATCTTGGTTCTTCAGTCAACATTCATGTCAATCTATTAATTTGAAGTCTAATACCTGGCATATGTATGCATATCGTCATATTTTTGCATAATTTCTTGTACCAGTCAGATATTTCAGTTGTAAACTTTCCTAAATGACTCCCCTGTCTCTTATAGATTTGTTTATTCATAATTAGATGTTTCGAATTCCCTAACTTCTTTCTTTATATTTAAGATGATCTGAAGCGCATTACTAACATTCCTTTATCATTACGTGGCTTTGACATATTTGTGTAATCACAAGCTCACTTTTTACGATAATGCGGAATTCAGATACATATGTTATTACAATAGAGTTGAGTAATAAACTTATTATCTCCGTTTTTTTTTTCGTTCTTTGCCAAGGAACATTTCCACGAACCAAAGTATCGTCTTCCTATCTTCCTTCGGTTGCAACGTTTTTTGAAATATTTGCTTCTGCGTTCACAGATTGACTTTTTTAGTTTCAGAAGATCCCGTTAAAGGTTGAAAGCAGCGATTCTTTGCTTAAACTTTAATCTGTTATTTTAATAAATATATATATATATATATATATATATATATATATATATATATATATATATATATATATATATATATATATATATATATATATAATTATTAAGGCCAGTTTCTACAGAGGCGATAGACCAGGTGCATACATTTATTTAGCGCCGAGGACAATATCGCTCAACTTGTGCCGATGAGAATGAACTGGAAAGTGTTTACCCAGACAAGTTGTCCCTCTAGGCTAACGAAACGCCCCACTCGGTACGGCACTGTTGTAGTAACTGCCCTTAATAATTATATTTAAACTCGCCCTAGAGACGTGCGCTGCTCTATAACTTGGATATTACTACAATACTATATATATATATGTGTAGGTCTTTGTATTCCGGAATAAGGCATAATATATAGATATATAAATCTATATACATATATAAATATATATGTATATATATATATATATATATATATATATATATATATATATATATTTATATGTATGTATATATATATATATATATATATATATATATATATATATATATATATATATATGCAGAGGTTATATTTAATTTGTTGGGATTCAACAAGCTTAAACATTTTTATAACTGATATAAAGCACTCAACCAATTAGTGGAGTAAATATTCAATATATTAATAAATGGAAACTATATTTATAAAACCATAATTATTATATTATATATATTTCAAGGGCAACAAAGGCAGATTTTCGTGCGCCTTCATCAGATAAAATACAAATTTGTTTTATAAATATTGACATACCCGCATAAGACAACCTTAACGGTTGAGGTTCGCTGGATAGTGGAAAAAATATTTTATTGAGGGTAATTCAAATTATGAGTAAGTATGCAAATGAGTGTCAGAAAAATTGAAAAAACAACGGTTTATTTACATTAAACTGTTGGAAGAAAGTAGTGAAAGGGAGAGGGAAAAGGGAGAGAGAAAAAATATTGAAAGGGATAGAGAAAGAATAGTGAAAGGCAGAGAGAAAAAAGAGAAAGAGAAAGAGAGAAGAAAGAAAAAGGGTGATAAAAAGGGAGATAGAAAGAGAGACAAGATGATACAGAGTGATAGTGAAGAAAATTTAAGGAAGAGCGAGCGAAGAAATGTGCTTTTCCAGGGATGGATACTCCAATCGTAAATATTACGTTCATTATGCTATGTTTATATTAAACCTAATATAGTATTAGGTTTACTATATTTATAATGATAAGTTAAAAATTAAATTAAGAATAAATAAAAATACTGCTAATTTAATTAAAAATAAGAAGTATCTAAAATATATTAAGATGTATTAATAATATATGGGTTTAGATGTGTATGTTATGTTATAGATGATAAATTATTTAAATGTATAGTATTTTATATTGGAAAAATATTTAGAATCTAGTTTTGTTTATTTAATTAAAGTAACTTTGGCACAATTATATTTAGCCAGAATTTGTTAATAGTTGTAAGTCAAATCTTAAACACCTAAAAAATTCCAAAGATTACGAAAAATTACGAGAGTTTAGAAAGCATTAAGTACTTAATTAGAAGTATATACTAAAACCATTTAAAAATTCAGACTATAAATAAAGACTATAAACATTTTTTCAAAACATTCTTTCAAAACATTTAAAAAGTCTTTCAAAGAAAATTTTTTAAATTTTCGAAAACCTTCTCTTATAAGATCTTCAAGTAGTCATTCAAAAAAGGTTATGATATATTTTTATATATAAGATCTTTTCTTCTCTAAAGGACATACTTTTACCTAGGAATAACGACTATCTTACATAAATTATAGAGAAATCGGACTCATTTATAAGAAGACTTAGATGGCGTCCTTTTCATTTTGATAAAAAATCAGATGAAAAGTAAAATAAATCCAACTTCGATAGGATCTTCAAATCCAAGAAAATTCCACCTACCAACAAATTATTAATGGAATTTGAAAATGAAATAATTTCAATCATACAAAACATTAAATTTAAGAAAAACCATTTTGTAGGCCAGGATTACCTCAAAGGTCGTAAAAATAATATAGAACATTTTGAAAGAACTGAAAACATTCTTGTTAAATCTGATAAAATCAACAATCTATACGGAATGCAAAAGGATGCGTATAATAATCTTATATTGAAGGAATTAAGGAAAAATTACAACAGAGCAACCAATGATGACCTTGAAATACTAAATAGAGAAGCTTCTAATATAATGCAAAAATTAGGCATCGAAAATAGGACTGTACCCTTTATACCTAGAAAACCAAAAATTAATTTAAAAGACCACAAAAGAGATTTTGAAATAGAATTACCAGTTAGACTTATAGCATCATCTAAATCGGACCTAGGCATAGTTAGCAACAATATAATAGATAGAATCATACCGCAACTTAAAGAAATATCTTACTTAAAATTATGGAATATGACTAATGAAGTTATAGACTGGTTTAAGGACATAAAATATAAGCATAACAATAAATTCATTCAATTGGATATTGCAAATTATTACTCATCTATCACTCCTAATTTACTTAATAAAGCCCTTACATACGCATCTAAATATACTGATTTATCTAGCGATGAAATGCACATCATCTTAACTGAACGTAAAACCTTCATATTCTACCACTATGAATTTAGCACAGAATATAAATAGAATCAATAATAGAAACTTAAAACTTAACCCGAATAGCATTAATACCTCTAGCAATATCCAATACAATGATACTGTTCCCAATAATATAAATTCTGATAAATGTAATTGTAGAATTAAACCTAACTGTCCTTTAAATAATAACTGTTTAGTTAAAAATGTAGTATACAATTGCAATGTCAAAACCAATGATAATTCCTTTAACTATGTCGGCTCTACTTCTACTGACTTCAAATCTCTTTTCAATAACCGTAAATGTTCCTTTACGAATATTTGTAAAAAATCTTCAACCTCTCTATCCAACTTATTATGGAACTTAAAATCCAAGAATATAAACTATTATTTATCTTGGAATATTGTCTCAGAAACACGAGCCTACAGAAACACAGCTTTATCCAAATTTTGCACCCTATGCGTTGAAGAAATATTCTTTATACTAAAATGTAAGAACTCTATTAATTTGCGTAATAACCTATTTAGTTCTTGTAAGCATCGTTTAAATTCAACATTTAGATATATATATAAAATGTAATATATGGTCAATCTTCCTTACATAAGGTTTTCTATATCCAAACACCTATAATCTCATTCCTCATATTATATCCAAGAATTTAATATAATTTTAATTATATAAAATACGCTTATTACATTTTTAATTTACTCCTTAACACCTTTACTTTCTAATATTTCTACTTCATAAATATACTTTATATTATTACACTATCAATCCTACCTCCCAAAAATATATCATAACCTTTTTTAATGACTACATGAAATTCTTTTAAGAAAAGGTTTTCGAAAATTTTAAAAATTTTCTTTGAAAGACTTTTTGAAAAAATTTTTGAAAGATACGGAAAAACTATTATTTTCATATCTTCCAATATTTTTATATCTTCCAATATTTTAAACATTTTTACTATTTATGTATTTTCATATATTTCCAAATACTTCTATATATTTGGAATAATGTATGGTTTATGTTTTAATTATATTTTAAGATGAATTTTTATAACTTCTTATAACTTTTTAAGAGATTTTTATGTATCCTTGGAGTCATTTGAGTTTTTTTTTAATCCCTTTTAAACTTCCTTTAAACTTTCTTATTGTTTTTTATAATCTCAATATTTATAGTCTTAATTTGTAGTCTGAATTTTTAAATGGTTTTAGTATATACTTCTAATTAAATACTTAATCCTTTGTAAAGTCTCGTAATTTTTGGAATTTTTTAGGTGTTTAAGATTTGACTTACAACTATTAACCAGAATAGCATTAATACCTCTAGGAATATCCCTTTCACTACATTCTGCCAACAGTTTAATTTAAATAAACCGTTGCTTTTTCAATTTTTCTGACACTCATTTGCATACTTACTCATAACTTTGAATCACACTCAATAAAATATTTTTTCCACTATCCAGCGAACCTCAACCGTTAAGGTCGTCTTTATGCGGGTATGTCAATATTTATAAAACAAATTTGTATTTCATCTGATGAAAGCGCACCAAAATCTGCCTTGATTGCCCATGAAATATATATAATAAAATAATTATGGTTTTATAAATATAGTTTCCATTTATTAATATATTGAATATTTACTCCACTAATTTGTTGAGTGCTTTATATCAGTTATAAAAATGTTTAAGCTTGTTGAATGTCAACAAATTAAATATAACCTCTGCATATATATATATATATATATATATATATATATATATATATATATATATATATACAGAGAGAGAGAGGGGGGAGAGAGAGAATGAGAGAGAGAGAGAGAATGAGAGAGAGAGAGAGAGAGAGAGAGAGAGAGAGAGAGATAATTTGGTTTATAGTTTGTCTATGATATTTATAACCTTCGATGCTTTTATTCTATGAAACATATTCATAAAGTCAGAGCTATATAGAAGAGTAGTGGGAATAAAGCATTCACTAAAAAATCTATTTTATGAGGCCATTTGATTCATGTATTCCAGTTTAACATGACCTGGTTTATATGCTGCTTTCGTATTGGGACTGTTATGTCTATGCATGTGTTCACCATCCACGTATATGCTAATCTGTCAAAGGAGTTAGGAAATAAACAATTCTTACATATCTGTTATTGATTTTCTATTTTTAATAACTGCTAATATTAGTTCAAACATCAATTCATCTCTTTCCGAAAAATGTTTTCTGTACTTCACATAAGATTATTATTTTCCAAATGAGCAACGAAAATTTTGGATATCATAGATGCAACGATCTTCGTATGGTGAAGAGATTATTTGTCCATAGATTTTGTTTCCCCGGAGATTATGATTTTGATTCATATTGTGTTTGCTTCATGTAACCAATATTTGATCCTGGTCTCGTACTAATTTACTGAATGTCGTTGCTAAACTTCTGTATGCAAGCTTTAGTGGTTCCACTTGATATTGAAGACCTAATCAATTTCATAATTCTTCCAGTTGGTTGCAGTTATAAGTTGGGAATACCTATCATGCCAGATGCCTTACTGTATTTTCCCTTTAATGTAATAATTCATTTACTTACAGCAGTGATTCATTATAACGATATATTATGCTGTAAATGTAGGCAGCGAATTGGCAGAGTCGTTGTTTCGGCTCTCTGTTTTCTGTGTCCCAATCCCGCGAAGCTGTTAAAAAACTACCAGTCAAGTACTGGGGTCGATTCTTTCTCTATATCTATTTCTCACTTTCATTCTCTCTGTATGCTGCTGTGGAAGAAGTCTGTGTCATTCAGACCTTGCGAGGAGATAGCTCCGACAGACTTTAAAATATCTTTGAAACGCCCTATCTGAATACTCTGCCACTACAACTGCCACGGGAGTTATGGGACCATGAATGTATGCTGTAAATTATCTCTCCACATATTCTGCCAATATATAGACATGTATGTTGGCATCGGTTTTCTAATGTATTATGTTATGTTATAATTATTTGTTAACAATTTATACATTACTTTAGTATTCGTTTCAAATAGCTAATTTTATTTAACGAATGATCGTCGTGGTGGTCCTATCTGATATATCCTTTCAGAGACCAATATTTATACTCTTTATATTATTTTCAAGGTCCCCACCTATTTCATAAATTTCCTTTTCATAATAGTTCATTTTGTTTACTATTTCATAAATACGAGGCGTTCTTTCATTCGTTACATTAGTATATGTTTATGTCCTTATGGATAGGTGAATACACTGCAACAGTGTAATAACAATATAATCGAAACAAACAGCAATAACCACACGTAACGGAACATCAATCTTTTCAGAACCAACAATCCACCACGCTAACTCGAACTCTGAACTTGAACTCCAACTTGGACTATTAACAATTGAACCGTGGAACTAATACCAACTTCCCACTTACTCAGTGCGCTACTATTTATATGTAGTGGTTCATCCCACTCTCGCCAGGGGGGTGTCGTACTCTGGCACAACAGTATACTCTTTTAGTGTTTCTACAATTTAATATGACATATTTGCTTTCATATGTGGTACGCTTTTATGTTCCAATACTGATCACCTTGATAATGCCAGAGCTGATGAGAAACACCATATGCGGTAGGTTACATAGAACTATTACTTCCCGAATATTTTTATTTACTCAAAGATTGATGAGATGTTTCCTTTAAAGTAGATTTAACGATTTTGATATGGTCACTGCTATGTTCTGTACTATTTGCTCCAATATGTATTATTACACTTATTTTTATACAATTTCTTAGGTTATATATTTTAGTGAGTACATACTCAGAATGTTTATTAAACGTAGTTTTCCTATTTCTTCTCCTGGGATTATAGATATTGCACGTTTGCTGTTTTTGATTATTTGTGCCCACTTGTTATACATATGTCAGACGGATTAGGTGGGGCTGATTTCCTTTCCCACTGGTAAGTATTAATTTTCAAGTTTACATGCTTTCTGTGTTGATTTTCTTCACACTTACGTTTTCGAGTCATGAAAATCATATATGTTTTTGTGGTAAATATGATATAATTTTCTGTTAAAAGATTATATATATAGAGAGAGAGAGATTTAGTTCCGCAACAAATTAGCAAACCATACACGAGGACGCACCTTTCATCTACCGGATTTTAAACCCGTGTCTTCTCTGCTGAAAATCCGCTAGGTGAAATGCGCGTTCCCGTGTAGGCTTTGGTAATGTGCTGTAGGACTCAATCTACACTAAGCAATGTTGGGCAGCGTTCAACCAGTAACATATCAATAGATAGGAAAATACTTCTCACTCCATCTGATGAAAAATTACTAGAGGGTTATTATATAACCATCCTTGTATCTTTGAAATACATATAATGGAAATAGATAATAAAATGAAGATGTACGAATATAACCGCCTCACTTATTTATTATGTATATACATATATACATAATAAATAAGAGAGACGGTTATATTCGTACATCTTCATTTATATATATATATATATGTTATAGTATGTGTTGGTTAATCATCGACAAGTTAGTATGCAGGGTAGAGCACTCGACGTTTGCGCAGGTGGGTCTGTGTACCCCGGAGTATTTGCATAAACAAGAAGTGTGAGTCAGCAGGTAAGAATTAGCTTCGTTTATTCATAGTCGCTTTCATATTTTTTTTTCTGTTCAAATTGTAGCTGCATGATTAGACACACGTACTTGATTGATTTCATTTCAATTTATTATAAACTCCCTGTCGGTTAGTGTAATAACCAGTTGGCTGTTTAGTCGTCGTTGATTTTCAATGCTCTTTTGTCACATATTATGCGTCCTCCTCAGTGACTACATTTGTAGATATTTTGTGTCTTTCATTTGTTCTGTCAGCTCACAAAAACAAAATGCTATAAAATAAAGCAAAGAAGGGACACAAAATAACTAAAGAAGTAGTGATTGAGGATGTCACAGAATGTGTGAAGAAAGGGTTTTTGACAATAAACAACAACTAAACAACAAGCTGGTTATTAAATTACCGATTGGCTGTTGATAATAAATGGAAGTGAAAGTCAACTGTGTTTTTATTTGCAGCATAAATTCTACCAAAACAGGGGACATATAGCGAAACCAAAAGGATGGACTTTTCTCATACAGGATGACAAAATACTAAACTGAATTGATGATTGAGGCATTTGAAGGTGTTCATCAAAAAAGCCATTGACTTTAGAATTTCCAAACGTCTGGGTTACAATGAACAAAATGGAAGCTATATCTAATTAGACAAATCAAAATACCATCCTTCAGAATATCAATTGTGACGGTGTTGTTTTATGGACCACGTACGTGGAATCTGACACAAGCGCTTGAGAAGTACTAGATGGTACATGCACAAAAATGCTTAGGGTTCTAGATACAAACTTGAATTGCTCAAGGATAGTTACGGTTTGCAGGACATTACTGGGAAAGTAAGCAGATGTTTTACATAAGCTACTATTGTGGGAATCAATTTACGGGAGACGCAGTAGAGGAAGATCTCATCGACCCTTCAGCGATCAACTCTCAGTAAGGAGCAGTTCCCAAGTGCAACGAAAAATGGTTAATCGTTGAGAGACTTTGTAAGGAATGTTCGCATATGGTCACTATGAAGATGATAATCTGCAAATCGTTTCGAATTGTAAATATTTTCAATTGGAAACTAATCAACGTTTCTAGCCTCTCAGTCTTAACATAATAATCTGGATTATTGTTGTCTATTTACTGCTTATAAGATATTCTCACCAAGCAAATACGATATTCTCACCAAGACTCACATTACATTTACAACAAGGGGCATCGCGCTAAACAAGAAGCCAAATCAGTATAGAACAACGCTAATAGACAATTCATTCCGGCTGAACATTTTGCTCTCCATATGAAGCCGCATTAGAAAATGTTCTTTGGCATAGACGTACTTAACTATATCGATTTCATTAATACCTTAATTCTTGTGTACTTTAAATATATGTTGTTGAATGGAATGGATGTTCACAAGTCCAGGAAAATTGAATGTAACTTTGAAATAAACACACATAACATATTTTATGACAATTTCATGCATACACAAACATACGCACAAAGAGATACACCTCCGCATGGCATATACACATTTATACACACATAAATATATATATATATATCTGTATGTGTGTGTGTTTGTGTGTGTGTATGTGCGTGTGTATGCCTATGTGTGTGTTTATGCATATATATATATATATATGTAAATATATATATATATAATAATAATTGTTTCTACTTTAGGCACAAGGCCAGAAATTACCCAGTACATTACTGGTACTTTATTTTATCGACTCCGTATGGATGAAAGGCAAAGTTAACCTCGGCGGGATTTGAACTCAGACTGTAAAGGGACGTAACTATGCTAGAAAGCATGGGTCCAACCCTCTATCGATACTGCCAATTCACCGACCTTTATATATATAATAATAGTAATTGTAATAAATGAAAAATATATCACTATAACATCATAATTTATTTCGTTATATATGTTTCAAGGATACTAATATATAGTATGCACTCTTCAGACAAAATACAATATTTGATGTATAAAATTGCGACATACGCATAAAATAGACCTCATGCGGCCAACTTATATATATAAATATATGTATATACATGTATGTATGTATGTATACATGTATATATGTGTATATATATATATATATATATATATATATATATATAAAATAATTAAGTCAAATATTTAAAATTTGTCTTCGTTTATTAAAGATGTACTGCTATATATATATATATCGGTGACAGCCATCATTGGCTCTGACTTCTTCAGGCAGTCCGAATTGGTGGGTAGAGACAGGTACACATATTGTTGAAGTGTTTTTATTCCAGTCCTCAGAGAATAAAACACAACCAGGAGCTGGACGTATCGGAGTATTGGCTGAATTCGGACTGCCTTGTGAGTTCACAGCCAATGATGGCTGTCACCGAAATATATATACCAGTACATCCTTAATAAACGAAGCCAAATTTAAAATATTTGACTTAATTATTTTATATTACTCCGGAGTAACCAAACCAACTTGCGTACTTCCCCGAGTGCTCAATCTGCATACTGAGGTGTTGGTAAACAACCAACATATAATCAATATATATATATATCCTCATATAATCATTCCAAACGTCTATATCAGAACAAGTAAAATAATAATAAAAATATGCAACTATCCAAACCAATACTAACAATCAACAAAAAGACCAACATTTTTAATACACTGATTTAATTGCAATTTGAAGGTCATATCTACAAATTGGTGCTGCAAAGATCATAGAATTGCTATGATTGGAAAATATATCGATTGTATCGATTGGAAGAGAAATAATCTTTTTTTAATGATTTTGTTTTTCATAGACCTTTTCATTCACTGATAGCTTTCAGCACTTGGTTATATTTTAAAGCCATTTTTATTTCAATTTCTGTTATGTTCGGTTTGTTTCTATGTAGTAATACATAGGAAAAAATAAATACAGACGTTGGTGAAGGCGTCAACTTTGATAATTAAATTTTAATGAAATTACCTTATCACACACGCTTAAGATAGCAAGCCTGACGATTTATAAAGTAAACAAAATCATTAAAAAAGATTGAATGTATTTCGTATTTTCTTTTATATTACGTTGATTGGAAATATCAATTGAGAGGTTTAACTATGGTATTGATGGGATGTGAGAAAGAAAGCTGGCAACTTCTTTTCACTATTGATTGATTATCGATTCCATTTATCATTCATATAATTTCAATTGACACCTTTTCGTAAGCTAAAAACACGTTTTACGTTTGACTTCATTCGTGGCTGAATCATTAAGGAGAATGTTAAAGGTTTTCGTAATGTGTTAATAGTATATCTATATACGTATACAGTAATGTAGAGCGTCATTTCGTATGAAAGTATATGTATGTTTGAAATTATAGGCATATATATACATATATAAACTATATATGTATATGATTGTGTGTGTGTGTATATATATACATATATATATATATATATATATATATAAATGTGAATATAAGTACATGAGTGTATATAGAGAGTTATATAGATGTCTATCAATATATAGGTGTTTCCACATTTGCATATCTGTGTCTGTATGTGTATAAATACGCAATGTAAGTCACTCTTACATAGATTGTGTTCACATATATAGAAAACCAGAGACACAGGCCGACAAAGAGACACACTCACAAGCACACACTCAGCCATATATATATATATGTGTGTTTGTGTCTATATATATATGGTTATATATGTATATATTTATATATATATATATATATGTAATATGTATATATAGGAACCAGTAAGACCCCGACAGCTGAGCTCAAGCCGTTTCGACGGCTAATTCTGGACTAAATGAAAATTTATCCTGGTATTTAAATAGCCGATCTTCTCAAGGGGTAATTCCATATATGGTCAAAGTGATTGTCAAAAATCAGTAGTAATTCTGTGGTTGCAAATTAGTAGGGGAGATGGTGGCTAAACCTGCCAGTAGAAGAAAGAGGGGAGGGGGTGGAGTAGACCCAATCAAGCGTTGGTAGTGCCAGCTACAGCTGGGCATGAGGTCAAAGAAGATACAGGGGAGGGGGAGGGGGAGGAAGTCGGAACGGTAGGTAGAACAATGGGGGGTAGAAATACGAAAGAAAAAATACTGAGAGTGAAGAAAAGCAAATAAGTGTAAAGAAAAAAGTAAGGTAAATTAAATTCTACGACCTAGGTGTCAGGCTATTGTTAGGCGAGAATAAAATAAAGAAAGAAAGGAAGAAGTAAATAAATAAATAAATAAATAAATAAGGAAATAAGTAAGAGAACTAGGTGGGACGCATAAGGCAAGGACCCTTTTAAGAGGTATAAGTACGTAAATGATACGGTGACGGGTCAACAAAAGGGGCCAAAATACTAAAGAGACTACCACGAACTAAACAATAAAGGTTTCCATCCCGGGCCAGCAACGACCCAGTGCAGCAAAGTGAACTTGTACGAGATAATAATTCTGAGTCCCGAGAAAAAAAAATATATATATACTAATGCTAACTCTAAAAGATCTAAAACAAGCTACATGAGAGTTCGTACGAAATAAAGGTAGAATACGGAGAAATAAATTCAGAATCCACCCCGCCCAGAAGAAAAGCGAAGCAAGAAATACTGAAACGAAAAAATAAGGAATAAGTGCCACTAAGAAATATAGAGGGCACAGAGAATAGTGGGAGCGGTCGGAAAAAGGGGGAAAGTATCCGGGGTCTAAGCCAACTGCTATAAAGGGCGGAGTCCGCCAAATCTATCAAAGACTAGGGGGGGGGGTACTAAGGCTACATGGGGCCAAAGGGCAGCCTCGGGTGGGCGAGAAAAGACGCCGACAAAGGAGAAGAGCTGGGGTAGAAGGACAAAGGAGAGAGGGGGGAAGGAAATAAAGGAAGCGATAAAAGAATACAAAGAAGATCTTACGTCTTCCTTGGCAAGCAGGGGTTACCCATTGCAAAATCGGCAACTGGGGTGTTATAGCCCTAGTCTACCCCCCCCCCCGGGTCATTATGGGGTTTGAGGGCGAGGTAAGTCCTACGCAATCTATCTTTACATGCAGTAACCAGTTCATCTTTCTTGTTTAGGTGTTGGTCCGTCGAAAACAGCATTTGTAAAGTTTCCTCCGAGCATAAATTGCACGGACGGCGTCCTCCCGTGTAAGAATTGGATCTGGACAGTAATCTCCAAGTGAGATCGTAGGTGATGTTGTTGTCCTTGAGGTCCCATATGTGGCCCGAAAGTGTAGTGGCGTGACGCCGGGCCGGGTTTCGGAAGGTATGTCTATGTTGGTATAGCCGGGTCTTGAAGTCACATGCGGTAAGTCCTATATAGGCTTTGTTGGAGGTATCCGTCCTCACGTTGCACTGGTAGATCACATTACGGTCTCTGCATCTATTGTCGAGTGGGCAAATAGATCTAACCGGGCAGTTACACCTCCTGGTCGGTTCTCCACTGCTAATTAGGTTATTTCTGCCATCGGGGTTGACTTTTTTGTTGTTAGAGGAGACGATGTTTTGTGCGAAGTTTGGTGTAGTGCTGTAAGAGAGTTTGATGGTATTTTTGTTAATTATGTTGTGGTAGCAGTGTTGTAATGGGAAGTGTTTTTCAATGAGCCTAAAGAATAGTTTCCCGATGGGAGTAGTCACCTCTGCGTTGTGGGGAGGATTGAACCATGTTACTTGCGTGAGCGGCGGTGTCTCCTGCTGGTTCCGCTAATGGGGGCTGGACAGTAGGATATTTCCTCCCGGAAACCACTCCGCTTGAGGGCCTGGTTGTAATAAGGCGCATCTTCATCGAATATCCGCTCATTAGCTGACAAACGGGATATGCGGAGGGAGATGTTTTTGACCAGGTTGTTTGTGATGTTCCTAGGATGGTTTGATCGGCGGTGGATGTAGTGCAGATTGTCATTAGGTTTCCTGTATGGATAGTACAGGTCGTTTTCGAGGTCGAGGGTTACGTCCAGGAAGTTTACTCGGGTCAGGGACGTTTGTAGGGTTATTTTAAATCCCCAGTCGCGGAAGAATCTGATTAATTGTTTCCGGACCCGATCTGTACTACTGGGGTTGTACCCTTTAAGGGTAAGGAGCCCATCATCTCGGTACAATCCACCACCGAATGCAGGAAACATATCAGTGAGTTTGGCTATTAGGAATAATCCTATAAGATCAGTGACCTCCGCCGAATCCGTGGCGCCCATGCTGACGTCGAAGGGTGAGTCGGGAGCTCTTTTTATCCATTTAGAGTCGTCAACGAGTAAGACTGTCTTCCTGGCGTGGAGGATGATTTTTCTTTCCTGGTCGGTGATGGGCACGAGTGTTTCGGCGAAGTCCAAGGCGGCAGTAAGTAGCGGTAAGGTGATTGAAGCGTAGTAGCTCTCTATGTCGAACTGTATGAATTTAGTTTCTCGTTTATCCTCCATATTGCTGAACCAGGAGATTACTTCCTGGGTGTTGATCCATAGGCTAAGTCGGGTGTGTTGCTTGACTTTTGGTATCACGCGGTCTAGGATTTTTTTGCTGATTCTCCCTATGTCGGACCTCGTTGGGTTAATAAGCCTGATGGAGGGTTTACGGTCAAAATCGGATTTATGGTCCTTCAGTGTGAAGTATGGTGTCCGTGGGTCTAGAGGTTCCGTGCGGTCGGCGACCCCGAGGCTGGAGGTGATTTGTTGTCCATCTCGATATATGTCCTCGATACAGGGGTGGTTGGCCTTTTTATAGGTGGAGTTTAGGCTGCTCCTGATCAGTGTGTGGTATCTGTCAGGGTTGACAAAGTATAGGTTCCCAGTTTTATCCGAATGCACCATGATGTCATTTGTGTTATCATACTCTGTTAAGTTGCTACGGAGTTTTTGTAGGAATCGGTTGTGTCTGGGTTTAAATTTAATGTTCCTGACCAGCTGGAAGAGGTCATTCTCGAAGGGTGCGAGCAAGGGGTTCAGGGGCGGAGATTTGTAGGTAATAAATCCGAATCTCTCCTTGGCGCCGAAGTCCTGGTTGTCGCAACATCTGTCATAGAAAAAAGTTCTCCATCTAAGTCTTTTCGCAAATAGATCAATTTTTTGCGTGAGCATCCGAAGGTAGAGTTTTTTCGGTGGGATTGGGATGTTCTTGGTAGAGAAGTCAATGTTGTGTTTTCGCATGGTGCGGGTGAAATGAATTGAGCTTAGAGGAAAAGTCTGGATACGGCGTGGTAGGGTCGGAAAGTGCTCTACTACGGGAGTAGGAGCTAGATAACGAAGGAAATGTGGTAAGGAACCAGGTGGACCATAACGCACCAAAGTACTCAATACTTGAGGTAGTAGAGTGGGTAATAGGAACCAGTAAGACCCCGACAGCTGAGCTCAAGCCGTTTCGACGGCTAATTCTGGACTAAATGAAAATTTATCCTGGTATTTAAATAGCCGATCTTCTCAAGGGGTAATTCCATATATGGTCAAAGTGATTGTCAAAAATCAGTAGTAATTCTATTCATACAGGAAACCTAATGACAATCTGCACTACATCCACCGCCGATCAAACCATCCTAGGAACATCACAAACAACCTGGTCAAAAACATCTCCCTCCGCATATCCCGTTTGTCAGCTAATGAGCGGATATTCGATGAACATGCGCCTTATTACAACCAGGCCCTCAAGCGGAGTGGTTTCCGGGAGGAAATATCCTACTGTCCAGCCCCCATTAGCGGAACCAGCAGGAGACACCGCCGCTCACGCAATGTAACATGGTTCAATCCTCCCCACAACGCAGAGGTGACTACTCCCATCGGGAAACTATTCTTTAGGCTCATTGAAAAACACTTCCCATCACAACACTGCTACCACAACATAATTAACAAAAATACCATCAAACTCTCTTACAGCACTACACCAAACTTCGCACAAAACATCGTCTCCTCTAACAACAAAAAACTCAACCCCGATGGCAGAAATAACCTAATTAGCAGTGGAGAACCGACCAGGAGGTGTAACTGACCGGATAGATCTATTTGCCCACTCGACAATAGATGCAGAGACCGTAATGTGATCTACCAGTGCAACGTGAGGACGGATACCTCCAACAAAGCCTATATAGGACTTACCGCATGTGACTTCAAGACCCGGCTATACCAACATAGACATACCTTCCGAAACCCGGCCCGGCGTCACGCTACTACACTTTCGGGCCACATATGGGACCTCAAGGACAACAACATCACCTACGATCTCACTTGGAGATTACTGTCCAGAGCCAATTCTTACACGGGAGGACGCCGTCCGTGCAATTTATGCTCGGAGGAAACTTTACAAATGCTGTTTTCGACGGACCAACTCCTAAACAAGAAAGATGAACTGGTTACTGCATGTAAAGATAGATTGCGTAGGACTTACCTCGCCCTCAAACCCCATAATGACCCGGGGGGGTAGACTAGGGCTATAACACCCCAGTTGCCGATTTTGCAATGGGTAACCCCTGCTTGCCAAGGAAGACGTAAGATCTTCTTTGTATTCTTTTATCGCTTCCTTTATTTCCTTCCCCCCTCTCTCCTTTGTCCTTCTACCCCAGCTCTTCTCCTTTGTCGGCGTCTTTTCTCGCCCACCCGAGGCTGCCCTTTGGCCCCATGTAGCCTTAGTACCCCCCCCCCCCTAGTCTTTGATAGATTTGGCGGACTCCGCCCTTTATAGCAGTTGGCTTAGACCCCGGATACTTTCCCCCTTTTTCCGACCGCTCCCACTATTCTCTGTGCCCTCTATATTTCTTAGTGGCACTTATTCCTTATTTTTTCGTTTCAGTATTTCTTGCTTCGCTTTTCTTCTGGGCGGGGTGGATTCTGAATTTATTTCTCCGTATTCTACCTTTATTTCGTACGAACTCTCGTGTAGCTTGTTTTAGATCTTTTAGAGTTAGCATTAGTATATATATATTTTTTTTTTCTCGGG
>OZ024742.1:77627255-77649755 GCA_964016885.1 Eledone cirrhosa
ATATACACATTTTACACAATACCAGATATATATGTAAATTTACTATAAATACAGATTGAAAAGTTATGGTATGTTATCATATATACATGGAGATGTGTTCATGAATTGTATGCGTATATATATATATGCATATATATATATATATATATATATATATATATATATATATATATATATATATATATATATATATATATGTTGATAGCCACCCAGACCTCGGAGTCATCTTCCACACTTGAATTCATTGAGACAGCGTTTGACCATGATATATGGGAATTTACACCCAATGTGTGTGTAATTCCTTATGAATATCAACGGATGTCAGGCTTTTCAACAGCAGAAACTTTATTGCTCGAAAAGTAGAAATATGTAAAACATTCCAAAAGTTCTGCATCTAATAACTCCTAACACATGTACAGGTACAATGCATATTCTCATGCTCACACACATAACTGAAAGCATCCATACCTACACACACATGTATGCTTGCAGACATGCATACATATCTACCTAGTTAATGTTTAAATTCCAGTGAGAGTTTTGTATCTATGTTAGAAACCGACTCTCTCTCTATTGGTAAAAATTTATAAAATAATAAAACCAGAAGAATATATAAGCATGCATACATACATACATTCATCTTGACCTGGCTACAACATTCTTAAAGGATATAGGAATGGAGTTTGGCCAAGATAAATGTTCATATATGAATGTAAAGCGGGGAAAAACTGAAACCCTATCTAGCAACATTTTCATCAATGGCCTAACTGTTTCACACATATCTGATGAGGACTGCCACATATACATGGGGATAGATGGGAACATATCATATAATGGTATTTGTAACATGGAATGCGTAACCAGGGAATATTACACCCGATTAAGAAAAAATATGGTCATCGCACCTCTCTGCACACAATAAAACAATGGCTCACAATATGTTTGCTGTGCCTATCTTAACACCAACGTTTGGAATACTCGATTGGACGATAGATGAAATCCGAGCAATTGATGTTAGGACTCGAAAAATACTTACCAACACCGGAATCTTCCACATCAAGAAGGACACAAACCGCCTCTACTTGAAACGTAAGCAGGGAGGCAGAGGCCTAATATCAGTCCAGACAGCGTTTCAGTGTCGCATCATATCCTTCCGACAACATTCACGAACCTCGAAGCATGGAGCCATTCTATCGAGCAAATTCATCTGAATGAGACAGATAAGATCATGAGAGTTGGGGAGGAACTCCTTGAAAGATATCTATCCCATGCATAATAATCAAAAACTCACACGCAGCGAATCCATGGATGAAAACCTGCATGCTTATCAGCAAAATATCGTGCATGGATATGTTGCCAGGAAGCTCCAGAGTGATAGTAATATAGATAAACAAAGTAGTCTATCATCGACCAACAACCGCTATATTGCCTCTCACTTTGAAGGATACGCTTTTGCAATCCAAGAACAAGAAATCAACAAAGATACGTGAGTCACAAAAGAGATAGCGATGCGGGCAAAACACCTAAATGTGACAACAATTGCGGAATTTGCAGCATTAACTTCGAAGATGTCACCCATGTCATAAGCAGCTGTCCAAAGATGTCATCGCGGTACTATCTACCTATGAGGCATGATGTAGTGGCCAAAACACTGTACAATGCAATCTCTAGAAAAGATAGCCCCGTCAATAAACACATTAAAAGCTACACCAATGTGGAAGACATAGATATACATAATATGAAAAAGTACTGGCGGAACCCCAATAAAATGCAGGCATAACAGACCAGATATGGGACAGGGAAAAGAAGACATGCACAGTAGTGGAAGTTAACTGCCCAGCAGATGCCAACAAAATATCAAAGATTAACGAAAAGGAGAATATTTATGCAGGACTAATAAGAAATCTGCAGATACTCCACCCTGACTATACCTTCAGATTTATGCCTGTGATTATTGGGACACTGGGATATGTTAGTAACTGCCTCAACACAAATCTTGATAGGCTAGGCTTCACAGAAACAGAAAGAAAACAACTAGTTAGGAAATTACCAGTACAATCCATTAATGGAACAGTAAAAATATGTAAAACATTCAAAACATTCTGCACCTAATAACTGCATATACACTTGTACAGATACAAAGCATATTCACATACACACATACAACTCAACACATCCACATCCACACCTACAATATCATCCATATCTGCACACACATGTATACATATCTACCTAGTTGATGTTGTGTAAATCCCATTGAGAGAGTATTGTGTCTATGTTAGAAACCGGCTCTCCCTCTGTTGGCAAAATATTGTGAAATCATAAAACCAGAAGAACATACATACATACATACATACATACATACATACATACATACATACAATTTATGATATGCAACTTAATTACATATTTGTATTCTCACTTTCTGTCAGTTGTCGTTAGTTACTCTTGGTAAGTATATTATCATGAGTATCAAGAAAATACGCAAGTGGGAACTATATTTAAAGTATCAATATTCTAATCCAACGAGTTGAAAGCTACTTATGTGGTGGTACATGATTTCCTCTGTCAATGTGGAGTATACTGAAATGAGAAATATTTTATAGGGAAGATATCAAAATTATTATTAGTTATATATAACACGTTCAATAGCAAGAGCAATAACAGTAGTTCTTTAACGTTTCTTACTCTAGGGAAAAGACAGTTTATTGATGGTAATAACTTCTCCAATCACTTAAACATGTTCATAGATCAACATCAGCGGGGGGTTATAATTATGTTGATTAGATTTCTGTCTGAATTTTATTTTAGAGTTACAGCGTTCGATTCTCTGTGGCAGTGTTGGCCCTCTTTCGCCGTCTACCTAAAGCTGTGTTCACGGGTATTTTCCTGAGTTCGAGATTTTCTACATTCCTAATCACTCACACAAACACAGACTCGCATACACACACACATACACACACAAACACATACACACATACACACACGCACGCACACACGCACACGCACACACACATATATATATATATATATATTGACTACCTTGATTAAATCTTAACCATTTAACATCTCAGAGTATGTCATATATCATTATATTTTGTCTGATGAGGACGTACTATTGTACATCCGAAATATGTATAATAAAATGTAATTGATAAAAAGAACATCTATTTCATTAATATTTGTATTTTAATATTAATAACTCTGGAAAATTATTTTCTATAGAGTGCTTTCAATCTACTGTAAAACTCATTCTTTGATATACTCATTGAATATTGTTTAACTCTTTAATATATATATATATATATATATATATATATATATATATATATATATATATATAAATATATAAATATTCATTATTATTGATAGTACTATTATTTTTTCTTGTAATGGTTAGAAGAATATTCGTTGGTGGTTACATAATATAGATAGGGCGACGTGCGGAAAGCAGGAAGCGAAGCGAAATTAGTTCAGAGGCCACAAAAATAATTTGTTTTTGAGTAAATAGATATAAACCATCTTGAAGACATGCCTTGTAGAGTTGTAGAGAGCAATCCTGTTGATTGGAGTTAATTTTCTGTTCTCCCAAACTCTCTTTGTCAGCCTGGCAAATGTGGAGGTTGCTCGTCCAAACCTCCTGCCGATCTAGGGGTCCAGTGAGAGGTAGTGAGTGAGGGTAGAGCCAAAATAGATGAATTCGTGGACCACCTCCAGTTCTTGATAGTGATAGTATAGTTGTGCTTGACCCTTTGACCCAGTGCATTGGTTTTCTTCAGACTAATGGTCAGACTTGAGAGTTTGTTGCTGAAGTGCTGAAAAACGTTAAAGTTCAGTGTTGTTCGTGCATGTATTTAAGAAGAATGTGTGTTAGTATGTGCATATGTGTGTGCGTGTGCTTGGATGCAAGCGTGTATGTGCAGTGAAGAACATGTTTTTAAGAGATAAAGTAATAAAGGTGTGTAAGTGTAGTTTATTGTGCATCATCTTTTGTCTGTTAGCTTACCGACCACACAAAGCCGATCAAACATTTGTGTCCTAAAGAATGCGGCAAAATGGCTAATCTAACTTGTCCAGCATGCCACTATGGCGCAAAACTAGGCTAGAAAACAAATGTTCTTTACACAGAACAGCTGGGATGGTGGCATGCTGGCATATTTAGGTTGGACAAGTTAGATTAGCCATTTTGCCGCATTATTTTCCATTCTATTATTAATGGGGGGATTTTGTTGCTTAATCAAGTGGGCGTCCTAGAATCTTATAGTGCCTATACTGTGCTTGGTAGCCAAGATGGTGGTGGTTATTTTTGTGTCCCTGTCTCTGCAATAAAGGACGTTTTTGCGGAAGGAATAGCAGTGGGTGTTGATGTACTCTTTAATTCGCATGTGTAAGGGTAGAATAGTGCTTCCAAATTAGAATTGGCTGCACATATCACATTCAAGCTTGTACACGACGTAGGCACGCACACAGCTTGCGGCCAAGACAATTGGCTAGTGTGCATCTGTTCTCTTCGCTGGGGGTTGTTTTGTGAATAGACATCTCCGCATGGAAAGGCCCGAGTGAACCGGTCTGATGCTGAGGCCGTCTCTTTGGATGGCTCAGCGTATTGGTTTGATAGTCTCTTCGCTGAGGCTTGAGATCTTGAGGAAGTAACTATCGTCTGGGTTGGTCTCTGGGTCTGGGGTTTCGGCGTGGTGTGAAGAAAGTGTATGGATTTCCATTGTTTTCTAACAGCCTGTAGAACAGTCCGATATGGGTGGCACTATAAGTAGCATCGCTGCACCTGTTTCGTATGCAAACAATTCCATTGATATGTACCGTACCAAGCAACCTACCACACAACACACACACACACACACAGGCGCGTACACACACACACACATATATATAATATATATATATATAAACCATTCCTTCCCCTTCAAATTCTCTATCTCCTTATTTTATCACTTATTTCCTACTCTATCCAACGGTAAATTAATATATTTCTTCTTTATATTGTGTCGCCTAATTTATTATTTTCATTTACTTTTTTCATACATACATCTGTGTACATATTAATTCTTTCAACATACAACAAATGTTTCCTTTATCAATTTTGGCAATTTTTTGTCAGTTACTCTGGATAAATATGTCAACAAATCATTATCTAAATTCGCAACCTATTTCTATCGTATTAATATTCATGTTCAATCGGTCACGAAAAAGAAGATGCGCAAAGGTGATTTCCTCGGTGAATTTAGATTGTACAGAAATAGAATAATATATTGTAAAGTAAATTAAAGGTAGAAAAAAAAGCTTATCTCATATTAATCGTTATATATATATATATATATATGATTATTTTTTGGGGTCGTTTTGGAAGCCTCAAAAATGTAGATGGGTAAATCTCCGGGTAACAGAATCCGGTGGTAAAGAGAGAAATGTAAGGCAATGTAGAATGAGATGTATAGTGTGTAGAAGAACGTACGAAAGAGCGTAAAAAATAAAAATATTAACACGAAACAGAGTTACCTTGGGAGATATTTAATTGTCCCTATATTTCGGATTCGCATCCATCAACTGGGGGCATTTTCCGGAGGGGGGGAGTTATCTGTCGGAGAGGAACGGTAGTGGTCTCTGCTGTCGGCTGTTTGTGTGTAACTGATTACATACACACAGCGGACAGCAGAGGCCACGTACCGTTCCTCTCCGACAGATAACTCCCCCTCGGCACCCCGTCCCCAGTTGATGGATGCAAATCCGGAATATAGGGACAATTAAATCTCTCCCAAGGTAACTCTATCTCGTGTTATTATTTTTATTTTTTACGCTCTTTCCTACGTTCCTCTACACACTATACATCTCATTCTACTCGGAGATTTACCCATCTTATTATTCCACAATGCTTCAAGAAAACTTCAATACTCTCTTACATATATATATAACGATTAATATGAGATAACATATATATATTTATGTATATTACAATTAATATGAGATAAGGGTTTTTTCCTACTATATATATATATATATATATATATATATATATATATATATATATATATATATATATATATACATGTGGGAGCTTAGTAAAATCGAAGCTTTGGCTGTGGGCAAGCAAAGTCGACCTACAATATGAATGAGTTAGCAAAGCACTCAATAAGGGTAGGTCCTTAGAGTAACAACATACGTTTAAATAGCTTGACAAATTGAACATTGTAGTAGGCAAAACCTAACACACAATACCAGAGCAATGAAAAAACTAACAAGTTAAAAAAGTTACACCTGGACAATTAAACGATATACATTTAAAGTGTTTCTGTGAACCCGAAATCAAATATCCGACTTACGTAACAAGCACGCTCGTGGTATTCAATGACGAACAGAGGATTCATTTCATCAACTGGTGTTCCATTCTGTCAAAAACGATGTGAATTCTAAATGGCGCTGCTATTAGCGGGCTGAACGTACATTTAGTTATCACGTGTTATTTCCAACAAGGGAAGCAACCCTCGGTTTTGGCGGGTAGATTCGAAGTGTTAAACAAAGGAAATATTATAATTTCCGCTAACATTCAGATTGAAGCTCTCAACCAGATGTTATTAAACAAACACAAACAATTAACCAATCAATAGCATTGTCTAATTAAATTAATTAGTTAATTAATCAATCTAGGAGAAAATAATACATGTGGAAGCTGAGTAAAATCGAAGCTTTGGCTGTGGGCAAGCAAAGTCGAGCTACATATACATATATACATATATATATATATATATATATATATATATATATATATATATATATATATATATATTTATATATATAGGAACGAGTAGGACCCCGACGGCTGAGCTCCAGCCGTTTCGACGGCTAATTCTGGAGTCCATAATTAGCCGTCGAAACGGCTTGAGCTCAGCCGTCGGGGTCCTACTCGTTCCTATTACCCACTCTACTACCCTAAGTATTGAGTGCTTTGGTGCGTTATGGTCCATCTGGTTCCTTACCACTTTTCCTTCGTTATATATATATATATATATATATATATGGTTAAGAAATGAATCAGACAATATACAGGAGTCAATCTTTACAGTTATATTAGATTCATGTTTCCTGGAAGTGGAAGTATATATAATTTATATGTATGTACATGTGTGTGTGTGTGTGTGTGTGTGTGTGTGTGTGTGTGTGGGTGTGTGTGTGTGTGTGTGTGTGTGTGTGTGTGTGTGTGTGTGTGTGTGCATGTGTGTGCCTGTGGGTCTGTGTGTCTGTGTCTGTGCTTGTCTGTGTTGTGTGTGTTTGTGTGTGCGGATATGTATATGTGAACAGTTCCCGATTCGGTGACCGTGAAGACCGCACATTATTTTGATACTCGACGGTGAATTGGCAGTATCGGTAGAGGGTCTGACGCCATGCTTTGACGCATAGTGTTACGGCCCTTGCCATTCTGAGTTCAAATCCCGCGGAAGTCAACTTTGCCTTTCATCCTTACGGGGTCGATGAAATAAAGTACCAGTAATGTACTGGGTAATTGTTGGCCTTGAGCCAAAAGTAGAAACAGTTATTTTGATACTCGACAACTGTTATTTTACCGAGTATGTATTGTGTATGGTGTGGTGTTATGAAATTTCCCTCTTTTTTTCTGTCTGCTACTTTCACTCTCTCTCTCTCTCTCTCTCTCTCTCTCTCTATATATATATATATATATATATATATATATATATATATATATATATATATCTTTCTCTGCATTTATGTAAAGAACGAAACACGGTATTTTCATCCGTGCATTTTTCGTTTTAATACTCCGGTTTTATTTCCTATACCCTTTCTGTTCCTCAAGTAGTTTCTAGTTTGGTCTATAATTATCAACAGCATTTCCTTTTCTATGCTCTTTGTGGCACACTACAGTCTTTTCCGGGGTCATTCCCTATTTCGTAAAACATAAGGAACCCGGATGTTCCTGTTGCCTACTTATACTGCGAGACAAGATTTTCATATGAGATGTGTATTGCCAAGTTGTTTCATCTTATTGTCTCCCACACCATCTTGATATAATGGGTAAAACCTGCTAACATTTTCTTTTCTGAGAATCACCTTCTCAATTTGTTCCCGTGTGTGTGCCTTCGTCCCTACGTCTAACTGTCCTTTATCATCCCGTATTGATCGACCTAAATGTTGTACATTTATTTGTATACACGTAAGTTTTGTTTTAATTTGCTTGTCTTCGTCTTAATATTACAAGGACAGTGTTTGACCAGTTTGACCAGATATCGTGTCAGCGGATGGACTTACACCGTATCTCGGTAGTGGTTGAGATACTGTACTTAATGTGCGAAACCATTTTGCGGGTTTCCTAGCTGATAAGTGTCAGTGTGTGTGTGTGAACTTGTCTTCATCGTTTTTCTTTATTTAATTCTTCCAGTCACTTCTGGGCCACAACACACATCTCATTGTCCTCCTCTCTCAATATGTTCAATATTTCATCTGCCTGTGAACCACCACTTAGATTGTCACTCTGTCGATTACTGGTTGCTGGGTTCTGGCGTCTGAGCCGTTTTTGCCCATCGTTGTCATTGTCAACATTTGACTGTTGTAATAGCTGTTCTAGTGAAATTGTAATATTTTTCTATGAATTGAAATATATTCTTTCTTCGTCTCAATCAGAGGAAACAATTTTTATTCACACACACACACACAAACACACACACACACACACACACACACACACACACACACACACACACACACATATATATATATATATATATATATATATATATATATATATATATATATGAGAGACGTAAAAGAAGAAAATTATAAAATTAACTTACTTACTAAAATTTCACTCCCAACTAATTAGTTTCTGAAATGGAATAAATATACTTTCCGAAGAACATTAGGAGAAGAATTTCGTCGTCAGGGAAGACTATTCTCAGCTAAGTATCCAGGCAAAGCGAGGACTCTGGAAACTTATACAAAAATAATTCAGTGGATAGAAGATAGCAAAGCGTGGACTGAATTCCTAGCCATTGAGAACATCACTGCCTCTGCGTCGGTGGCAATTTCAAAAAGAATCAATCACGTGACATCGAGGTCAATCAGTGGAAAGTGGTTTGTAAATAAGACAGCGGTCTGCCTGCTACCATAGCAGCAGTCTTGGCCGATATTTCTCGACAAATAATTTGGAGATAATTATAAAGAATTAATATCTAGTAACATATATATACATACAGATGCATATCAATGCTAGCAAATATATAGGTTTTGTCTTAGTAACTTTGTGGTTCAATCCATGGGGTTGCAGAACAATAATATGAGAGACGTAAAATAAGAAAATTATAAAATTAACTTACTTACTAAAATTTCACTCCCAACTAATTAGTTTCTGAAATGGAATAAATATACTTTCCGAAGAAAATTAGGAGAAGCATTTCGTCGTCAGGGAAGACTATTCTCAGCTAAGTATCCAGGCAAAGCGAGGACTCTGGAAACTTATACAAAAATAATTCAGTGGATAGAAAATAGCAAAGCGTGGACTGAATTCCTAGCCATTGAAAAAATCACTGCCTCTGCGTCGGTGGCAAATTCAAAAAGAATCAATCACGTGACATCGAGGTCAATCAGTGGAAAGTGGTTTGTTAATAAGACAGCGGCCGTGATTTTCTCAATGGCTAGGAATTCAGTCCACGCTTTGCTATTTTCTATCCACTGAATTATTTTTGTTTAAGTTTCCTGAGTCCTCGCTTTGCCTGGATACTTAGCTGAGAATAGTCTTCTTTGACGACGAAATGCTTCTCTATATTTTCTTCGGAAAGTATATTTATTCCATTTCAGAAACTAATTAGTTGGGAGTGAAATTTTAGTAAGTAAGTTAATTTTATAATTTTCTTATTTTACGTCTCTCATATTATTGTTCTGCAACCCCATGGATTGAACCACAAAGTTACTTAGACAAAACCTATATATTTGCTAGCATTGATATGCATCTGTATGTATATATATGTTACTAGATATTAATTCTTTATAATTATCTCCAAATTATTTGTCGAGCAATATTGGCCAAGACTGCTGCTATGGTAGCAGGCAGGCCGCTGTCTTATTAACAAACCACTTTCCACTGATTGACCTCGATGTCACGTGATTGATTCTTTTTGAATTTGCCACCGACGCAGAGGCAGTGATTTTCTCAATGGCTAGGAATTCAGTCCACGCTTTGCTATTTTCTATCCACTGAATTATTTTTGTATAAGTTTCCAGAGTCCTCGCTTTGCCTGGATACTTAGCTGAGAATAGTCTTCCTTGACGACGAAATTCTTCTCCTAATGTTCTTCGGAAAGTATATTTATTCCATTTCAGAAACTAATTAGTTGGGAGTGAAATTTTAGTAAGTAAGTTAATTTTATAATTTTCTTATTTTACGTCTCTCATATTATTGTTCTGCAACCCCATGCATTGAACCACAAAGTTACTAAGACAAAACCTATATATTTGCTAGCATTGATATGCATCTGTATGTATATATATGTTACTAGATATTAATTCTTTATAATATATATATATATATATATTTATATTTATATATATATATGTATGCGTGTGTGTCTATATGTGTGTGTGTGACAATAAGGTATGTGTATACTTATGACCGCTGTCATTGATCTCACTACTATGCGATATCTTCAAATTTAAACTTCACAACATTGTTCCCATTATTCCTGTTTTAACGCTCGCTTTCGTTCTCACTCTCAGCCAATGAAATTGCTCTCCCAAATTCTCATTCTTTCACTCTCCAATCACTTTTGTCTCTTAGGCCTTTTCAATTCTATGCATGAGAAACTAATATTTAGTGGCCATTTCCCATATCTGCACATAATAAGAGTGTCTAAGAATGAACATCTTCCATCTTAAAACCAGTTAATTAACGATTTTAACTGGTTAAAATAATTCATTTCTCCAATTAATGGATTTGCCGAATCCTGAAAATTGTCAGATATGGACAAAAAATGATTTTATTAACACTAACACAGCATTAACAATAGCCTTTGGTTTGGTGTCTTTTACACACAAAACAAAACCAAACGAAATTATCACGTGCTTTCGAAATACATACACACGCACAAACACATATAAACTGCCTGTGTATATATATATATATATAACGAAGGAAATGTGGTAAGGAACCAGGTGGACCATAACGCACCAAAGTACTCAATACTTGAGGTAGTAGAGTGGGTAATAGGAACCAGTAAGACCCCGACAGCTGAGCTCAAGCCGTTTCGACGGCTAATTCTGAGTCCAGAATTAGCCGTCGAAACGGCTTGAGCTCAGCTGTCGGGGTCTTACTGGTTCCTATATATATATATATATATATAAAATCCTTTGACACTATATTATATAATATGATCTGCGAATAAAGTTTAAGAAATGAATGTGTTGCAAATTTTAAACCTCTTTAACATGTAACATCTTCATATGCTTATGAATCATCTTACTTATATAGTATAATGCTTTATCCCTTATATAATATAATCTTCAATCCTGTAAACATTATCGGTAATTCAAAATATAAATTAAAGAAGCTTCATAAATTAGACAAACTCAATTTTCTACATTGCTCATTTCAATTGTGAATATAAACGTTCCGCCTAATGAAAAAAAAAAAAATACAGAAACTACTGTGTAAACAACCATTGTTTCAAATGTTGTAAATAATCCTCGCAGTACAGAGATCCGGAACCGTTTGAGCCTGATATTTCCATTATAGAATGCGCCGGTTTTTAAATATTATGTAATAGAACTGCAAACATATAAATAGTTCCTCAGATTTATCCAAGGATATATTAATCCGATATCTTCACCTCGCATGCCATTTTCCAATAAAATCACATTACCTATATTTCATAGAATTGAACTATATAACTTTTAAATTAAATCATTATAGGAATCTGAACATTAGCTTTGCATCTAATAGACACAATGTTTTTCCAACCCAAGATATTCAATATTAAGACATGAAGATGCGAGATAGGATGAAGACAAAATATTTTGTATTCTGTTAATTTAAACATCAAATGAGACACCTCTCTTCCGATATAGAATGAAAGTATATCAGATATCAAATAGTTCAATAATAATAGGCACTTTTAAAAATACTTAATCTTGGATAGAATAAGGTCTATCCATATGAAATTTAATCCCTCTTAAATGAGATATATTATTCTGTAGAATTAGAATGCAAATTAACGAATTTGATATTACTAATGTCATACATACCATGTTATCTGCCTTATTTTGCGGCAAATGTTTTTAGCTTAAACGTATCAGGCAAAAATTGATTACTGCAACAACGACATACCACGATGTGAATGAGACCTCTATTTTAGATATACTTAAACAATATTCTGAATTTCAGATGTTTTTATGGGTTGTGTCTGGTATTTGCCCCCACAAATCGCCCAAGCTTAAGCTTAGCATTTCTAGTATCATTTCTTAAGCTTAGTATTTCCAGTATCATTGGCACCACTTTTCTCTAGTCTTTTAATTGTATCTATTCCACATTTCTGATATACCTTATACCTCACACATTTCTCACACCCTATTTCTCCTGGTCCCCATATGTTCCTTGCTATATATATTCTGTCTACATTACTTTTAGAGTGAAGTGCCCTATACATGTTCAACATGTATAGGGCACTTACAACCTCCTCTTTTTAGGAAGGCCATTTACCCCATCTACTGGACATTTCACAATTTCCGCCCTATATCTCAATATCTTCATCACCAATGAAATAATTACTGTTATGTGAAACCTGCCATGAATGTTCGGTTGAAATACACACTTTACCCTTTTTTTGTATTTCTTTGAAAATGCCTCTCCTCAAATATGTTTCCTTAATCTGCCCGTATTCTAATACACCCAGATATTTACATCCCTCCACTTCATCACCCTTCATCCTCTCCACGTTAAGCACCTACTTTAGATGTAACCATTTTCCTTCTTCAATATGTAAAACCCCACACCTCTTAATGGTTTACACCGATATTCTACTGAATATCGGTGCTGTTCAAATCATATCCATTAGAACCCACTCTGAGTGAAGAACTTTAAGTTATCCATAAAAAGAAAATGATTCAGTTTTCCCCAACTCTTTAAGGTGGAGCATGCCTGATATTTCCTTATGATTTGCGTAGGGGACGGGGTGGGGGTCATGCAAAAACAAACAAGAATGGAGATATGCTATCACCCTGAAATATACCAACCACGTGTTTACGTTTGCCAGTAAGACACCAAGCGAGGTAGTTCTGTTTGCTAATTATTCCTTTTACACTTAATAAAATCTCGATGTTGTCAAAAATGTGGGCCAGTTCTAAAATTCCTGAGACTCGAGAATGTGGGACCTTATCATTAGCTTTTTGTTTATATTCGATCAAGGCCATTCTCGAATTCCAAACTGTCAGCACTATTCTTTCCGTGATGAGCTGATACTTTGTTACACGGCATTATTTCCTGTACTCTTTCTGTTCTACGGGTAGTTTCTAGTTTGGTCTAAAATTATCAACAGGATTTCCTTTCGTAGGCTCTTTGTGGCAAAAGACTGCCTTTGCGCCGGTCATTCACTTTAAGCTCTTCACACCGTCATTAATCATATCGTTCATTAGGAAAGCTATTCTCACATGTAACACTGTAGGAATGTTCAACCAATAACCTTGTATCCCGTCTTGTTACAGAATTTTCCAGTAGGCAATATTTTTTGCTTGTCACCATTTCGGTATTTTTTGTATAGTTTTCCTGTTTTCTTCCGTCTTTATCATCCCTTAATGTCTTCAAACCATCAGCTCCTTTACTGTGGCTTTTATTACTATTCCAGGTGTTACTTCAGAATATCTTCCTCAGTTAGCGTCCCGTTTCTCATTGTTGTTTATCTTCATCCCAAACAGCTGTTGGTAAACCCTTTTTCATCCAGTTGGACCATTTTGTTGATCGACTATTGAACTATGCTCTGTTCACACCTCTTAATTGTGGTTGCTTTAGCACTCAGTTTCTACATTCATACCCTTATTTCATACCCATTCATACCCTACATTCAAGTTCCCGTTATTTCTCCTACAATCTAAGCTCGTCTCGTTTATCTTTGTCTATGATGCTAATATATTTCCTTGTTTCCATAATGGCCTGCTCTATTCTTACTTTTCTGCAAGGATCTTTTACATCATAATTTATTTTTGTTTCAATATAAGTATGTACACGTACATACATATATGTATACAGACGTACAGTAGTATGTATATATATATACATACATGCACACATATATATATATATGTACGTATGGATTCACCGAACATTTATTATAATGCTCGGTGTATTTGTAAACAAACATCCCGTATTAAGCCGAAGTGTCCAGCAGCCATCGTTGCTCGTTTGTTCAACACTGACAAAGGAACGCTGTACAAGTTTCGAGCTTATTAGCTATCGTCAGCAACGTATACCTTCCTGCCAGATTGTTGAACGTATATACTTACCTTATGCATATTAACAGCTGAGAAACCCAATTTGCATATCGAGTGGGTTAATCGGCCGTGTGCACCGAAAACGATAAATGGAAAAAATGAAACGAAATTTCATTTCCCACTCTTAGTACGGCTGTTACTTAAATATAAGTATGTACACGTACATACATATATGTATACAGACGTACAGTAGTATGTATATATATATATACATACATGCACATATATATATATATATGTACGAATGGATTCACCGAACATTTATTATAATGCTCGGTGTGTTTGTAAACAAACATCCGTATTAAGCCATAGTGTCCAGCAACCATCGTTACTCGTTTGTTCAACTCTTGACAAAGGAACGCTGTACTAGTTTCAAGCTTATTAGCTATCGTCAGCAACGTATACCTTCCTGCCAGATTGTTGAACGTATATACTTACCACATGCATATTAACAGCGGAGAAGCCCAATTTGTATATCGAGTGGGTTAATTGGCCGGGTGCACCGAAAACGATAAATGGAAAAAATGAAACGAAATTTCATTTCCCACTCTTAGTACGGCTGTTACTTAAATATAAGTATGTACACGTACATACATATATGTATACAGACGT
Source organism: Eledone cirrhosa (assembly GCA_964016885.1). NCBI lineage: Eukaryota > Metazoa > Mollusca > Cephalopoda > Octopoda > Eledonidae > Eledone > Eledone cirrhosa. The sequence continues at coordinate 77,642,367 of OZ024742.1, forward strand.
ACAGTAGTATGTATATATATATACATACATGCACACATATATATATGTACGTATGGATTCACCGAACATTTATTATAATGCTCGGTGTATTTGTAAACAAACATCCCGTATTAAGCCGAAGTGTCCAGCAACCATCGTTGCTCGTTTGTTCAACACTGACAAAGGAACGCTGTACTAGTTTCAAGCTTATTAGCTATCGTCAGCAACGTATACCTTCCTGCCAGATTGTTGAACGTATATACTTACCTTATGCATATTAACAGCTGAGAAGCCCAATTTGCATATCGAGTGGGTTAATCGGCAGTGTGCACCGAAAACGATAAATGGAAAAAATGAAACGAAATTTCATTTCCCACTCTTAATACGGCTGTTAATTAAATATAAGTATGTATACGTACATACATATATGTATACAGACGTACAGTAGTATGTATATATATATATACATACATGCACACATATATATATATGTACGTATGGATTCACCGAACATTTATTATAATGCTCGGTGTGTTTGTAAACAAACATCCCGTATTAAGCCGTAGTGTCCAGAAACCATCGTTGCTCTTTTGTTCAACACTGACAAAGGAACGCTGTACTAGTTTCAAGCTTATTAGCTATCGTCAGCAACGTATACCTTCCTGTACATATATATATGTGTATAAATGTACATATATATATGTGTATATACGTACATATATATATGTGTATATACGTACATATATATATGTGTGCATGTATGTATATATACATACTACTATACGTCTGTATACATATATGTGTGTACGTGTACATACTTATATTTAAGTAACAGCCGTACTAAGAGTGGGAAATGAAATTTCGTTTCATTTTTTCCATTTATCGTTTTCGGTGCACCCGGCCGCATATACGATATGCACACTCAATATGCAAATTGAGCTTCTCAGCCGTTAATATGCACAAGGAAATCTGGCAGGAAGGTATACGTTACTGACGATAGCTAATAAGCTTGAAACTAGTACAGCATTCCTTTGTCAGTGTTGAACAAACGAGTAACGATGGTTGCTGGACACTACGGGTTAATACGGGATGTTTGTTTACAAAGACACCGAGCATTATAATAAATGTTCGGTGAATCCATACGTACATATATATATGTGTGCATGTATGTATACATATATACATACCACTGTACGTCTGTATACATATATGTATGTACGTGTACATACTTATATATATATATATATATATATATATATATATATATATATATATATGTATATATGTATATATATATGTTTAGGTTTATATATGCGTATAAGTATCTTGTATACGTATGAGTGTATATATATTTCAAATATAGTTATATATATTTCTTACTCCTATTTCATAAACATATGTATGTATATTTATGTACCTATGCGTACATGTGTAATTGTATATTCCATCCACAACTTTCATCCAGCCAAACCCACCAACCGTTTCAAGAAGCCCACTATACTCCTCTATTCACATTCATCACCTACCTCCCTCTGGCCTGTTAAAATTGGATGGCTACGTCTATTATTAGCTATTATCATCTTCATACAGGCCTATCCCCCACTGCATCCACAACCCTGTCCACCCTATCTTAATTAGCCCTCCTCAATTAAATGCCACCTCCTCCCCTTGTAGTCTTCCTTTATTTATATTGTGTCTGTTATTGAAACATTACTTCTTATCTGATGTCCCTGTGATAAAGAAGCGAAGCTCCACATTTACAAGACTCACAATCTAGCCATAATAAAGGAATATACACACACAGTCACACACAGTAACATACACACACACGTTTATATATATATTGCATCTCTATATCTGTATTTATTAATATAATTCTGTTTTCGTCTAATTAAACGTGATTATTAAATATTCTAGTTTGACTGAGGTCGACATTTTGCCTGAAGCTTCTTCGGAAAATTAAATATTTTAATTCTAATCTTATTGAATGTACAATCCGTAAAGAATACAATAATCAGTGCACTTTTCTCGTTTACCAACAATGCAAATATTCATTAAAGAAGTGTAAAATCCTTCAGGTCTTTGAGATGTGAATTTTTTAATTCTTTTTAAACGTTCAACGTTTCGGTATTTTACGTATATGTACGTTGTTTGAATACGCCCTAGGAAATACCCTTTCGATGTTACTGAACATGTTGATTGAAACATGAATTCGAGAATATACATATATCGTCTGAGAGATATAATTTAAACAAGATGCACACCTGTCAGGGACTTCATAGGGGAATATATCAGACCAGCATTTGAATAGTACATATTTTCACAAAGTTGACTGACTGAATTTACATAATGAACATATGTGGCTCTATATATCCATCTATCCACTTCTGCATACTTCTACCAACACATCTGCATACGTATGTATGTAATGTTTAAAAATCTCATGAAATTTGTAAACAAATTATTTTGGTTGAAATCTGTATAAAACCATACATATATATTTGCTGTTAGTATTTTAAAGTGTGGTCTAATCAAATCTTTCTCTGTATGATATGTATGGGGCTTTGTTGTTTTTATTCTATATTCTATTATACAATTTCGTCTGGGGGAACATGCTGTCATCATTACATTTATAGAATTTTCATAATTTGTAGGGAGACAAGGCTGGATTTCACTGGCTGTTTACTAAAAAATGAATTCTCATAAAGGTAACAATTATCCATGTTAAACGATGAGGCTTATTAGATCTCTTATTTAAGTTACGGTTTATATTAACACTGATTAGCATCAAAATAAATTCGAAAATATACTGTGCTAACATAAAACTGTGTTTACTACATCCTATCTTATATTGTTAAATCACAATAGTGATTCCACAAACGAAATTGATTAAATGTCTTTTGTTTTCATTTGAAAGGTAACACAATGTATATTAAATGTGATTGCTTCTATTTTTGCACAAGGCCAGCAATTATCCCTATACTTTATTTTTATCGATACAGTATGAAAGGCAATGTTAACCTCGGTGGGATTTGAACTCAGACCGTAAGAGCCGTATCAGTAAAAAACATTAAGTGCCTGAAATACATTCATTTATTTCGTTTGGGGCATGTGCATTGTTTTCAAAGTACGCCATTGCCAGTTTGGGCATCTTATGTGATTGATACAATATAATACTAAACAAATGCAAGGGGTTGGCAGTTAATTAACTGGTCATAGACTACACCATAGATCATTCTCATTTTCTGTCTTTTGTTCCTTCTTATTTCCATGTATATAAACTTTTAAAAAAAATGAAATGTTCTCTCTGAATAATTTATATATGGAAAATATTTATATGATTATTTACATATGTTTTGCGTTGTTTCGTTTTCTTTTGTTTAGGTTTGTAATAACGTTATTATAAATATTGATAATAAAGATGCTAAGTTTACCTCTTACAAGAGATATAAGGGACGTTGGGGGCAACGGTCAGTATTAGGTATAATCGAATAATTTCATCGAATAAAATAATTCAGTATGACCGCATTTCATAGGCTGAAATCACTACGGGAAAGATAGAAGAAAAACAATCATTTCCTTTTCTTTGTATTATTGTATATTTCACTTGACTTTACGAATTATTTACAAATATGTGGCACTCTAATCTCGAGTTTGGCTCTGATTATTTAATAACATTGCTCCAAGAATGCTAAGGCACTTTCTAGAAGTAGGAATGAAACAAAAGCTACAATTTTATCGAAATAACCTTCAACTTAAACCATGTGTTTAACCATAGAAATCAGTATTACCCGTATACATGAACGTACTGGAGCGGTATAAACATTACAGCACTAGTCTGAATTCTATAATATATTTGAAACTGACTGAGGTCAGTTTTCCTATTCATCAATGATATGAGGTCAATCGATATATAACCGTCAAATATTGAATGAGAATATCAATTTACAGCCTTGTGCCAACGTAAGAAACTATTATTATTAATAAGTTCATCATAAGTTATTGGAATTCGACAAGCGAGTTTTGGCAAAGACACGTCTGTGATATCAAAACTAAAATACAGTTCTTTACTTCACTACATGACACATTCGTAGACAGAAGAACTACGTGTTTGAAGCTATCCACGTTTCTGTAGAGATATGTTTTTGGAATATGACAACAATTATTTAACCCAGACACTTTCCACTGGTAGAAATGAAAACGAAATATAAAAAAATATTACAAAATAATGAAAAAAACAATACGAAACTGAATTATTTGCTTTAGATATTCAATGAATACTCATAGAGATTCTATCTATTATTGATTTCATATCCAACAAAAAAGAAAGGAAACAAATAACGATAAAGACATAAATATACATAATATAAACATATAAAATAAGTTGACAAACCTAAGAGAGAGGAAAATAAGTTTCAGATAAACATACGATGTAATATCGTTCGTCTAACTTAGGTGTCATTGCTGGGTAGTATATACATACACACGCACACACACACAAACACAAACACACACATATATATATATATATATATATATGTATGTGAGTGTGTGTGTGTGTGTGCAATAATAAATATGTGCAGCCGTTGAACGATTAATTATTATTAGAACTGTTTCAAAATTAAAATAGATAGTTTCTGCTTTCAACATTTCGTGGGATCTTCTGAAACTGAGACATTCTTCTGACTATGGAGGCAGAAGTAAATATTTGGGATATTATAAGGAAATATCATATTTACACACAGAACGTTATAATGGCTGAAGGAGATAATGTCCATTGAAGTTGGAGATATGAGCCTGCTGATAGGGTAATTGGAATACATATATATATATATATATATATATATATATATATATATATATATAGTATTAAGGATACTATTTATGGTTATGCACATACAAAAACCTTTTGTAGTTATATATATTTTTACAAACCCTAAATAGTGATAGGCAATAATATATGACTACCTTATTACCAGTAAGATAAATAGCTCGATGTAATAACATCAGTTGTTTTACAGACCAGTTATATATAAGTTATAATAATCAAAGTTTTGTTCAAATCATTTATATGCTTACAATTGTTTCCTCCAAACCGAAGTTTGGTTTCTTCGGAGCAATTTATTAATGAATGATCACATATATGACCTCCTTTTCAAGCCAAGAGACATACAGATACATATGCATATATTGTTGCTTGGTGGGTCGACATCCATTATAACATTTAGCGTGGCAGTATACATTTAAAGATTACATTCATATCAAAAGAGGATAAAATTAAAATTAATGTTACAATACAACATGAAATTAATGTGATAGGATAGTCAGAAGCAGTAAGTGTGTGTAATTGTTATGCGTGTGGCAAGCACGTGTGTCTTATTTATAAATATTATAGTGTAATACAAGCACTTTAAGCGGGTAAATAAGATTATTAACGGGGTTGTACTGGTAGTGTATCTTTTATATGAATGTTATAGAAGCTTCTATAACATTCTATGTAAATACGGGTTCTAACCATCCACCCTCTATAATTAAATCCATCCCTAGAAATATTTCCCTTAGAATCTCCCGCCTGTCCAACCAGCAAACTTTCAAAGAACATGCCGAATATTATGATGATGCACTTAGGAAGGCTGGACACCTAGATAATATAGAGTATATAGTCGACGATCACCAAAACACCCAAAATAAATCTCATCGAGATAGAAATAGCATAGAATCACCACCATACATACACTACCGCAATAGACACACTAATAGTCGCACACCACCAAACAGAAGGCGATGTAAAGAGTATATATGGTACAACCCGGTCTATAACAACTCTATTAAAACCAATCTACCCTCACAATTCTTTCGATTAGTTAAAAAACACTTTCCAACATCACATAAATATAATAAAATCTTAAACCCTAACACTATTCGACTTTCATATTCAACCGCCCCTAATATTGAACAACATATAAAAAAGCTTAACGCAAAACGGTTGTATAAACGCCTTCCAACACATAACAATACACGTAAAACATCGGCTATAACATCACAAAACAACAAACAACATCCCGTCCTGCCTAAGCAACCTCATCAACCCATCCATGGCAATACAACAACGCAAAATTATAACTGTAACTGTGTCCAACCAGGAATGTGTCCGTTGAACAATCAGTGTCTTGAACGCAAAATCATATACAAATGTACTATCGAATCGGGTAGCCAGAAGTGGTACTATGTGGGGTCTACAGCTATCTCCTTCAAATCTCGCCTTTATATACATCGTTACTCGATAAAACATGAAAACCAGCGTTATGTAACAACACTCGCAGACAAGGCTTGGCAGCTGCGGGAGAATAACCAGCAATTTAACCTAACATGGGATATAATAGCATCTGCCCCTGCACAATACCGAGGACAGAGATTTTGTAAATTGTGTAATATAGAATTATTTTGTATTATTAAATCCAAAAATATTTTATTAAATAACAGAATAGAGAGATCGTTATACTGTAACCATCGCTTGGAATCTACATTTTCATAATACAAACGCAACCAGGATTGAACGCCTGTCTCCATCTCCGTTTGATTGTCAAAATTCATATTAACATTCTCTATTAGTCTTAATTCTATCACCTCTTCTATTCTTTACCATTTAATATAAACTGCTATAGATAAAATGAGATTTCTTAATTCAATTCCCTAATGCATATACCAGCAGGCTACCAGCATTGTTGTTATACAGTAGCAGTGAAAATCTCCCTCTTCCTTAATTAACACTTTATATCTATTAATACTACTACACCAAACGACCAGCCCTGTCCATTGTTCAATTGGTCAAGTATAGATTAAAATAGGCACTCCGAAAAATTCTTATTTAGATAAAATAAGCCATATACTCATTGTATTCTCATTAGAAACCTTCTATATACTTGTTGACCAGTAAATTGAATTGCCATCTGTCAAATACTATCCCCTCTCTTCTTCCTTTCTTACAACTAATATAAATACTTCAGTTTTGGGGATTTTTTCCAATTTATCCAGTAGCTCTGAAGAAGTGACAACTGATTATACATTTGCTATCGAATACTTGCTAACATTATATGATTACGCAAGCAGCGATACATAGGTATTCCGTCTGTTACAGAAACATATGTCAATACCTAATAAATTCCTTTATAAAAGCACTTTCATTTTATATTCATCTTTTCTACATTTTCTCCGGAATATAATTTATACTCGTTGAGCAAACCTACACGTACGCTGTTCATCTCTGACGTGACGATATATCATCACTACATTATTGATAACTTGAAATTATATATATATATCATCATCATCATCATCACCGTTTTACGTCCGTTCTTCCACGCTAGCATGGGTTAGACGGGTTGTCCTATTGTGGGCAGTGTCTGGTCG
>OZ024742.1:77662255-77677255 GCA_964016885.1 Eledone cirrhosa
TATATATAAATTATATATATATATATAAACTAATATATATATATATATATAAATTATATACATATATATAAATTATATATATATATATATATATATATATATATATTATATATATATTATATATATATATATAAATTATATATATATATATAAATTATATATATACATATATATCAGAAAACTTTTTAAAGAACTAGGATTAAGTATTACATTTGAATATAACCTCAAAGAGGTCAATTTCCTTGTTGTTACTTTCAATCTCAATACAGATACGATTAAACCGTTCCATAAACTAAATGAGAACCTTAAATACGTAAATACGAGTTCTAACCATCCACTCTCTATAATTAAATCCATCCCTAGAAATGTTTCTCTTAGAATCTCCCGCCTATCGTCCAACCAACAAACCTTCAAAGAACATGCCGAGTATTATGATGATGCACTTATGAAAGCCGGTCACCTAGATAATATAGAGTATATAGTCAATGATCACCAAAACACCCAAAATAAATCACATAGGAGTAGAAATAGCACAGAATCACCACCATACATACACTACCGCAATAGACACAATAATAGTCGCACACCTCCAAACAGAAGGCGATGTAAGGAGTATATCTGGTACAACCCGGTCTATAACAAATCTATTAAAACCAATCTACCATCAAAATTCTTTCGATTAGTTAGAAAACACTTTCCAACATCACATAAATATAATAAAATCTTAAACCCTAACACCATTCGACTTTCATATTCAACCGCCCCTAATATTGAACAACATATAAAAATGCTTAACGCAAAACGGTTGTATAAACGCCTTCCAACACATAACAATACACGTAAAACATTAGCTATAACATCACAAAACAACAAACAACATCCTGTCCTACATAAGCAACCTCATCAACCCATCCATGGCAATACAACAACGCAAAATTGTAATTGCAACTGTGTCCAACCAGGAATGTGTCCGTTGAACAATCAGTGTCTTGAACGCAACATCGTATACAAATGTACTATCGAATCGGATAGACAGAAGTGGTACTATGTGGGATCTACAGCCACCTCCTTCAAATCACGCCTTTATAGACATCGTTATTCGATAAAACATGAAAACCAGCGTTATGTAACAACACTCGCAGACAAGGCTTGGCAGCTGCGTGAAAATAACCAACAATTTCACCTAAAATGGGATATAATAGCGACTGCCCCCCCCCCCCCCCCCCCCCATATTCCAATGGACAGGAATTTTGTAAATTATGTAATGTAGAATTATTTTGTATTATGAAATCCAAAAACATTTTATTAAATAACAGAATAGAGCGATCGTTATACTGTAACCATCGCTTAAAATCTACATTTTCATATTATAAATACTACCAGGATTGAACGCCTGTCTCTATCCCCGTTTGATTGTCAAAATAGATATGAACATTCTTTATTAGTCTTAATTCTATCAACTCTTCTATTATTTACCTTTTAATACAAACTGCTATAGATAAAATGAGATTTCTGATTTCTTGATTCAATTCCCTAGTGCAAATACCAGCTGACTACTAGCATTGATGTTATTTAGTAGCAATCGAAATCTCCCCCTTCAATTGACACTTTATAATTAATACTACTGCACCAAATAACCAGCCCTGTCCACTGTCCAGTTGGTCAAGTAGAGATTAAAATTGGCACTCCCAAAATTCTTATTTAGATTTACTCATGGTATTCTCATTAAAAACCCATTATATACTTGTTTAGCAGTAAATTATTTTACCATCTGTCATATTCTATCCCCTCTGTTCCTTCCTCTTTTACTGATATAAATACTTCAATTTTTCTGATTTTATCCAGTTTATCCAAAATCTCTGAAGAAGTGACAACTGATTATACATTTGCTATCGAATACTTGCTAACATTATATGATTACGCAAGCAGCGATACATAGGTATTCGGTCTGTTACAGAAACATATGTCAATACCTAATAAATTCCTTTTTTAACAAAAGCACTTTCATTTTATATTCATCCTTTCTACATTTCTCCGGAATATAATTTATACTCGTTGAGCAAACCTGCACGTACGCTGTTCATCTCTAACGTAACGATATATTATCACTACATTATTGATAACCTGAAATTTTATATATATATATATATATATATATAAATTATATATATATATATTCATATATATATACATATATATATATATATATGTATATATATATATATATGTATATATATATATAAATAGATATATATGTATATATATATATATATATGTATATATATATATAAATATATATATATATATATATATAATTTATATATATATATATAATTTATATATATATATATATATAATTTATATATATATATATATATAATTTATATATATATATATATATAATTTATATATATATATATATAATTTATATATATATATATATAATTTATATATATATATATATAATTTATATATATATATATATAATTTATATATATATATATAATTTATATGTATATATATATATATATATATATATTTATATATATATAATTTATATATATATAAAATGTATACATATATATATTATATATATATATAAATTATATAATTTATATATATAAAATGTATATATATATATATATAATTTATATAATTTTATATATATATATAATTTATATATATGTAATATATATATATAGTTTATTTATATATATATATATAATTTATTTATATATATATATATAATTTATATATATATAATTTATTTATATATATATATATATAATTTATTTATTTATATATATATATATCTAATTTATATATATATATATAATTTATTTATATATATATATATATATATATAAATATATATATATATATATATATATATATATATATATATATATATATATATATATATATATATATATATATATATATAATTTATATGTATATATATATAATTTATATGTATATATATATATAATTTATATGTATATATATATATATAATTTATATGTATATATATATATAATTTATTTATATATATATATATAATTTATATATATATATATATATATATATATATATATATATATATATATATATATATATATATAAATATATATATATATATACTTTATATATATATAATTTTTTTATATATATGTATATATATATTTATATATAATTGATATTTATATATATATATAATTTATTAATATATATATATATATATTTATATATATATATATATATATAGATATAATTTATATTTATATATATATATAATTGATTTATATATATATATATATATAATTTATATTTATATATATAATTTATATTATACATATGTATGTATATATGTAACGTATAAAAAACAATACAATATAAATACCTCATTACCATAGTTTTCCCGAATAAGACGAATACGAAAGAAACGTCTTCATTCGTTCGTCGGACGAGGCAATATAAAACTTAGTGAAATATTTGGAAAGTCTCCTCAAGAAATGCAAAAATATTATATATATATAAATAAAGGTAATTCAATAGACATATAAAATATATAAAAAAATGTTTAAGGAAATATAGTTAGGTGAGTGTATATGTATGTCTATACACTCACAGACGTACATATGTATGTATGTACAAATGCGTGTGTATAGTGAAAAAGAGTGCGTAAATATATGTATGAGGGCAAGTATATCTGTGTATGTGTAACCACAAACACAGACATAATATGAGTGCCTGGTTGACAGGTATACAGAAAACAGGGTATTAGATACATTATAAGCATATGAAGGCACGCGTATAAACACACACACACGCGCGTACATGTATATGCGGAAGAAAAAGAGGTAAGGGAGTGTAATAGTTAAAAGAAAGTGTCATTCTAGATATATTTATAAAAATGGAACAATAATTTAGAAAGAAATAATTGCAAAGTAAAGAAAAGAAAACAAACAAGGTACACGCGTACATACACATATATCTATAAGAAACATATATCTATAAAAAAAATATATATATATACACGCAATACGTGCAGACAAAAGCGTATGCAAGCGTACATACACACACAGGATGCACATATATATATACATACACATCGCCCCATTTATATATCTAATCACACATACGTACGCGACTGTATACACACACACATATACACACATATAAATATATATATATACATACGCACACATACGCATCCATACATGCAGTACGTACACACACGCACACACACATACATACACTCACGCACATTGACCCGCTTACATGCACATACATAAAAATAAGAATGTAAAAAATCATAGATGTAAAAACACAGATATAAAAACACACATACATACACATATATATATACACGCACGCGCGCGCACATACGGAGGCGTTCGTGTACATATACAGAAAGTATACATACATAAAGACGCTCAGACGCATAGATACAGGGTGTAAAAACAGCCTTATGAATAAGTGAGTACAAATATAAAAATATAAAATTGGCTGCGAAATAACAGAAAATATCTGGAGTGGAAAACGCAAGTGAATTGTGTAATCAGGTAGTGAAGAAAATAGGGAAGTAAAAAGTGGAAGTGAAGATATTAGGTAAGTGAATCGGAGAATAAAGGGGGGGGGGGGCGTTAGTGGTGGATGTGAAGTAAAAATAAAAATAAAAATAAAATTAATAATAAGGTTAAAGATGAAAGTAAATCAGAAATGGTAGTCTTTAAAGAGAATAATTTAATTGAAGAATAAGAGCTTATGTGGGTAATAACGCGTTTTGAATTTGTCTTGCGTCATACCCACATATCGTTCACTGGTGGCTGGTTGGTTGTTGCTGATGGTTGTAACCTAGAAAACATCAAAATTGCTCCTGTAGAATCAAAAGTGAATACCCATTACAAGGTAAATGCAACACCAAAGCCATTGTATATGCGGCTAAAGTGACAACCACCAGCAACAACCAACCAGCCACCAGTGAACGATATGTGGGTATGACGCAAGACAAATTCAAAACGCGTTATTACTCACATGTCGCATCCTTTCGACATCCAGAAAAAGATTCACAACAGCTCTGGCTAGCAGAATATGGGATTTGAAAGACCAAGGTATCCAATATAAATTGGATTGGTTAATGTGGATGTGTCTTTCCGTTTCTGTTGGGTCGCACATGCGGGACACATTCGTCATCACTCATACCAAATCTGCGATCAGAATATTAACCTTAGCACTACTGGACATTGCTGTGCTTTTGAGTATCATGTATTTGGAGGCCATGGGTTTAGCATAGTGTGAGTGGATAATTTGGGCTCTCTCGTCTATAGTGTTAATCCAGAGTTCTGTATCTAATACAGGTAGTCTATTGTTAGGGTGTTTGGAAGGGAAGTCTATAGTTACAGTTATACTCTGGTGTATGGAATTAGCTATCTGCTGGATGCTTTCCATTGTGCTATGTTCTAAATCAAACTTGTTAGTGCTCTCTAGTGGGGATGTTCTTATAACTATATTGATATCGTCTACATAACGAGAGTACATGATGAGGTATATGGAGCTCTCATTAAGGGGATCTTTAAGTCTCCTTTCCCACCATACCATGAAAATGTTGGCAACATCACCAGCTATGCTGACGCCAATGACTGCTCCTTCATTTTGGGTGTAGATCTTCTCGTTGAACTTAAATATGTGGCCCTTGAGGGTAGTTTTTATACTAGCCCCTATTGCATGTGCGACCATTTTTCTTACCTGATCATTGTTTTGGGGGGTCCGTATAGCTTTGGTCCACCCAATCCACCTTCCCATGGGTGTCTTTTTTGCCATTGAGGTTATGGTGGTGGTGGTGGGGGGGGGGGGGGGGGTCTACCTCATATGGGTCTACTAGGTCAGAAACGTCTAAGGTCATGGCTGTCTAGGTAGTCAGTGTCGTAGGTAAGTCTAAGTAGGAGGCCCAGTTTGTCTGTGTCGACGTCATTGGCGTCAGCATAGCTGGTGATGTTGCCAACCTTTTCATGTTATGGTGGGAAAGGAGACTTAAAGATCTCTTTAATGAGAGCTCCATAGACCTCATCATGTACTCTCGTTATGTAGACGATATCAATATAGTTATAAGAACACCCCCACTAGAGAGCACTAACAAGTTTGATTTAGAACATAGCACAATGGAAAGCATCCAGCAGATAGCTAATTCCATACACCTGAGTATAACTGTGACTATCGACTTCCCTTCCAAACACCCTAACAATAGACTACCTGTATTAGATACAGAACTCTGGATTAACACTATAGACGAGAGAGCCCAAATTATCCACTCACACTATGCTAAACCCATGGCCTCCAAATACATGATACTCAAAAGCACAGCAATGTCCAGTAGTGCTAAGTTTAATATTCTGATCGCAGATTTGGTATGAGTGATGACGAATGTGTCCCGCATGTGCGACCCAACAGAAACGGAAAGACACATCCAACACTTCATCAACCGCATGCGGTTCTCTGGCTACAACCAAAGAGACAGAGTCAGAGTATACGAAGGAGCCATGGAGAAGTATAAGACCCTTATAGAACTGGACATGAAAGGAATTTGCCCATTATACAGGAGCAAATCATGGAATAGCTTAGATAGGGCTAGACATAAGATAGGGAAAGCCACCTCATGGTACGACAACCAGAGATACCAGAGTGTTATGTTTGTGGACGCTACCCTGGAGGGAAATTAGCTAACCAGTTTAGAAAGGCCCTGAGAAAGACCCACTTAAAAATTAAGGTGGTAGAAAAGCCATGAACCACCATAAAATCCCTGATCAGCAAAACCTACCCTTTTAAAAAAAACCACTGTACCAATAGGAAATGTATCATATGTAAGGTAAACCCCCGGATAAACTGTAAAACTAGAAACGTAGTCTATAGCATAAGATGTACAGAGGGTACATGCAGAAACATGACAACAACATACATAGGTGAGACAGCTCGTAGCATAGGTGAAAGGATAGACCAACACTGGGGGGAACTAAAAGGTCGAAAAAACAAGTCAGTACTATACGAACATGCCAGACAACAACATGACGGTAACATAGACAACATAGAAATTAGAATAATATCTAAACATAGAAATGACCCAGCAGATAGGCAAATCAGAGAGGCCAGTGAAATAGAAATTAGAAGACCAAGACTAAACAGAAAGAATGAATGGAATAACAACAACACCCAAACAAACAACACTGACCTAAGAGAAGTATAAATAAGTAAATAAAATAAAATAAATAAATTAAATAAATAAATAAATAAATACATACACAAGCACAATAACAACAAACACATAAACACACATTAGTCACCCAATCACGAACACACATCACACATCAAACAAAACACTATACACACACGCAAACGCATGCGCAAAGAAGACAAAATAAAATAAACAAACAAGCAAATAAATAAATAAATATATAGACAGACTGAATAAAAATGGCGTAGCCATACAATTCAACAGGAGGAAACAATAGAACCACTGACGATGTTGCAGATGTGCAACGAATGATTTGTGATAAACTATATATATGTGTTTGTGTCTATATTGTATCTGTATTATTTTTGACCGTCGGTCAGCCAATGGCAACATTCAGGACCGAGTATATTATATTACATTAGATTACCGATATAAAAGACACATAAGCGAAAAGCGAAAACCAACCAAACAGTGAGTGTGTTCTATTATTAATTCTGGCAATATTACACAAATATGACCCTCCCCAAGTATAACAATATATATATTTATATATATATAATTTATATATATATAGATATATAATTTATATATATATATATATATATATATATATATATATATATATATATATATATATATATATATATATATATAAAGAAAAAAGAGAAATAGGACGAAGGTAAACAGTTACAAAAGGATTTAATCCACGTATTAACAGTTGTTTCATCAGAATTTCAGTCCATTATTGCTACACTATGTCATAATAGGCAATCAAGAAAGATACTGTGACATCCGAATTTTCAAAATACAGAGTTGAAATGACCTTAGGAAATGAAATAAGGGGTAGTAGCGTAAAATAGAGGAACAGAGAGAGAGAGGGGCAAAAGAGAGGGAGAGAGAGAGAGAAAGGGGACGGAGGTAGGGAGAGAAAGAGAAAGAGATAGGGTGGTGTGAGAGGATTTGTATAGAATATAGTTAAGTTACAAGAAGGGAAGGGGAGGAGGATTGTGTGCTAAAAGTTGTTATGAGTAGAGGGAGATATAAGGAAGATATAATTTTAAGTGGCATTTGGTAGTGGACAGGCAAAAGTTTTACCAGAGAATAGGTGAAGGAAGAAAGTATTAAATTTCATATATAGTCTATTTTTAGGAGTGTAGAATTGTTATTTAGGGTAGAAAAGTAATGTTAAGATTTATTTGACGGTTTGAAGTGTGAGAATTTCGCTTTCAGTTTATGCTGGCAAAAGATTGACCTTTCAATTTTGTTGTTGAGTAGTTGGTGGCCTGAGCTTAGGATATGGAAGAGCTCATTATTACACAACGGGCACGTTTTCATCCCACTCCGGTATGGAGGAACATGTGAGAGTTTGGTCCATTTAAGTGTGTATTGTCGGTTACTCCCTTTTAAGTGGCTAATTTTGTCGCCGAGGGTCGTTACGCAACGGTGTTGGGGGTGCTTTATTGTGTAACGATGCGTGTACCAACGAGTTTTGAAGTTGTTTGCAGTGCTGCCTATGTAGTGCCAGGTTTGGTTGTCCGACTCAACCGAGCACCTGTACACTAGGTTTGAATGCAAACATTCGTTATTCAATGGGCAAGTCTCTGGAAGGTGGCAATTACAATTTCTGTTATGGGCAGTGGTGGAGTTATAGGTGGGCTGGGATGTGTGTGTGAGTGTGTTTTGTGCATACTGTTTGTAAGTGGGTGGTTGCGTATTAGCTGTATTATTGTGTTGAGTGATT
Organism: Eledone cirrhosa; assembly: GCA_964016885.1. Lineage (NCBI taxonomy): Eukaryota > Metazoa > Mollusca > Cephalopoda > Octopoda > Eledonidae > Eledone > Eledone cirrhosa. Next base: position 77,671,225 of record OZ024742.1, read on the forward strand.
GGGGTGTTGTTGTTACGGAGTTTTTTGGCGTTAAGCATCTTAATGTGTGCGTCTAGTTTTGGTGCAGTGGAATAGGATAGTCTAATTGTTTTGGTATTGAGTATACTACTATATTTATGTGAATTTGGAAAGTGTTTTCTTATAATTTTGTAGAATGTGGAAGGTAAGTTAGAGCTAATAGAAGAGTTAAAAATAGGATTATACCAAATGTAAGATCTACTCCGTGTTCTGTTTTGCTTTGATGTTGCTGTTGTATTTGTGGTGTGGTTAGTATTAGGGGGACTAGGTGCGTGTGTGCGGGTGTGTGTGGGGCGTTTGGCGTGTCTATGGTTATGTGTTTTATGGTTGTGTCGGTCTAAGTATTCTAGTTTGTCGGTGTGGCCAGCCCGTCCTAATGCAGTGTTGTAATATTCAGCGTGTTGATCAAATATTTGTTGGTTAGATGAGAGGCGGGATATTCTAAGTGATATACTATGTGGCACGGACCTTATAATAGATAGTGGGTGGTTAGAGCTAGTGTGGATGTAGGTGAGGTTCTCATTGTTTTTGTGAAAGGGTGTGATAATTTGGGTGTTGAGGTTGAAGGTGGTATCTAGGAAGTTAACTACTTTGGTACTATATTCGTAGGTGATTTTAAGGCCAAGGCTATCTAGGGTTCTCCTAATGCTCTTACGTGTTAGCTCTATGTTTTGTTTATTCATGTTTTTAACTAATAGGAGAGCGTCATCTCTATATATATTCCGCCTTGAAGGTAACTAAATTTATTATGTAAGGTGTGGGCTATGTAAATACCAACAATATCCGTAACTTGTGCTGAGTCATTAGCACCCATAGTTATGTCAAAGTTACCTATTCTATACTTACGTACCTAAAAGTTATTTTCAAATTTAATTATCGTCTTTCTAGCTGCTAGGATAATGTTTATTTCGTCGTCGGTTAAGTCAGAGTTGGCTTTCGCAAATGCTAGTGCCTTGTTTAGAGTATCGGGTGATATGGAGTAGTAATAGTCATTAATGTCGAATTGTATAAAGTTAGAGGTATTTTTGTTATCTATACTATTAAACCATTTAATTGTGTCGCTAGTATTGTCCCAAAGTTTAATAACTAGTTTATTCCTTAATTGTATTATTATTCTATCTAAAATATGCTTGCTAATTTTACCTATGTCTGACTTAGAAGGGCATATTAATCTAATTGTGGGTTTATCTAGGAAATCTAATTTGTGGTCCTTAATATTAAAGGTGGGGTGCAAGTTGTCATGGGCTCAGTTCTATCTTCAAGTTCTAGACTTTTGACAATATGGTGTGCTTGTTTGTTGATGTTAAGTAGTGCTTGGTTATTTGTTTTCTTATATTTTTATGTAATTCCTTCCGTATTAGGTCTTGATAGGTATTAATATCCATTGTGTACACGTTAGATGTTTTATCCGCTTTGACAATAATCCCGTTAGTAGTGCGCAGCTTGTTAAGAAAGGTATCCATGTCTTTATGAAGCTTATTGGTTTTGAACTTCTTATATTTAGTATTCATGACCATCTTAAGTAAGTCCTGTGCAAAGGCGTTCAGTAGAGGGTTACTGGGTGGGTTTATGTATTCTTTCCAGAGTTAGCGGTATAATAATTATGTCCTTTGTCGAAGTCGAATGTTTTCCGTCTGACGCGGCGTATGAAATCGTTGGTGCGCTGGATCATTCCAAGAGTGTAATCCTTCCTTTTGGGTAAAGGTATATTCTTTAGGGACATACCGATGTAATGTTTTTCCATGTCCAAGGCGTAAGTTGAAGTGATGGCTCAACCAGATAGGAGCATAAATTCAGTAATTAGGAATATTCCAAAGCTTGGTAGAACAAGTTGTGAGGAAAGTTATCAACATACGTTAAGGTGACTCAACACGTTGGTAGGGATTCTGTGGTGGAAACACGAACAAACGAGGAGTGTAATCAAAAAAGAGAAATAGGACGAAGGGAAACAGTTACAACAGGATTTAATCCACGTATTAACAATTGTTTCATCAGAATTTCAGTCCATTATTGCTACACTATGTCATAATAGGCAATCAAGAAAGATACTGTGACATCCAAACTTTCAAAATACAAAGTTGAAATGACCTTAAGAAATGAAATAAGGGGTAGTAGTATAAAATAGAGGAACAGAGAGAGAGGGGGCAAAAGAGAGGGAGAGAGAGAGAGAGAAAAGGGACGGAGGTAGGGAGAGAAAGAGAAAGAGATAGGGTGGTGTGAGAGGATTTGTATAGAATATAGTTAAGTTACAAGAAGGGAGGGGGAGGAGGATTGTGTGCTAAAAGATGTGATGAGTAGAGGGAGAGATAAGGAAGATAGACGCATCGCTACGCAATAAAGCACCCCCAACACCGTTACGTAACAACCCTCGCCGACAAAATGTGGCACTTAAAAGGGAGTAACCGACAATACACCCTTAAATGGACCAAACTCTCACATGCTCCTCCATACTGGAGTGGGATGAAAACGTGCCCGTTGTGTAATAATGAGCTCTTCCATATCCTAAGTTCAGGCCACCAACTACTCAACAACAAAATTGAAAGGTCAATCTTTTGCCAGCATAAACTGAAAGCGAAATTCTCACACTTCAAACCGTCAAATAAATCTTAACATTACTTTTCTACCCTAAATAACAATTCTACACTCCTAAAAATAGACTATATATGAAATTTAATACTTTCTTCCTTCACCTATTCTCTGGTAAAACTTTTGCCTGTCCACTACCAAATGACACTTAACATTATATCTTCCTTATCTCTCCCTCTACTCATCACAACTTTTAGCACACAATCCTCCCCCCTCCCTTCTTGTAACTTAACTATATTCTATATAAATCCTCTCACACCACCCTATCTCTTTCTCTTTCTCTCCCTACCACCGTCCCTTTTCTCTCTCTCTCTCCCTCTCTTTTCCCCTCTCTCTCTCTGTTCCTCTATTTTACACTACTACCCCTTATTTCATTTCCTAAGGTCATTTCAACTTTGTATTTTGAAAATTCGGATGTCACAGTATCTTTCTTGATTGTCTATTATGACATAGTGTAGCAATAATGGACTGAAAGTCTGATGAAACAATTGTTAATACGTGGATTAAATCCTGTTGTAACTCTTTCCCTTCGTCCTATTTCTCTTTTTTGATTACACTCCTCGGTTGTTCGTGTTTCGACCAAAGAATCCCCACCAACCTGTTGAGTCACCTTAACGTATGTTGATAACTTTCCTAAAAACTTGTTCTACCAAGCTTTGGAATATTCCTAATTACTGAATATATATATATATATATTTCGTTTCTGAATTTGTTTAGCAAGATTCTTTATCTTAAATCGTGTGTTGAAACCGATATTGTTATACTTTGGGAGGGTCATGTTGCCAATAAGAAACACACGCACCAGTTGCTTTCACTTGAATTTATTATAATAAATTTATAATAAATTTATAATTTTATAAATTTCTGGTTGGTTTGTTGGTTCCACAACCAGATAGTTGTTTATATATAGTCATAGTTATTTCGTCACACACTCTGTGACCTCTTCAGTGACTGGGGATTCCCTTCTTTGTTTCTGTGCCTCTCCTTTGTTCTGTCCTACGCCATTTTGTTTCTGTGTGTGTGTTGTGTGCTCAATCTGCGCATGCGCCACATCCGGGTGTCTGTGTGTGTTTATGTTCATTTATTTATTTGTTTATTTACATGTTACTGGTTGGTTGTTTGTTCTATGTGTGTGTGTGTTTTCATTTTGTCCTTAATTGTAAGTTGTGATGTTGCTGTTCCACTCGTATTTTCTATTTAATTTTGGTTGTAATTCTTTTATGTTTATTGCCTCTGTAATTTGTCTAAACATTGCGTCTTTTCTGTGTGTAGATTCTATTTTTATTTCTATGTTCTCTAATTTACCCTTGTGTTCTATTTTAGCATGTTGGTAGAGTACAGATGATTCTTTACTATCATGAAGGTCTCGCCAGTGTTCATTTATCCGTTCCCCTACACTACGAGCTGTCTCACCTATGTACACTATATTTTTGTCTCTACATTGTCCTTCAGTCATCTTATGCTATACACTACATTTCTAGTTTTACAGTTAATATGGGGGCTTATTTTACAGGTTATACATTTCTTATCTATACATGAGGGTCTTTGGAAAGGGTATGTCTTGCTAATAAGTGTTTTTAAGGAGGTACCTGGTCTTTCTACTATCTTAATATTGAGTTTATGTTTATTTAGGGCCCTTCTAAATTTGTTAGCTAATTCACCTCTAGGGGTTGTATCGATGAACATTACACTCTGGTATTTATTGCTATCATACCATGAGTTTATTCTATTAGCCTTGTTCCTAGTTCTTTCTATTCTATTCCAAAATTTGCTCCTATACAAGGGGCAGGTCCCATTTATGTCATCATTTACCATTTTTTCCCATTTAGTTCTATACACTCTGATTTTATCTCACTGATTGTAGCCAGAGAACTGCATACGGTGGATGAAGTGTTGTATGTGTCTCGCTAGTTCTTCGGGGTTGCACATGCGGGACACGTTTCTCATCACCCGTACCAAATCCGCAATCAGTATGTTGATTTTGGTATGGTCCGAAACGGCCGAGTTTCGGTGGATCAGATGTTTGGAAGTCATGGGTTTGGCATAATGGGAATGGAGGATTTGTTTTTTGTTATTAATGGTATCTAACCAGAGCTCTGTGTCTCGTATAAGTAATCGATGGTTGGGGTGTTTACTTGGGTAGTCTATAGTAACTCTAATGCTCTGGTGGATGGAGTTAGCTATTTGCTGGATGCTTTCCATTGTGTTTTTCTCTAGTTCCTGACTGTTCTCTAGTGGGGGTGTCTTAACTACGATGTTTATATCATCAACTTAGCGGGAGTACATTATCAGGGTTAAGGGGTCTTCTAATTGTTCTTTAAGTTTAAGTTTAAGTCTACTGTCCCACCATACCATGAATAAGTTAGCTATGTCGCCTGCAATGCTAACACCAATGGCTGCTCCTTCCTCTTGCTGGTCTTGTAGGGCACAGGTTGCTAAGGTCATATGTGTCTAGGTAATTATTACTATAGGTAAGTTTAAGTAGGAGTCCCAGCTCACTGGTATCAATCCCACGGAACTCAACATTGCTCTCACTGATCTTTTCTACGCATTTCTCCACAGCAAAATCCACGTCAATAGATGGATACAAGGACACAACATCCATACTACCTATTATGCAGTTTGCTATGTCCCTAGATCGGTTACTCACGCCGATTCTGCTGAGGAAGTCCTCCGTGCTGTCACATACATCTGGGGACATTTCAATGATGGGGCGTATGATCAGGGAGAGGAAGTAGGACAGTCTGTAGTTACTAGCAATGTTAGCTCCCCAGACTGGCCGCGTCGATGGTCCCGCGACAGGGTCACTGCCCGTTTTATGGTCTTTTCGAAGCCCATACAACGCCGGCACGTCATTGTTCCAGGCCTGGAAGTTGTTGGCAGTCCTTTTGTTGGGCTGCATTATATTCGTCCACATCACCATATGGGCATTGAGGGCTTTTTCACTATCCTCATGCTCCTGTGGTGTTACCTCTCTTGTGTTAGTGATGTCGGGTTGCATTGCCTGGATGTAGTTTGGCAGGCTGTCAACCGACATTCTGCCAGACTTGTCTGTTGGAAAGCATGCTATCTCTCCATTACGCAAGCACTGCATGAGCTTACGCGAGCCATTTGCAGATTTTTCTCCCAGTTGCTGGGCCTCCATTCTATTATGCTTCTTGCTATACTGTTCTATAATATTTCTAAGTTCGGGTCTAGCTATACTAAATTGTGCTTCTGTTTGTTCATCGACCTGCGACGGCAATTGCGAGCGTTTGTTAAATGGTAGAGTCGTGGCGTGGACTCGTCGCAGGTCGAACGATTTATCGGAGGGATTATAAAACATAGAGTTCCAGGCTGCTGCTTTATGTGTACTAGTGCTATTGTTATTGTTAGTTGTGTTGTTTCTATTTCTATTTCCACCAACAGCCTCATGGTTGTTTCTATG
>OZ024742.1:77682255-77687255 GCA_964016885.1 Eledone cirrhosa
GTACGTATATTTGATTGTTATGGCCTATCATTTTTATATATTCTGGTACATATGGTTTGGCTATGTGTATACGGGAGTTTTGCGTCTGCGTGAGTATGCAGGTTCGTACGTATCTAGGGTGTGTGTATATGTGTACTTCATGTTTTGGTTGACTTACGTCTCCGAACATTCGTGTATTTACATGTAGGTATGTGTGTGCGCTTGTTATATACGTATTTATTTATTTATATACGTTTATATAGTTATTTATTTATTTGTATACACGCATACACACAGACACATATTTATATGTGCGTGGTTTTGTATACCTATGGTAAGTTTTTGCGTATGCTTGTGTATGTACGTATTTGTTTGCGTGTATGTATTTATTTATTTCTATTACTTCTGTATTGTATTTATTTACTTTGTTCTTTACTCTGTAGCGGAGATTCATTTGGTCTCCTAGTTAGAATTTTAGTCTACGACTTCTGCTATATCATTTACGTGGTTTTGTCTTTGCGTGCTATTGTTCTCCACGATCCACATATGACGTATCATCTTCGTTTTTTTCGTTCATTGCCAGAGAACGTCTCTATGCACCACCTAAGAGAACATTAGTCTACGACCTCTTTTAAACCATAAACGTGGTTCTGTCTTTGCGCGTAATTGTTTATCACCGCTCCTATTAATGACGTATTATATTCGTTATTTCCCGTTCTTTGCCAGCGAACGTTTCCACGAACCAAAGTATTGTCTTCCTGTCTTCCTCCGGTTGCAACGTTTTTTGAAATATTCAGTTCTGCGTTTACAAATTGGCTTTCTTAGTTTCAGAAGATCCCGTTAAGGGTGAAAGCAGCGATTCTTTGCTTAAACTTTAATCTGTTATTTTAATAAATATATATATATATATATATATGAGAGATATATATATATATGTGAGAAAAACCACAGACCCTCCATCTCAACTCACCTTTTGAAAAGCAGAAGAACTGCGAAACCGGTAAAGGAACCAAATAAATATATATATTTTTAAAAAAAATAAGACTTCAGTTGCATTTTCGATTTCATCCCTTTTTCTTCATACTTCCACTCGTGTAGGACACCTCGGTTATTTTTCATTTTGTAAAAAAACCTCACTTTCTAATATATATATATATATATATATATATATATATATATATATATATTTTATATATATGTACGTATATATATAACTTATTTATATATTATATATATATATATAATATATATATATGTATATATATACATTATTTATATATATATATATATATAGAGAGAGAGAGAGAGAGATAGATATATATAATTTATATGTATATATATACATAATTTATTTATATATATATATAATCTATATGTATATATATATATATAATTTATTTATATATATATATATATATCTAAGGCGGGTAAAATTCCCGAGATCCATGGACAAGTTCTCTCCAGCGGTCTCTGTCCCTCATTATCGCTGCCATGTCCTGCCTCTGCAACAGACCAGTGTCTGTCCTTAGGGCATCAACATACGTGAACCTTGGTCTTCCCCTTCTAGTGTGTCCATGTAGGGGCTCCTACAGGAGCACTGAGTGCAATGTCAACTTTGGATGTCGGTGAGCATGTCCAGCTAACCTCAATCTCCTCTGTGTCACTTTTGAGCTGACTTTTAGGATGCTCCCATACAGCTCTGACTTTTTCATCCTCAGTGTATGCTGATTAATGTTCAGAGCCCCATCCTCAGCATTCTCGTGTAGCACCCATCCACCATCTGAGTGAGTTTCTTGGTCAGTTTCCAAGTCTCAGACCCATACAGCAGCACAGACTCCACTACAGCAATGAAGAGGCGGATTTTCAGGTCTTTACGAAGGTCCGACTTCCACACCGATCTCAAGCTGTAGCACGCCGCCCAGGCCTTGCTCTTCCTCTCAACCACATCATCTTCCGTATTCCCAATCTTTGCTCCCAAATACAGGAAGCCCTCAACCAAGTCTAGCGGCTTCCCGCCTACATTAGTGATCCCATCTGGCTTCTCAACATTCTCTACCAGATATTTTGTGTTAGTCTCATTCATAGTGTTTCTCCAGTGCAAGGCGCATACGATAGTCCACTACGATGATAAAAAGGTAGGGAACCAATGTATCTCCCTGGAGCACTCCAGCCAGTATCTCAAAGAACTCTGTCATCCCATCAGGTGTTATGACATGGGCTCTGGTGTTGGTGTAGAGCAGTGATATCAGGTCCACTATCATCTTGGGGATTCCATAAGCATGTAAGATCTTCATTAGGCAGTAACGGTCCACAGAATCAAAGGCCTTCCTAAAGTCAATGAAAACCATGACCGCAGGAAGCTGTCTCTGAGACAAATATAAAGAATGCAGTTGTGTCCTGCAGAAGAGCCATCAAAATGGGCACTTTAAATGTGAGGACTATTCAGACGCTGGAGAAGAGAGAGAAGTTGGGACATCTGTTCGAGGAGAGTGGTATACAGATACTTGCGATCCAAGAACACAGGATCCTACACGATGAGCCCGTGAGGAGTGTGATGATCGGGAAGACGAGCCAGCTCATCACTACATCAGCAGTGAAGAACATGACCAATGCTGCAGTAGGAGGAGTGGGTTTTGTGTTCAGTGCAAAAACCAATCTATTGGTGAGGGAAATAATGCCTGTCTCCCCGCGAGTGTTGAGGGTGACCTTCAATGGAAACCCAAGACTGACAGTCATCTCAGCCTATAGTCCAACCGAAGCGGACAGTCATGTGAGTGCGGAAGAGTTCCATGAGTAGATGTGTAGAGCTGTCAACACCACTCAAGCACACAATATCCTGCTTGTTTTGGGGGACTTCAATGCACATCTGAGTAAGGAGGGCAGTGAAGATCCTTGCTGGTACTTCCATAACAACACCAACCGAAATGGAAGACTACTAAGAGACACCTTGCTGGAGGCGAACTTGATAGCGACCAACCTAAGGTTTAGGAAGAATCTGGGGAAGATGTGGACCTACATCTCAGATATGCACCTGTCCAAGTCCCAGATTGATTTCATTCTGGTGAGGAAAAAGTGGCGGAATAGTGTTCTGAACACAGAACCATACAACTATTTCAGTACACAGGGTAGTGACCACCCGCTTGTTATGAGTGAGGTCCGGGTGAGCTTAAGAAAGAGCAAGGCTTGGCCCCGGAGAGCAATCTATGACTGGGGAGCTTTCAAGAAAGATGATAAGCTACAGGATAGGTTCACAGTGGAAGTGAGGAACAGGTTTAGTGCTATGTGTGGAGAGTCAGAGGAGAGAGAGATTGGATGGACTGAGGAGAGTGTGACGAGGAGGTACGGGCACTTCACCAATGCAGTGGCAGAAGCAAGTGAAACCCTGGTGCAGAGGAAAAAGAACAAAAGGAAGCACGTCAGCTCTGCAAACCCAAAAGTGTGTGCAGCCAGAGAAGACCTGAAAGCTTCCAAGGACCGATTCTATGCTGATCCTACGAAGGAGAGGGTGGAGACTGTGGAGGTGATGAGGGAAGAACTCTGTACCGCTTACACTGAGGTCAGAGAGGAGGCACTGATAGAGAAGATCAGAAGTGTGGAGAGAGCGGTTGACAGATTTGGATGTAAGGAGAGCTGGATGATCATCAGCGAGATCAAACGGAAGAAGAGAAGGTGTTCGAGTCAGATCCAGGGAACGAAGCCCGAGGATAGAAAGAGGAAATGGCTAGACCATTTTAGGACCCTACTAGGAGAGCCACCCTCCACAGAGCACTGGGGAGATCAGGCGGCTGTTTGAGGAACTGGATGTTGAGACAGAACCCTTCACCAGAGAGGAGCTTCAGAGAGCCGAGAAGAGGATCAAGGAGGGCAAGGCTCATGGAGAAGATGGAGTGGCATCAGAGGTGATGAAGTGGTGTGATTTTGATGATATCATCCTGAGGTTCTGTAACCGGGCACTGGAGAAAGGAATTGCACCGAATCAGTGGAGGATCAGTAACATCGCCCCAGTGCCAAACAAGGGAGATCCTCTAACACCAAAAACTACAAGGGGATCTCACTGACGTCACTTGTGGTAAACACCCTCAACAGGATGATTCTTAACAGGATCCAGCCTGAGATGGAGAAGAAGCTGAGGGACGACTAGAACGGCTTCAGAGAGGGAAGATCAACCACCAGTCACATCCTGATGCTGAGGGGGATATTAGAGGGAGCTAGAGCAAAATATATATATATATATAATTCATATGTATATATATATATATAATTTATTTATATATATATATATATATATATATATGTATATATATATATGTATATATGTATATATATATATAATTTATATATTTATATATATATATATATATATATATATATATATATATATATATATATATATATATATATGTATATATGTATATATATATAATTTATATATATATATATATATATATATATATGTATATATGTATATATATAAATATATAATCTATATATATATATGTATATATATAAATATATAATCTATATATATATAGTTTATATGTATATATATATATATAATATATTTATATATATATATATATATATATACATATATATATAATTTATATATATATATATAATTTATATATATATATATAACTCATATATATATATAATTATATATACATATATGTATAATTTATATATATATAATTGATATATATACATATATGTATAATTTATATATATACATATAAATATAATTTATATATATATATAATTTATAGATATATATATAATTGATATATATATATAATTTATATATATATATAATTTATAAATATATATATATATAATTTATATATATATATAATTTATATATATATATAATTTATATATATATAATTTATATATATAATTCATAATTTATATATATATAATATATATATATATACATATATATAAATATATTTTATATAATGTTATATATATGTATATATATATATAATATATATATATGTAATATTTATATATATATATAT
>OZ024742.1:77694755-77699755 GCA_964016885.1 Eledone cirrhosa
TCCAAAAATATTCTAAAGAAAATTTGAAAATTTTCTAAAGAAAAAGAATTATTTTCCATGATGGCCGATCGAAAAATGTGTCCGTGATGAAGAAGCCGTCACGTGGCACGATGCAGCCAATCAGATGACTGGGATTGAAGAAGACAAGCTGTACGCGGGAAAACAAAATTTGTGAGTCTCCGTTTGTAATTTTAACAGAATGTTGAAAGCAAAATTTAATATCCAGAGAAATCCTTTTTTTTTGTATTGTTTTGTTTTTAATAAACTATGCTTGCAAGGCAAGTTGTTCTTAGTCGGTGGTCACAGTACTCATTTTATCAACTAATTGAAATATACCAAACCATCTCAACCGGATAGAAGCTATCGCATAATTTTCAATCCAAAACAGAAATTTTTTGTTAGTCGTGAAAAAACTCCTTCTTTTGTGTTGTATTTTTGTGTTCGTCTGTATGCGAGAGTTACTAGTGTTACCATGAAAGTTATGACAGAAATATTGTGCAGGACGCGTGCTTCAACAAATGGAATATTATGAATTTTATGGACTTACGCTAAGTGAGTCTAGCTACCCGATTCGAACACTCCAAATATTTAGCCACTCCACATAGACATTAAAACGAAGTGCGAATTCAAATAGGCTGCGTTTTCATACTTAATCGTCGAGGGTCACCAATTTGGTTACGAGGTTATATTTAGAGAGTGTACTGTAAGGTTGCCACGAGGAACCAGGTTTGGTAGAAAGATATGATAGGAATATCGACAACGACTTTAGATTGGTTTTACATTATTTATTAACAGAGGTTAAACTGGCATGCCAAGAGAAATAAAACAAATCAATTAAGATTACAAGAGAAAATGCAGTCGACTGGCTGAGGCGTTTAGCTAATTCCGTAGTAAAATTGTTGTGTCGTTATATATTGTTTGTGCTGGCGGAGCAAAAGGACAAGTGGTGTTTACCTTAGCACGGTCTAGCTGGAAGTGATAGCGTCCTCAAATCTTTCCGGGCTATTTCTCCCTCAGAACGCGTAGGATACATCCTCTTCTACTGGCGCTGATTGGCTGTGCTGAGCCAGATCACGCACAGAGAATGTGTGTGAGCCCGCGGAATGTAGGTCACTACATCACGTATTATATATATATATGTATATAAATATATATATATATATATATATAATTATATAGTTTATATATATGTATATATATTTCTAATTTATATATATTTATATATATATATATAATTATATAATTTATATATATGTATATATATTTATAATTTATATATATCTCTATATATATACAATTTATTTATATATATATGTATATATATATATAATTTATTTATATTAATAATAATAAATTTGAAGACTGTTATTTGAAGACTGTTATTTGAAGACTGTTATAATCTGATATTTTAATAAATATATAATTTATTTATATATATATATATATATATATATATATATATATATATATATATATATATATATATATATAATTTATTAATATATATATATTTATATAATTTATATAGTATATTTATATATATATATTTATATTTTATATATATGTATATATATATATAATTTATTTATATATATATATATATATATAAATAATTTCCACGAACCAAAGTATCGTCTTCCTGTCTTCCTCCGGTTGCAACGTTTTTTGAAATATCCAGTGTTCTGCGTTTACAGATTGACTTTGTTAGTTTCAGAAGATCCTGTTAAGGGTGAAAGCAGCGATTCTTTGCTTAAATTTTAATCTGTTATTTTAATAAATAATTTATTTATATATATATATATAATATATATATATATAATGTATATATATATACATAATTTCTTTATATATACATATATATATATATAATTCATATGTATATATATACATAATTTATTTATATATATATATATAATGTATATGTATATATATATATAATTTAGTTATATATATATACATATATATAATTCATATGTATATATATATTTAATTTATTTATATATATATATATATATATGTATATATGTATATATATATATAATTTATATATTTATATATATATATATGTATATATGTATATATATATAATTTATATATTTATATATATATATGTATATATGTATATTTATATAATTTATATATATATATATATATGTATATATGTATATATATATATATAATCTATATATATATATAGTTTATATGTATATATATATATATAATTTATATATTATAATTAATATATATATATATATAATTTATATATATGTATATATATCATTTATTCATATATATATCCTTTATATATATAGATAATTTATATATATATATATATATCATTTATACGTATATATCCTTTATATATATATCCTTTATATATATATATAATTTATATATATATATATGATTTATATATATATATATATATATATTATATATATATAATTTATATATATGTATATATATCATTTATATATATATCCTTTATATATATATATCCATTATATATGTATATGTAATTCATATATATACAATTTATATATATATATATATAATTCATATATATATATATAATTTATATATATATATATATATATATATATTTATATATATATATATATATCATTTATATATATATATCATTTATATATATATATCCTTTATATATATATATATCATTTATATATATATATCATTTATATATATATATCCTTTATATATATATATAATTTATATATATATATATATATATATATATATATATATATATATATATATCCTTTATATATATATTTAATTTATATATATATATATATATAATTTATATATATATATAATTTATATATATATATATATATAATATATATATACATATATAATTAATATATATATATATATAATTTATATATATATAATTCATATATATATATAAAATGTATACATATATATATATAATAGTAATAATAAATTTAATAAATATATATATAATATATATATCTCTCTATATATATTATTTATATATATATAAATTTATATATATATAATTTATATATATAAATTTATATATATATAATTTATATATATATATATATTTATATAATTTATTTATATATATATTTCGTTCGGACAGGAAGCAGAGAACGCATGGTGGGGTTGCTCTGTATATTCGTGAAGATGTCACACCAATTGTACTGTTGATACATTCAAACTCAGTCTGTGACACACTGATAGTTCATGTGAAGCAACTACAGACAGTAATACGTGTCACATATCGGCCGCCCGATACCCCCAGTCATGAGGGTAAATTTGAGGATAGACTAAGTAGGATAGAAGAGGTCCTTGACAAACTGGACCAGGGTCTCAACATTCTACTGCTGGGAGACTTCAACCTACCAAAGGTCAAATGGCCTGAGGGCCACCTCCTCCCTGGAATGACGACAATAGAACAGAGACAGACGGAATCCCTGCTGGCTCTCACACACAGGCTGTTCATGGAGCAAGCGATACTCCTCCTAACAAGAGGCGAAAATATCCTGGACCTCTCTTTTACAAACAACGAAGTGCTCATCCACAATGTAAAGGTGACACCAACAATTCTCTCGGATCATAACTTAGTAGAGATAATGATATGTGGTCCAAGAGAACCAACAGAGACAAAACCACCAAGAAGCTCCGGGACGTTATCCAGCCTTAACTTCTACAAGGCTAACTGGAAAAGGATTAAGAGAGAAATCCGGAAGCAAACATGGAGTGAAAACACCGCCACACAAGACTCTAACACACAATTTCAACACTTCATGACAACGATACACACTACATGCAAAATGTTTGTCTCTGAGAAAAAGGCAAACAGACACAAAAATCTTATTCCCAGAGATAGGAAAATCCTTATGAGACGTAGAGCCAAACTCTCAAACCAGTTGAATAGTCAACAAAACAAAAAGAAGAAGGAATCCTATTTGAAATGTGAACTTCTTGGCTCCGAGATTGCACTCAAGCTTTTCCTATGAGAATTAGAGGGCAAAGAAAGAGAACAGGGCCATAGAAAACATTAAAACAAACCCTAAGGCCTTCTTTAAATTTGCAAAAGAAACTGCCTCAGTACACTGCAAGATTGGGCCACTCTTCCATACGGAAGGTTCATTAACCGAAAACCCCCAAGTGATATGTGAAATACTGAACGAACAGTATAAAAGTGTCTTCACATGTCCACTGAGGCACATGCAAATAACGAAGCCAGAGAGTTCTTTGATGCCACAACACTACATGAATAAATGGCAACCATCAACCACATAGACATAACGGAGGAGGATGTAGTGTACGCCATTGATGAAATTAGAACAGACTCGGCTGCTGGACCTGATGGATTCCCAGCAGTTCTCTTAAAAATAAGTAAGAGGGCCTTAGCAACTCCACTGAACATGCTCTTCAGAAGCTCCTTGGCTAGCGGTGTACTACCCAGGGAGCTGAAAGAAGTCACAATATGCCCTATCCATAAAGGAGGTAGCAGAGCGGAGGCCAAAAACTATAGGCCAGTCTACCTGACGTCACATATCAGTAAGGTCATGGAGCGAGTCGTCAGAAAGAAGCTGATCACTTTCCTCTAGGAAAGTGACCGCCTGACTAGCACGCAACATGGCTTCCGCCCAGGATGAAGCTGCCTTACACGGTTGCTACATCACTTCGACTGGGTACTGAAATAACTGCTAGACAGCTCACATGTGGACGTGATATATCTTGACTTTGCGAAGGGCTTTGACATGGTCGACCACGGAATGATATGTCACAAACTACACGGACTCGGCATAACTGGAAAAGTAGGTGAGTGGCTGCATGACTTCCTAAAGGACAGAAGCCAGGCCGTCGCAGCAAATGGGGCCCTCTCAAAGGAAACACCAATAACAAGTGGGGTGGCCCAGGGGGCAGTCCTGGGACCACTACTGTTTTTGGTGGCTCTCTCAGACATGCCCTCTGTAGTACATACAGCACCATCCCTCACT
>OZ024742.1:77704755-77709755 GCA_964016885.1 Eledone cirrhosa
ACAGGCAACAAATAGATGAACAAACACACGTGGTAAGCAATACACACAAATGCACGTACACATACATACGTAAAAACATAAATACATACACACACTCTCACACAAAAATATATATATGCAAATACATAAACACATACATACGCATATACAAATACATACACACACAGACATACATATACACACACACATATAGATACATATATATATATACGCACACATACATACATAGCCATACAATTATACACTTACATATACGTACATATCACAAACACGCACAACCAAATACAAACACACATATATATATATGTGTGTAAAACTCATTCTTAGATAATACAGATGAACCTTATTTAACTCTAAAATATATATATATATATATATATATATATATATATATATATATATATATATACACATACATACACATACATACATACTAACATACACATATATACCTACACCACACATATATACATACACATACGTATGCATACGTACACACACACATATACATATATAACTCAATATATATATATATATATATAAATGATAAAGAACATAAATATTATAAAATAAATATTGTATATATAAAAAAATTGGCAATACGACAAATAATAAATAAAAAAATATATATTTAGAAAAGGGTATAAATGCCCATAGCAGACCTAGAGCACTCAACAAGTTCCTGGAGCAAAAGATCAATGAAAATAAACATCAAATCACTATATGTAATGATGCACATACATACACCCTTATACATATTTACATATACACACACACACACACATATAAATATATATACATACACACACACACACACAAAAAAAACACCCAACCACAGAAATACAAACACACATACAATTACGTATATATGCATATATATATATATATATATATATATATACACACACATAGGAACATTTCTGACCCTACGGCAGAGCTCAAGCCTTTTCTGAGGTTATTATATAAAAACACACAAAACCATTATATAAAAAAATTAATATCTAAAAATAAAAAAAATGTTTGGAATGTGAAGGGTAAGGCAAAACAATAGGGGTGAAAAGGGGGGGGGGTATGGCATAGGAAAAGGTTTAAATATAAGGCGAGATAAGGGAGAAAGAGAATACAAGAGTACAGAACGTGGATTCAGCAGGTAAAAAAACCGTAGTGGAAGTAAAGAGCAGAGAAGGAGTTCAAGGTGGTTGAGTTATCATAGGAATGTCAATCCAGTTACAGATCAGATGTGATTTCAGATGAGGACAAC
The DNA here is from genome assembly GCA_964016885.1 of Eledone cirrhosa. Lineage (NCBI taxonomy): Eukaryota > Metazoa > Mollusca > Cephalopoda > Octopoda > Eledonidae > Eledone > Eledone cirrhosa. The sequence continues at coordinate 77,706,017 of OZ024742.1, forward strand.
ATCTGAAGATCTCGGTCTTTGAGTTCAGGCAAGCAGAAGTGGCTTTCAAGTTTAGCAAAATCCTATATTTTTCTGTGGTACACAAAGAACAATTCTTTGTGCCCCTTTAGTACTCCCTCGAATGGTCTAAAATAGACCAATCGATAGAGTACGGGATGTTTTTATAATTGAATTCCCACACCTTACTTGCGAGGGCCGTTGTTGTTCGTTTATCGGAGTGCTTAAAAGAAGCGACATGTGCATAAAACCTGGTTTTAAACCTGTCCTGGGTCATGCCGACATATCGCTCACTCCTGGCTGGCTGGTTGTTGATTAAAGGTGTTACTTTAGCCTCGTAAACAACAGATTTGGTGTTACATTTGCCCTGCAATGGGCATTCATCCGGCTTCCTGCAACTGCATCCTGGATTCGTTCTCGTATGATTTGAATTAGTGATCTTGGACTTCATAGATGGGCAACAAGAGTAACTAATCTTAACTACATTCCTATTAAATAACTTATAATATCTATGATTAGGAGGAAAATGTTTATCTAAGAGTTCAAGGAATTTCCTTCCTACATTAGTTTTGACAGTTAGAGAGAAGGGGGTGTAAACCAAATAATTTTCCTTTTCCTGTTATTGTGGTTAGTTTTAGGGGGGGAGTAGGTAAATAATCAATTTGTTCTGTAAAACCGCTGTTTTTAAAGGCTTTATTATAATACGGGGCGGTTTTATTAAAAATGTCTATAAACGAAGATAAGGTAGAAATCCTACGGCTAATGTTGGGAATAAGATTATTAAAAACTATAGGGGGATGGCAAGTCTCTTTGTGTATATACCTAAGATTTTCATTAGGTTTATCATAAGGTTTAAAAGAGGCGGTAAGTAGATCAAGATTAATATCAAGAAAGTAAGCATTGGTAAGGTTCGTATCTATAGGGATTTTAAGGTTAAGATTAGCAAAAGTATTGATTAAATCTTTACGGAATTTATCAAGGTTATAGCCGTAGGTGGTTTGAGAAACTGCCAATCCGTCATCACGGTATAAACCGATATTATGGGAAGGAAATTTCTCTTTGAGGGTGTAGAGAAGGAATAATCCTACTAAGTCACAAACATCCGCACTGTCATATGAAACCATTGCAACATCAAAAGAGTTTTCAGGGTTTGACTTTTTAACCCAAATATTTTCATTAGTAAAGAGTAAAGTTTTTCTAGCATGAAAGATAATGTATTCTTCTAATTTAGAAATATTAATGAAGGGTCTTGCAAACTCTAAGGCATTAGTTAATAAGGAAACAGTAATAGAGGGGTAAAAATCAACAATATCAAATTGGGTAAATCTACACTTATTTTTACCTTGTATATTATTAAACCAAGAAATAACAGAGGAAGTATTTAGCCACTGTGATAGGTTAGTCTTAGTTCTAATTTGGAGAATTATTTTTCTTAAGATTTTTTACTTGCAAGGCCAACTTCTGATTTAGCCGGGCTAATCAATCTACAACTAGGTCGATTAGTAAAGTCTAATTTATGGTCTTTAAGGGTAATATATGCTTTACGCTTAGCTAGGCTTTCAATCCGGTTGTCTATTTTTAAAGAACTAGCTAGTTCTTTAGCTTCTTTATTAATAGTATTGTAGGTATTATTATTTATTAATTGATATTTGTTGGTGATACTATTAGTTAAAAGTTGGTTATACAAAATATTATTAACTTCAAAGAGATTTTTAGTTTTATCAGAAAGAACAAAGGTGTTTGTAGAATTTTAAAAATTAGAACTATCGTTAGACAGTTTTGTTTGAAAGTTATTATTTAACTTACGAAATTTGATATCACTAATTAAATTAACAAGGTCTAATTCGAAGTTGGCCATGTCTTTAATTCCAGGTGGATATTTACGGGATTTTATGTAAAAACAATCATTAGTATCAGCATTGAATAGTCCATCGTAAACCATTGCCTTCCATCTCATTCTTTTAACGACTTGTTCGATTTTATCTATAAGCATTTTAGTATAAGTTGTGTTGGAAGGAGTAGGTATATTTTTGATTGAATAATCCAATTCATAAAGGTCCATGGTGTATGTTGGTTAAATTCCTGAAAACCGTAGAGTGCTCAACTAATCGGACTGGAAAGTGCCAATCATATATGTAATATAGAATATGCTTCAATCAATACCGGTTGGAGCTGTATAAATGAAGTAATTCTGTCGGAAAAGTCCAGGATAAAAGAGTGCTCTATGTAGGTAACAGAGCTTAATAGTTATGTAATAAACAACATAAGGCAATTATTCCATTTACCCGTGGTTTCTTAAAAGCAAAACATTTTGCTTTCAATCATCAGAATGAACAAATCCGGGTGCATTTATTGATATTGGATTCTAAAAACAAAAATGTTATCTATATGAAAGTGAGGCTGGAGAAGGAAGAAGGAAAGGAAAAATAAAATAAAAACAAACATGCAAGCACACACACACACACACACACATACACACACACACACACACACACACCCACACACACACACACAAACACAAACACACACACACACACACACACACAATTATATACATACACACGTATATATATATATATATATATATATATACATGCACACATACATACACAAAACATATACACATATATATGTGTATATATATACATACACATACATATACACATACATACATAAATACACACATAAATATCAACATATCCATACATACACATACATATATACAACCACACACATATATATATACATATATATATAGAAATATAAATTTATATATATATGCATACACATACACATACATGGCCATACACACATACATATACATACATACATAGATACATACACACAATCATACTTATATACACACGTACATACATACACATACATACACACATATATACATGCATACATATGCATGCACAAAAATAGAAAAATATACACGCAAATAAATATGAGAAAAAATATATATAATAATAAAAGACATAAAAAAGAAATTAAAGACTATTATAAAGTTGACAGCGATACAGGCAACAAATAAATGAACAAACACACGTGGTAAGCAATACACACAAATGCACGTACACATACATACGTAAACATAAATACATACACACACTCTCACACAAAAATATACATATACAAATACATAAACACATACATACGCATACACAAATACATACACACACACACACATACATATATATAAATATATATATAATTTATATATATATATAATTTATATATATATATATATATATATATATAATTTCATATATATGTACATATATATATATAATATATATATATCTATATATATATAATATATGTATATATAATATATATATGTATATATATATATAATATATATATATATATATATATATAATTTATTTATATATATATATAATTTATTTATATATATATATATAATATATATATGTATATATATATATAATATATATATATATATATATATAATTTATTTATATATATATATAATTTATTTATATATATATATATATATATAATTTATTTATATATATATATATAAATATAATTTATTTATATATATATATATATATAATTTATTTATATATATATATAATTTATTCATATATATATATATATATATATAATTTATTTATATATATATATATATATACATATATATATATATATATATATATATATAATTTATATATATATATATACATATATAGTTTCGCGAGGTCTTTTATATGAA
>OZ024742.1:77724755-77729755 GCA_964016885.1 Eledone cirrhosa
TTAGTCTGTTTCTATATTTATTTGTTTATTTTATTTTGTCTTCTTTGCGCATGCGTTTGCGTGTGTGTATAGTGGTTTGTTTGATGTGTGTTCGTGATTGGGTGACTGTGTATTGGTTAATGTATTCTATCTTTACTAGTGTGTGTTTATATATGTTTGTTGTTATCGTGCTTGTGTATGTATCTATTTATTTATTTATCTATTTATTTATTTATACTTCTCTTAGGTCAGTGTTGTTTGTTTGGGTGTTGTTGTTATTCCATTCATTCTTTCTGTTTAGCCTTGGCCTTCTAAGTTTTATTTCACTGACCTCTCTGATTTGCCTATCTGGTGGGTCATTTCTATGTTTAGATATTATTCTAATTTCTATATTGTCTATGTTACCGTCGTGTTGTTGTCTGGCATGTTCGTATAGTATATATATATACATGTATATATATATATATATATATATATATATATATATATATATATATATATAAACATGCATGTATATATATATATACATGTATGTATATATATATGTATATATATATACATGTATGTATATATATATATACATGTATGTATATATATATATATACATATATGTATATATATATATACATATATGTATATATATATATATACATACATGTATATATATATATACATGTATGTATATATATATATATACATATATGTATATATATATGCATATTTGTATATATATATATATATACATGTATGTATATATATATATAATTATATATATATATATATACACATGTATTTATATATATATATATATATATATATATATATATATACATGTATGTATATATATATATACATGTATGTATATATATATATACATGTATGTATATATATATATGTATATATATATATATGTATATATATATATATATATATACTCAAACCCTATTATATTATATAATATATAATAGATAGTTGGCCAGTAAAAACGTCTATTACCGGTCGTGTTTTCAGATGTAAATAAATAATTGTTTCTACTTTTGGCACAAGGCCAGCAATTACAGTACTTTATTTTATCGACCCCGTAAGGATGAAAGGCAAAGTTAACCTCGACGGGATTTGAACTCAGATCGTAATGTACCGTAACTCTATGCTGCACATCATGGTGCCAGACGCACTACCGATATTGACAATACAACGGCCATTGAACAGATATTACACTTTGATCTAATACTAATAATTTCTGAGGAATATCAAAGTACAAATAAAGGATCAGAGATGCAGAAACAACATTGAGAGCAGAAACGTCTGTAAGATAAAATTTTGCAATATAACCAACAACAATAAATATTGCAAAAGTAACATTTTCAAGAAGGAAAACCACATCAGTAAAACACCAACTTTCATGAAGATCTGTGTGTTGTTCGTAAACAAACTATTGGCTGATACCATCAATTTGCTTCAAGCTTAATCGATAAATATGTACAGAAATATTTCGTTCATTTTGCTTTGGGATATATATTTCGTACTTTTTCTCCACACAGTGAAGTTCAATTATTCACACCACACACACATGCATACACACACACACACACGCAACTGTGCACACACACACACACACACACACACACACACACACACACACACACACACACAGACACACACACACACACACACACACACATTTATATATATATATACACATATATATATATAACATAATGACAGTAGATGTGTAGGTTTCTGTGTGTTTGTGTCAGTGTCTGTATTAAAAGCGCACATTTTTTTTGCACGCATTATAAGTTGTCACTGTCTGGAGAAGTATTTATTTATTAAAATATCTACATAACTATTTTTTTTCAAAACGTGTGCATATTGCTTTGCCTTTGTGTTTTATGTATTATGTATCTACCTATTACGTTATTTAGTTGATTTCTAAATATTTTCGATCCGGGCAGATTTTTATATAACAGAACTCGGCACATCGGTTCCCTGTACTGTTGACCCCAGTTGAAACATTAGTAACTGCTGAATGGTTCAACCTAGCACAGGTCAATTGCCCCACGAATCCGGGATGACCATTAAGACAGACGTTATCTGCAAATTATAACCGTTTGATTGGAATAAACTTAGTCTAATTATTGCGAAATGTATAATTATGAAACAGATTCTCTCCAGTACAAATGAAAATCAAATGGTCCAAACAAAATGGCGCTGTTAAAATTTTGTCTGATCATTCAGGTTGTATTATCGATAGAGGGTCGGACGCCATGCTTTGCAGCATAAAGTTACGACCCTTTATGATCTGAGTTCAAATCCCGCCGAGTTTAACTTTGCCTTTCATCCTTACGAGGTCGGTTAAATAAAGTACCGGTCACGCACTGGGATCGATTGAATTGACTTTCCCCTCCTCCTAAATTGCTGGCCTTGTGGCTATATAAGAAACCATTATTTAACCTTTTTATCTGTTTCTGTGTTGAAAACCGTTAAGACTAGACTTGTATTATTAATATCCCAAGTATCAGATAGCATTTGATACCGTTTTTTTTTTTTTGCTTTTTTGGGGGGGAGGTGTTAAGTGGCTGATCTTAGCACAGGACAACATTTCGACAGATTGCCAATTCACTCCAACGTTAGTCCCATCTGTATGTACTCGTTGCTTTAACTATGTGGACTGCAGCAAAGTGAAGTGAGACCTCTGCACAATAATGCATGACTCTGACCTGTCCATTGACCGGATCCAAGATCATATGGTTATGAATTCATCACCCAAATCATAAGTTCAGGTGCCTACACATGTACATTTATGTTCATCATCATCATCATCATGTCAATTTTCCTCTTACATCATTGATAATTATACTTCTCCACTTAACCCTATGCAACATAACCTCGGCGAGTTTATTCATTCTAATATTCGTTTCTTTATAAACCCGCTCCATAAACGTAGCCCGAAGTTGAGCTCTTGTTTTTCCCCATAGCAGCAACTGGTGTAATGTCTCTGCCTGATCACTTTGTCATATGTGACCTCTGTGATGTTAGCGATTATGACGTTTGCAATTGGTCTCATGTCATCGTATACATTTTTCATTTTCCTCAGTTTTCTCGTATACCTGAAACCTAATCGTCTTTTCATCCCTTTTTGAGTGTCCACCACTAAACTCCGTAAACAAGCACACTTTAACTGTTGTGCGAAAGAATTTAACCTGTAGTTTGGTGTTCAAGTTTGATTTCCAAATGACATCAATTTTGTTTGCAATTTTTAATTTTAGTGCTCATGTCTTTCACTGACGTATTGATCCACGAAAAGAGAACCAAAAATAATCAACACTTTTTTGAAAATTTCCATTTCCAGGTGGACAGGTATTTAGAGAGGTATAATGACATATAGGGCTTTCAATCACAACTCTCATCCTAACTTCATCAATGGTCCACTTGTTTAATTTGTGCCATCTTCTTTATAGTCATCTCATTAAACACTCAACAAACTTGACACTAGCATGTTATTTTGGAGTTTCTCCTGTATGTTTACAAAACTATCAGACTATTTTATAACATGTGACCCATTGAAAAGAACAACCGCAAGAAGTCTAAGAGAACTTATAGAAGAAACAGACTACTTAATAGAGTGCAAATAAGAAATATGAATGTGTCTTTACGTGTGTTTGTGTTTGAGATCACGCCTAACGGAGGTATAGCATTCACAATATGTTGAGTATAATAAACCCAGAAATGTTGCTATTATGTTTTAAACATTGATCAACTCAGGTTATTTACAACACACACACACACACACACACACACACACACACACACACACACACACACACACACACACACACACCACACACACATATATATATATGTATATATACATTTATACATTTAGTGACAAATGACCCCGAAAGCTTATAGAAGGAGTACCATATCAGCCAGCTTTTGACTCGACATTAATAAACATTAACAATTAATTATATATATATGTAACTGTGTGTGTGTCCGTTCGCGTGAAACATAACCATCTTTCCTTCCCTCTTATATTCCATCAGCTTAACTCTTCTATGTACTTTCTACTTCTTTCAGTTAGACGCCATCACCTCCTTCATAACACCCGAATGTGTGTTTTCTCATTTAAACGAGATACACTCTGCATCTTCCCTTACTCCGCAGCACTTCAGGTTCCCATCTCTAATCCTAATCCTAGTGCCCCTCTCTAATTCTAATTCTTGCAGCTGACTCGAAACACTTATTGTTATTTACGTAACACTGCCACACTATGGACACACAAACCCGTACATATCATTGACCATTAGAAATATCATTTCCTCTAGTTGAAGCTTTTTCGTTGGACTCATATTCTTTAGCGGAATTGGTCGAGTATCAAAGTGACATTCTTCTTAAGTAACACGATTTAACCTGTTGTCAGTCATTCAATTCAAATGCTCATGCTATTTCCCCTCTCAGTAAGTGTTCTTTTACACCATGGGCCCCTCACTTCTCACAAATAACAGCCACTCAATGTTCACCTTGAATGTTCTTTTCTTTATAGTACGATGAGAACACTGAATATTATATAACTGCATCCTAACATCCATCCCTTCTCCACCTACACAACACATTGCTTCATTTGGTAGACGTCAATTTTTCCTTTCTCTTTCTTTCACAAACCTCTCTCGTACTCAACCTTCTCTCTACCCTCTAATTCAAACTGCCATCTGCTTTTACCACCAAATAGCTCCTTTGTCCATGTCCGATCTAACGGCTAAGCTTACATCCAAAACACTTGGTATCGTTCTAACATATTTGTTTATTTCTTCCTTATCCTTTTCTACTCATACGTATAAACCGAACCGTCGGGTCATTTGCTTCTCTTTCCATTTGCTTCTTTGGCCTAAATAATATCACTGAGAATACATAGTTTATAATAAAGCGCATATTTGTTGTCCATCACCAGCCTTCACTTTTTCCATTTTCTTCAATATTTGATTACTCAGTTCAGTTATTTGTGTCAATTTTACATATTC
>OZ024742.1:77734755-77762255 GCA_964016885.1 Eledone cirrhosa
GACTTCCGCTGATCTTCCACCCAGTTTCCGTCGATTAAATATTATTCGTAGGGTATAGGATAAAACACTAAACCAAAACGCTATGTCTATGAGGTTTAAACGCAGCGAAATTCTGAATGAAACCGACATACCTGAGGCTAAAGGATAGCACAAAAAAATGTTTTAACATGCTAACAAAGCAGATGTATACGTATATATAGAGACATTAGATTTACAACACTAAATAGCAAAAGTATTTGAGCATGCAAGGATATGTGAATAAGGATCATTATACATACACATTCGCAAATTCGTGGTCACATAAACATTACATATTCACAAATAAATGTAGATGTATACTTACATAACACTACGTCAAATAGATGCATATCTTTATTCTTGCTTGCATATACATGCATAGATTCGTGTTCGTGTATGTATTTGGTTCTTGATAGCAACTGGATATTTCCTATGTGATTAAGAGCAGATGTTTTGCTATTGTTGTATTTCAATCCCATGTCAACAATTATTGAGCAGGGTTAGTATGAGTGTTTCTACAGTTATAATCATTGCATCTGTTTTGTGTATCAGCATCTACATTACCGAATGAAGACCTGTTTATTTAAGATGGTAGTGTTTTATTGGTGGATATTGAGCAGCTATTTATAACTTATCAACCAACGACCTAGCAGCTCCTCCATAATTGCTGCTGTTATCCTTTCTCTTTTCTTTGTTGCGCATTTATTACCCATGACATGTTAGCATTTAACACATTGATATTATTATAGCACTTGTTCATTACAATTTTATCGTAGTAAATGACTTTGAAATGCCTCTTTTATTTTATAGTAATATTTAATGGCAATACGTATATATTGGCAATATATTTGCAATATATACTTGATTTATTTTACATATTAAGTACCCTATTTTCTACCTCACTCATAGAACTAAGCAAATATATGTCTGCGATAGGTTATTACCGATAAACTCTTTGTGGTATATCTGTTTTCCCTAAGAGGCATTGAAATAGGACTATCGTTATCTGTCAGTAGCAATTTCCTCAGATTATTTTATAGTATGAATTGAGGTTTTATATTCGGAAACATGCTATTATTAGAGAGAATAGCAATTCAGTTTGTAAACCACCATGAAGATTTTAGTTAAAGTTCCTGTATCAATATAGCAAATTTAGACTGATACACTACCACATTTGTCATTATAAGACTCTGGATATGTATGTGTTATCGTGAGTAAGTGTTTTGAAGATTGTTGTTGTCAACTTCTTGCAGTCCCATAATTAAACGCGTACTAATAGTAACAATGCCGTCACCATTTTAGTTATAGTGTATATTGATCTACATCACCTAATTCTCCATGTTGTAGTGTATTGTCCAAAGTAATTTGAGGGTTATTTTTAAAATGATGAGAGTCCTAGAAGCTCACTCCACGGCTTGTGACTGCAGAAGATTTCGGGTTATCTGATCGAATTTGTTATGTTCACACAAATATATTTGAAACGCTATTCTCTATATTGCTTTGTGGGTCTGATCTGACCATCTGCATTTTTACATCATTAATGATATACATATGTATATACGTATATATTTGTATGTATGTGTGTGTTATATTGTACTACCTATGTATATATGTGTAATTTTCTGATTATGTGTATGCGTCTGAAGTAACATGGCACAACAACACCGAATACAGAAGAGAAATTATGTGGTCTCTGCATATGTCACATGTTGGCGATATTAACGCAGTTCTTGTTTAACGGCAGGTAAATGTACTTAAAAATCAACATAACATAAAAGGGAGCTTCATGGGCTTGCACGATCCCTTGCGGTCAGTTCTATCTGTTTCACATATGACTTGTCATCAGCCAGTGAGTCTGCAATGGACGGGGTAAAACCCTTTCAGAAATATTCGTTCGTGAAGCCAAGTCATTTTGATACATACGCTTGTGTGGCAGTGTGTTTTGACATGTATGCGATTGTATGTGCATATCTGTTTTTTGTGTGTATATATGAGTTTGTATAGGTGTGTATCTATGTGTAGGTGTTCTCGTATAAAATATATCTTAACACAGTGGACCATAATTAACAGGTTGTGACACTTCATATGCGTCTTCATCGAAGAGTCTATTGATAAATCCCAAATTTCTACTTCTGTAGCATGATTCTGGTGCAATATGAAATACTTCAGTTAATGGTTGGAAAACACGTGAAGTATACATTTCTATTAATGAACTGTATAAAAAAGAAATTTCGTTATAAAAGTTTATTTCAAAGTACTTCTGATATAAATAAAGATATAAATTGGTAAAGTATAGTATACATGTGTGTGTGAATGGTGTGTGAATGTTGTGTGTAAGTATTTTTGTGCGTATTTGTCAGCTTGTGTGTGTATGTGTTATTCTGTGTTAATCTGCGAAAACGGTTTTTGTTTGTCTATTTTTGTCTTTTTCCCAAAATATAAACCTATCCTCTAGAGTGTAAAATGCACCGAATTCCTATTAAATTATATTATTTTCCCGTTAATTTCCAGCTTTCACAATACCTTCAAATGGTTTAAAAACAATGGTTTCTTACTATATCATGACAAATTGAGTTTTACACCGTAGGATAGTGTGCAGTAGAGGACATTCTATTATTGCTATATATAAACATAGAAAAATACGAGTGGTTGTGTTTGTTCTTATCGTAAAAGTCGAGTGATGTGAAGTTCGCTTCAGAAAGATGAGACCTCATGGTGAGTGTGGATCTTTTACCAGTGTGAAATCATGTAAATGAAAATTGTATGGAATACTGCCGTATTGATTGTGTCTGTAATCCAGGGCTAGCCATGTCAGGCTGAGTCGGTTGCAGGTATTTAAATACTGTAAGGTATATTATCCGATACTTGACCGAGATTATAAATGGAAATACATTTAAATGAGTATATATCTTACATGGCAGACTCATACCCAATAATTATTACTATAATGGCCGCATGTATAGAGGATGTGGGAAAGAACAGTCTTCTGTTTGAGTGTTTAAAAGGCATATATTCGGATATATATATATATATATATATATATATATATATATATATATATATATATAAGACAGGTATAAGGATGATTAACACGAATAAGGCATATATATATATATTAATAAAAAGAATTCCAACTTTGTCTGATTTACTCGTTTTATTTACAATCCTTTAAAATTTATAATGGTATTAGAATGAAATAGTATGGTAGAATATTAAATGTTAATTGAACAAGTACTTTCATGCTTTCGCAATATTCAGGTTCATAATGTGTGGTGACAGTCAAGTTTGCAATTTTCAACTGTAATGAGAAGGGGAAATTTTGTGCCTTATATACAGTGAAAAGTCGCTCCAGATGCTAAATCTTGCAAACTGTATTTCGACCAATCGGTGTGTAGTTTCACTGGATTACTAAAGCTGATTGGTTTAGGCGTCACGATTTGTTAAGCATGTCTAACGACTACTAATTGACCCTATCCAAAGCATCAATTGTTTTGCTATTTTTAGAAATGATGAAAATAGAATTTTCTAATAATCATCACCATCAACATCACTTTTATTATTATTATTATTGTTGTTGTTGTTGTTAGTGGTCGTAGTCATAGTCATAGTAGGATTAATACCCCATTATTATTGTTCATTTAGCTTGGGTTTGAATTTATCAATAAAATTATTTTCTTCGATTTTTCTCTTGATTTCACTTGGGCTAGATGGTTACTTAGGGGTATCTGACGGACATTTGGGTCTCTGATTTGCTGTCGGTGTACCCGTGCACATTCCGATAGTGCATTTGCATTTGGGAATATTTTTCCAGTTTTTGTTTTCATATATTGACCGGCGTGTATGGATTGACATGTGCCGCATCGACTATCATTGCATTTAGATACAGTGAATGATTGGTCTTTGTTGTTAAGGTCAAACTTTGCTTTTGTTAGTAATTTGTTCAAATTTTTCAGCTGTCTTTTACTAAGAGTCGAAGATCGATCTGTGATTAAGCCTTTTAATTCATTACTTTGAGCAATTATCGGTAGGTTTGCTTTGGCAGTGTTGAAGATATTCTTGTGAAATGGGTTGTGTGTCATTATGAATGGTATGACCAGTTCTTGGTTTCTTCTTCCTTGGGTTGTCCTAAGTTGTTGTATAGGTATTTTTATAGCCCGCTGTATGCCATTTTTTATAAGTAGAGATGGGTATTTTTGTTTGAGCAAAAATTCTCTTAGTTCTGTTAGGCGTTTGTACCTGGTATTCGTATCTTCTACAATGGTACAAATTCTTCTGGCTAGGCAGTATGGGATGTTGCGTTTTGTATGAGGTGGATGGCACGACTTAAAATTCAGATATTGATGGGTGTCTGTGTATTTATAATATATATCCGTGGTAATGGTGGTGTCGTTTATGATTATCATTATATCTAGGAATGGTAATTTGGTACTACTCATCTCTTTTGTGAATTGGAGATATGGGTGTAGGTTATTCAGGGGGATATTGAACTCATCCAGAGTATCGAAAGATTATGTCCAGATGATGAAACAGTCGTCAAGGTATCTCTTCCAAGAGTTTTAAATGTACTTTCTAAAGTCAGTACTATATTTATCCTCTATTTCTTGGTAGAGTTGTTGTTCTAAGTATCCCATTACAGAGTTCGCGTAAACGCGAGCAAACTTCGTTCCCATCGCGGTGCCTCTAATTTGGATGTAATTCTTTCCATTGAAGAAGAATGTGTTATTTTCCAGAATAAGTTTAACTGCGTCTAATATAAATGGCGCTGTGAATCTGATGGGAATCACTTCCCTATGTTTTTCCACCCAGTATTTAACCGCCTTTATTCCTAAATCATGTGTAATGTTGGTGCAAAGGCTTACCACATCAAAACTAAGTAGAAGTGAATTCGTTTCCGTGGTTTTGGGAAGATGGGACAGGAAGTCGATATCATCTCGGATGAAACTGGGTATGTCAATACATAGTGGTTTCAAAATAATGTCAACAAAATTGCTTAGACGGTGGGGCATGTTGGATCAGCTATAATAGGTCTAAGTTTTAAGTCTTTTGGGTGTAGTAATTTAATATACTCACTGTTTTGTTCTCTTACTGCCAGTTGTATTTCTTTTGACCTATGAACTTTCGGTAGGCCATACAGGTTGCTGGCTTTTGGCTCAAAATTGGTGTTGTAGTCTCTTTTCTTATCAGTAAGTGAGTGGTGGTATTTTGAAGCCAGTTTGTTGATCTTCTTCATGATGTTGTGGTCTATATTTGACGGTTTTTAATGAAGAGGACATTGATAAATTGTATTACTGATATTTTGCCGATTACTGGAGGTACACTTGTTCCTCCACTCTTGAGTAGAACATTATATGCTAGATGTTGTTTCGTTAAAATTACTTATAAACGAGAAGGCAGAATGACTCGTCACCAGAAGGAAGCAGGATGACTAGCAGAACTCCTGAGATCAGAGGCTACACGATTCTCACATTCTTATCTACAGAAATAGGTTTAGTCTCTTATAACACATACATGAGGACGTATATATATATGTATATATATATATATATATATATATATATATATATATATATATATATATATATATATATATATATATATATATATAATTGTATGAAGTTAGGCAAAAATGTGTGTTTCGATGTATTTGTACATGTAAGAAATTAGAATGCAGATATAAGTGTAAACAGATTAGAAGCCGTCACGATACGGTTTCCCTGTAATAATGCATGTATTCCACGTCTACATTCTCCAACATTTAATACTATATTTGCTTACATTATCTTAGTTAAATTACATGCATCGAATATATAAATATACCCAGTGAATTTATAACCATAATACAAATTGTGTCTCGCTTTTCTATCAACGTGTAAAATTAATATATGTGTATCTTTTTTCGATGGTATATCATGAAAAATATGTCCTTGATATGATTATTTTATTTTATGCAGTGACAGGAAAAAAATGTTTTGAACCGTGAATTAAGACTTGGCTGAGAAGTTTGTTCAGTGGAAACTTTTTGCGTCCTCTATAAAGCCTAATTATCAAATTGAACGTTTAAATCAATATAGCCAATTTGAAATATCACATATATTTAAATAGTATACAAAGTAGATTAAATTGACTCTAATACATACACGCCCATACATATATAGAGATGTTGTTGTTTTTATCTCTTCGGAAGGACTTTCGGGCCGGGGCCTATGGACAACTTCCAGAAATCCCTGGCCTGGCAGTGCTACCGGGGTGCTTTGCCAGTTCGGGATAAACTTTACAGGCATGGAGGTGCCGTCAACCGGGCATGTCCGAGATGCGCACAGGGCGACGAAACCGTCCTGCACGCACTCGTCCAGTGTCCGAGCATTGCTGACTTGTGGGTTTATGTCGAACACCTGCTGTCACGTGTAGGACGGATGCAGCTATCAGCTGAGTCCATCGTGAAGATTGACCCGCCCTCTTCCTTTAGCCGGGAAGGGCAGGCAGTTTTTATCTGTCTGGTGGCCATGGCGAAAGAGATAGTATGGTGGACACGTTTGAAAGGGCTGAAGACGAGCACTTACCTCTTCGGTGATGCCCTGATTAACTTTTTCAAATTTCATCTGAAAAGGAAAATCAGGGTAGAGAGGGAAGTGCTCTCTTCCCAGCATTTTGTTGAAAGATGGGTGAGAGAAGCAAGTATGGCCCGAATGAATGGGCCTTCTCTGAGTATGTGTCTGTAAATTAAAGGTGGAAAACTGGGAGAGGGCACTTGCCCTGGTGGTCAGGGCCACTGTGGTCTTTTAATGGGCTTTCTCTACAAATGTCCTTCAGAAGTCTCCCCCCTATTGGGGAATTTTTCTTTGTTATTTTATTTCATCCTCTGTTTTTTTTACACGCAGAAATGCCCATTTGTACCGTCCTGTATTGTCCTGTACTGTCCTTAATGTCTACTTTATGTAAACCCTTGTGGTTAATAAATAAAACATTATTATTATTATTATTATTATTATTATTATTATTATTATTATTATTATTATTATTGTTATTACTCTTTGAGTCTCAGTCATTGATGTTACTTAACTGGAAAGTTTGTTGAAATGAATATCAAGCCACTACCTGCAGCCTCAGATATTCATGACGTATCGGAGGGTTCTTGCTGTTGCCAGCAAGCATGCCTTTTGAAGCGTTCCAAAAAGCGTGAAGGGGCCAATTTTCTTTAACCATCCCTGGAAACTTTTTGAGATAGTCCCTAGTGCGCCTATGACAATCGGGATCACTTTGACTTCATGGCAGTTACAAATCCTTTTTACCTCCCACTTTAAGTCCTGGTATCGGTTAATTTTCTCCCTCTCCTTCTCTTGCACTCTCGTGTCGAATGGGCAGGCCACATCCACAATCAGGCACGATCTTTTTTCTTTGTCCAAAACCACCAGGTCAGGTCTATTGTGTTCCAGTTTCTTGTCCGTCTGTATCCTAAAATCCCACAGCACCTTCACCTGATCGTTTTCTATCACCGCCTCTGGCTTATGCTCATACCACTTCTCAGAATGTGGTAAATTGTTTACTTTGTATAGGTGGCAGTGGATCACCCTGCCCATCTCATCATGTCTCTAGCCCTTATAGTGAGTCTGAGCTAGGTGTTTACACTCGGATACAATGTGAGCCACGGTCTCCTCTCTCTCTCCACAGATCCTGCACAGTGGGCTAGCCTCCTCCTTGTAAATGAGGTGTTTCAACCACTTCGTTTTTAGGGCCTGCTCCTGCGTAGCCATTAACATTCCTTCTGTAGCCTTTTTAAGGTCTCCTCTTTTCAACCAGTTCCATGTCTGATTGTCTCTAAATTCAGTTTTCTCAAAGAAGGTACTATGAAGGGATTTTTCCTGAAGGCTGCTCTTTCTGCTTGATGTTATTTCCTCCTTGGACATCCCCTGGCCTATTGTCCCCTCCTTCAGTACAGTTCTGAGCATTGGCTCCTTACTATCAGTTACGTATTTGTGTAGGTTGTTTTTCTCCATCTGAACACAGTCCTCTATGCTGATAAGACCCCTTCCACCTTCAGATCTCCTTAAGTAGAGTCTATCGACATCACTCCTCTTGTGGAAGATGTTGTAGATAGTCAATAGCTTCCTAGTCTTCCTATCCATTTCTTTTTGTTCAGCAACATTCCATCTCAGAATTCCCGCACTGTACCTAATAATAGACACATCTCGGGAATGTACTGCACTTATGGCATTCCTACTGTTCAGATGTGACTTTAATACGCTCCTTACTCTCCGAAGGTATTCAGTTCTTATCAATTCCGTCATTCTTTTGTTCTTGACGTCATCAGCCTCCAGAACGCCCAAATACTTGTATCCTTCATCAGAGTCAATTTCCTTTATCATCTCACTTGTTGGTATCTGGATTCCGTTACTTCTGCTCAACTTACCCCTCCTCATCACACTTACTAATACCAAATTGCATACATATATCATTGCTGAAAATACGGACAGTGTCAACAACCACATCCAACTCATTCTCACTCTTCCCGAAGAGCTTAAGATCGTCCATGAAGAGGAGGTGATTGATGGTAAGCCCTCCCTTTCCCAACCTGTATCCTGCTCTCATTTTTCGCAGTACACTGGTCAGGGGCATCAGGGCAAGGACAAACAATAGAGGGGACAGACTATCTCCCTGGAAGATAACTCTCTTGATCTTCACGCTTCCCAAGGATTCTCCAGTTGATGTTAACTCTGTTTCCCAGGACTTCATACTTTTGCCCAACAACTGTCTGATGTTATCTGCCACCCTGAAGATCTCCAGGCTTTTGGTGATCCAAGAATGAGGCACCATGTCAAATGCCTTTTTGTAGTCTATCCATCCCATGGCAAGACCAGTGTGTCTCCTCTTGCAATTCTTCATTACCATCTTATCAATAAGTAACTGGTCCTTTGTACCACGTGACTTCTTTCGGCATCCTTTCTCTTCGTCCGGCAACAAGTTGTTTGTGTGGAGGTGATGGTAGATTTCCTCAGACATAATGCTTGTCAACAGTTTCCACATCACGGACAGACATGTGATAGGTCTATAGTTGGTAACATCATTACCCTTGATTCGGTCTTTCATTATCAGAACTGTGGTACCTTTTGTCAACCACTCTGGTACCTCACCTGACATCAAGCAGTCATTGAACATGGTTGTCAGTTTCGGGTGGAGGGATGTTATGTTTTTAATCCAATACCGCTGCACACCATCTGGGCCAGGTGATTTCCAGTTGGGGAGTGTTTTGGCCTGCCCCTTAAGAGTTTCAACTGTGATACTCAAATCAGTTTGTTGGTGTGCCTGTTCACTGATCTCCTTCTGTACTGTCTCAATCCACACTGCCTGGTCATTATGTTTAACATCCTGCTCCCATATTGCCTCCAGAATGTTTTAGTTTGTTCCGCCTCAGGGATCAAGTCGTTGCCTCTTTCTTTCCCTTCAAGCTGTCCAAACAGCATCTTCTGGTTGTTGTCGAACATGCGGTTCTGTCTATACTGACTGACTCTGTTCTCGTATCGCCTGATTTTTGCACTCTTTGCTACAATGCGTTGCTTCAGTTCCTCTATGATAATATTTAGCTTTTTCCTCCTAGTTTTGTACTTTATTTCCAGTCTATTTTTAGTGTCTATATTTTTTAGTGTCCCATTCAGTAGGGACTCAAGCTTTCCAATGTCATTTCTCATTTCCCTGATTTGACCACTCAGTCGTTTCTTCCACCAAGGCTCTGCTCTTTCTTGTCTGTTGTTTCCTCTCGCTTTTATACCAAGTAGTTTCCTCACCGTATTTGCTGTTGCTTTGAGGATATTGTTGCACTGGTGAAGGCTCCTCGCTTCAAGGTATGGGTTGACTTTGTTTACCTTAGCTGTTGATTCTTTTAACTTTTTCCTGTCTACAAATCTTAGGTTCATAGGTCTCCCACTATCATTGTTCAATTCATCTACCACTAAGTTTAGGATATTAACCAAATCTTGTCCTAGCCCGTCAGCATTCAACTCCTCAGTGGCCGTATCTCTGTTCCAGGTATTATTTATCTCAGCATTCAGATCGTTGTCTGCTTCGGGTGGTTCCTCCGTTCTCTCGACCTCTTCACCTTCATTTCCCACTGGCTCGTTTGCCTGGCATACTCCACCCTCCATCTCCAAACTAATCTCTCTGCTCAGTTCCTCCAGTTCTAGCTCGCTTATCCACCCATTAGTTCTTATTACCCGAGCCTGCCCGGGCAGTTTTTGTTCATCTAATTTAAATGGACCAATCTCGTTCCAGATGTTAATCATCCTTTTCCTATAGCCTTTCTCCTTGGGGTTACTCTTCAGGTAACATTGCATAACAGTTATATTCAATTCTTTCGTCCAGTTAGTTCTGGTCCCTTTCCTTCTTCTTCTTCCTCCGACACCAGCAGTATTTGGTTGACAGCCAGGTCCCTACTGCTAAGCCAGTGAGCACCTATTGGGTGAGAGTCTGTCACATGACATTCTAGTCTCCATTTCACCGTTATTCGAACTGTTTAGGTTCGACATTTAAACACTCTTATCGAGGATTGGCGAATGTATGGTTACATAACCACCGGTGAATTACTTATTATTATTATTATTATTATTATTATTATTATTATTATTATTATTATTGGTGACCCACGTTTGTTATTTCCGTTTGTTTCCGCAAAGGTTTGTTATTTCCGTTTGTTAAAAATTGCCATCTATGGAAAATTTTATTGTTAACTGTTTATAAGCACACATACATGGTTTTCCGAAAAGAACACCCAAAAAGATTGGGGCCTTGTGCCCAAAATTTTAACTTTTATTATTATCAAAAATTTTCTTTGAAAATAAATGGCTACTTCACCTCTGCACGAAGCAGCTGAAAGCCTTCCTCACAAAATAACACCTCACACCGACACCACCATTGTAAATGTTACTACGTTTGCCAACACAAAAAAAAATATAAGCAGTAGCAATATTTTAAATTTGTCTCAGGCAGACATTCATTTCCCGCCATTACCAATGACTGCAGGTGTTAAAGCCTCCACCACCACCACCACCGCGACAACAGAAACAAAAGAAGAAAAAAATAAATTAACTCGTGATGTCGAAATGAAATCAAGCAAAATGGACTCTTCCCCACCAAAGACGACTGACGTCACCACTACCACAACTGAAACTAAAATTTATATTAACGATAGCAACAACAACAACAATGACATTATAAAACCCCCCCTCAGTTTCGCCAGAGTAGCAAAACAATTCGAAGCATTTACGGTAACTCAGGAAGATTTAGAAAATGCCAAACAAATGGTAAAGAAAGATGGGTACAGGGTCAGCCTCACCCCCCCCCCCACCTAATAAAATGGAGCATCGGCGCTATGCACCGTGTCGTATAGAACAATAAATGTAAAATCGCGCCGAGTGGAACGGGCATCCGAGTCCCAAATCCAAAAAGCTTTGGGACATGTGTGGGCAAGAAAAACCCACATCAGACGTGGGCAAAAGTATGGAACCGTGGACGTGTTCTTTGAAACACCAGAGGAGGCTAGAGAACACTCCATGGCCCCATTAAAAAGTGACGACTTCACACTCGTCCCAAGCTATTGTGGCCAGAGACTCGTAAAGATCAGGGTGACCCACGTTCCACCGGCCATCGAAATTCCCTGGCTAATAGCGGCTGTCCTCGCCGGCATCGAAGCCAACACGAAAATAATAGCAATAGCAAAAGAAAAGCAGGAAAACTGGTCCGGATCAGGGATGGAGCTCCTGATCCAAGCAGACCAAAAAAGCATTGAGGAGATCCCAGAGGTAATAGACCTCACTGACGGCAGCCACCTCACGGTAATTGTCGAGGGCAGAAGACCTAGGTGTGTCGTTTGTGGTGAAGGAACCCACCTAAGGGCTTTCTGCCCTCAGGCTAAAAGGTTGAGGCCACCTCTCCTACCCACCCCAGTGACACAACCATCAACACCACCAGTAGCAGAGATGGCAGCAACAACTTCAGCAGCAACAACAGAAGCAACTATAACAGCAACAACCCCAGCAACAGTAGCAAAACCAACACCACCACCACCAGCAGCAAAACCAACACCACCACCACCCAACGCTTCAGAACTAGCACCAGCGCCTACACCATCCACCACGCCACAACCAAAACTAACGGCTGTGGAGGATTTTCCACTCCCCGGCCTATCACAACTGGAGACAGATTGTGACGACGAGGAGTGGGAAACGATATCCGGAAAAAAAAAAAAGAAACCAAAAAAGAAAAAATTCTCTTCCTTCCCCCTCCAAAAACAAAATACAGAGGGAAACAAATAAACTAAGAAACAAAAAAGTTACGACAGATATGCCACAATCCACACAAGCATCACCAACCCCATCAACCCAAACACCAACACCATCACCATCATTAGCCCCAACACCACCATCACCTACACCACAAAAGTCACCAAAATGCGAAACAGAAACAAACCCACAACAAACGCAAACAAAACAAAACAACCAAAACGATACACACTACACAGCATTAAATTTGAACAACAAGCAATTATTACACTACATCCAACACAACACCAGCATCACAGAAAAAGACTACACAACAACCCCAAAATTCACACCACCTCCACACATACAAATCACTCGCATCACACAGAAAACGTACATGACACTAAAACAAAAATTCCCCAAAGACATCGGAGACTTCCGACAAGCACTCTCCAGGAGGATTTATAAGGACATCCTCCCTGAGGAGGCCACAAGCAGTGAAAAGGATGGAGAAACCATCCTTCCTCTACGAGAAGTAAGGTAAGTGGTCTTTCCCATCTTGTCCACTCCTTTTCAACATGACCTCACTCAGAATAGGCAGCATAAATGCGCGTGGCTTGGGGTCGTCATGGAAGCAAGGCCACCTGCTCAACGACCTCAGGTCACTAAACATAGATGTTGTGGCCATCAGCGAGACCAGAATCTCCGAAGCACAGGCTTTCGCACCGATCTTCGGCGGCTACGATGTGTACGCATCTCCCAGCCGTCCGGGATCGGGGGGAGGAGTTGCTGTGCTTTTTCGGAGAGGTTTGGATCTTGCCATACGGGCCATCTTTCTGGACCCAGAAGGTAAGTTGGTTGTGCTGGACGTGACCAGCGGAGACGGCCAAGCTTTCAGGTTAGTGGCCGTCTATGCCCCGACAGGAGCAGGGCGGCCTGATTTCTTCCGGCGTCTGGAGACCTTTCTTGGAACGTCCCGCTCTTTAGTGTTAGTGGGCGACAGGAACGGGATCTTAGATGCACGCTGGGATTGTGTGGGATTAGTGGATAGGGAAGGAGGGTGCAGGAGTCTCACCAACCTGCTCAGACGTTTTGAACTGTCTGACAGGTACCGAATGGATTTCCCGAATGTACCAATGTGTACTTGGACAAATCGCATAGGGTCATCCAGATCATATCTAGATAGAGTATTTTGTAGGGAAATAGATAGGTTTAGCATAGGCTGTCCACAATTCAAGATAGTCAGCTACACGGACCTCAAATTCGTGATCTGTGTGCTTGACTTAGATAGGTTTCATAGGCGAGGACCCGGCTACTGGAAGCTAAACGCGTCCTTGCCAGCGCGCAAGGCCTACAGAGACCGGATTAGCGAACTAGTTAAGCGGGCGTTGACGGGAGCCATCGTCAACAACAAGTGATGGTTTGCTCTGAAAAGAGCAATTAGAATAGAGTCCATTAGGTTTAGTAAGACTTTAGCAATAGAGAAAAATAGAGCAGAGGGAGAATTAGTTAGAAAATTAGATGAGGCGCTTAGCAAAGGCATCGCGACCTACGTACTTGCGGCGAAATTGGCCCTTGACCAATTCTTCAATGCAAAGCACGAAGGCTGCGTTGTCAGAGCTAGGGTGCGTGCTCTCAGACACGAGGGGACGAAAGCCGTTCAATGGGCCCGAGTGGCGGAGGCGCGTCGTGGCAACAAAGCCACGATCCGGACTTTAGTGTCTACCTCGACGGACTGCCGCGGCTTTCGGCCACTGAGGCGGAGTGTTGCGAAAAGCCGATAACAACCGCTGAAGTACGGGATGCAATGACTAGATGCACAAGGGGTAAATCGCCTGGTTTGGATGGTCTGCCCTATGAACTTTACGTACAAATGCCAAACTTGTTCGGGGGCCTCTTGGCGGACGTCTACTGCAAATGGCAACAGAACGGGAGAATTCCCAGCTCTGTGAGCCGAGGAGCGGTGGCGCTGCTGAGAAAGGATCCGAACAAGGGGGATAACATAGATAATTTTAGGCCCATAACTCTGCTAAACACAGAGTTCAAGATTTTGGCCAAGGTGCTAGCAAAGAGGTTGGCGCTTTTCGTTGGTGGTCTGGTGGGAGAGGCACAGACATGCGCCATTCCCGACAGATCCATTCACGACAACCTCAACCTCATGCGATACATCTTAGACAGGGTAGCTAGGGAACCTGGCACGGGTGGGTCTTTGATCAATTCAGATCAGTCAAAAGCCTTCGATAGGGTCGACTATCGTTACCTAGCGGCAGTCCTGAGGGCGGCTGGCTTTGGGCCCGTCTTCAGAGGCTGGATCGCTGCCTTGCACAGCGACATCTGCTCTGTAGTGAGAGTGAACGGTCACCTTTCGGAACCGTTCAACATCATGCGCTCGGTCCGCCAAGGATGTCCCCTCTCGTCCCTATTGTACGTATTGACTCTCGAGCCATTACTGCACAAACTGGAGACGTTGAGGGGGGTCCCGCGCGAAGTAGGATGCGGAAGATCCGTGTCAACATATGCCGACGATGTCACCGTAGTGGTGTCGAACGCGAAACACATCGAGGCGATCGGCACTACACTAAGAGAATACGAAGCGGTGACAGGAGCAATGATCAACCAGGAAAAGTCAGTGGGCCTGCAGCTCGGCACCTGGAGAGGCAGGTCCATGCCGTCCAACAGCGTCGTCGGGCGCTGGACGGACGGACCGGTTAAATTGCTAGGGGTCTGGTTCGGTCCAGACCTCCAGACGGACAAAAACTGGGACGAGGTGACGAGCAGGGTGGCTTCTCTCACCCAGAAATGGGCCGAGAGGAAGCTATCCCTGAAAGGTCGAGCGGAGGTGGCTAACGCGTACATCGCGTCCGTCATCTACTACCGCCTGACCGTCGTACCTTGTCCTAAGCCGCGTCTGACTGCGCTGGAGCGTTTGCTCTTTCGCTTCTTGTGGAAGGGACGCGCTCAGATGGTCAGGCGGTCCATCTGCTGTCAACACCCGCTACGTGGAGGGCTGGGCATGCCGTGGCTGATGATGCGCAGACACGCGCTCAGGCTACGACAACTCCACCTCTTCCTCGACGGTGATCAGGTGTGGTCGCCGTTTGCTAGACACGTTTTTCCCCAGCTCGTCTCCTTGACGGAGCTGCAGTCCTGGGTCAAGCGAAGACCGAGAGGGAGCGCTTGGAGACTGGAATGTCTTCAGGCGCTCACAGCCCTCGACCAATCGGGCAATATGATCGGTGGAAACTCCACCTTGGCGTTCTATAGGGGATTAGTGGAGGGGACGAGCGACGACGTACTTGGAGAACTCTAGGCGTCGATGAAAATCAACTAGCCCATCTCTTCGGAAGGACTTTCGGACCGGGGCCTATGGACAACTTCCAGAAATCCCTGGCCTGGCAGTGCTACCGGGGTGCTTTGCCAGTTCGGGATAAACTTTACAGGCATGGAGGTGCCGACAGCCGTGCATGTCCGAGATGCGCACAGGGCGACGAAACCGTCCTGCACGCACTCGTCCAGTGTCCGAGCATTGCTGACTTGTGGGTTTATGTCGAACACCTGCTGTCACGTGTAGGACGGATCCAGCTATCAGCTGAGTCCATCGTGAGGATTGCCCCGCCCTCTTCCTTTAGCCGGGAAGGGCAGGCAGTTTTTATCTGTCTGGTGGCCATGGCGAAAGAGATAGTATGGTGGACACGTTTGTAAGGGCTGAAGACGAGCACTTACCTCTTCGGTGATGCCCTGATTAACTTTTTCAAATTTCATCTGAAAAGGAAAATCAGGGTAGAGAGGGAAGTGCTCTCTTCCCAGCATTTTGTTGAAAGATGGGTGAGAGAAGCAAGTATGGCCCGAATGAATGGGCCTTCTCTGAGTATGTCTGTAAATTAAAGGTGGAAAACTGGGAGAGGGCACTTGCCCTGGTGGTCAGGGCCACTGTGGTCTTTTAATGGGCTTTCTCCACAAATGTCCCTCGGAAGTCTCCCCCCCCCCCCTATTGGGGAATTTTTCTTTGTTATTTTATTTCATCCTCTGTTTTTTTTACACACAGAAATGCCCATTTGTACCGTCCTGTATTGTCCTGTACTGTCCTTAATGTCTACTTTATGTAAACCCTTGTGGTTAATAAAGAAAACATTATTATTATTATTATTATTATTGTACTTTGAGTCTCAGTCATTGATGTTATTTAACTGGAAAGTTTGTTGAAATGAATATCAAGCTGCTACCTGCAGCCTCAGATAATCAGGACGTATCGGAAGGTTCTTGTTGTTCCCAGCAAGCATGCCTTTTGAAGTGTTCCAAATCGCGGGGCAGGACTAATCTACTTTAACCATCCTTGGAAACTCTTTGAGATAGTACCTAGTGCGCCTATGACAATCGGGACGACCTTGATTTCATGTCAGTTCCAAATCCTTTTTAACTCCCACTTTAAATTATCGGTTAATTTTCTCTCTCTCCTTTTCTTGCACTCTCGTGTCAAATGGGCAGGCTACATCTACAATCCGGCACGATCTTTCCTCCTCGTTCAAAACCACCAGGTCAGGCCTATTGTGTTCCAGTTCCTTGTCATCTGTATCCTAAAATCCTACAGCACCTTCACCTGATCGTTTTCTATCACCGACTCTGGCTTATGCTCATACCACTTCTCAGAATGTGGTAAATTGTTTACTTTGCATAGATGCCAGTGGATTACTCTGTCTATCACATCATCTCTCCAGCCCTTATAGTGAGTCTGGGCTAGGTGTTTATACTCGGATACAATGTGAGCCACAGTCTCATCTCTCTCTCCACAGATCTTACTCAGTGAGCTATCCTCACCCTTGTAAATATGGTGTTTCACCCACTTCGTTCTTAGGGCTTCATCTTACGCAGCCATTAACATTCCTTCTGTAGCTTTTTTAAGGTCTCCTCTTTTTAACCAGTTCCATTCTGTGGATCTCTAAATTCCGTTTTCTTAAAGAAGGTTCTATGAAGGGGTTTTTCATGAAGGTTCCTCTTCCTCCATGTTATTTCCTCCTTGGTCATCCTCTGGTGTATTGTCTTCTCCTTCAGTACAATTTTGAGCATTGGCTCCCTACTGTCAGTCACATATTTGTGCAGGTTGCTTTTCTCCATCTGAACACAGTCCTCTATGCTGATAAGACCTCTTCCACCTTCAGACCTATTTAAGTAGAGTCTATCAAAATCACTCCTCTTGTGGAACATGTTGTAGATAGTCAATAGCTTCCTAGTCTTCCTATCCATTTCTTTTTGTTCAGCAACATTCCATTTCAGAATTCCCGCACTGTACCTAATAATAGATACAGCTCTGGAATTCACTGCACTTATGACATTCCTATTTAGATGTGATTTTAATACGCTCCTTACTCTCCTTATGTACTCAGATCTGATCAATTCCTTCATTTCTTTGTTCTTGATGTGATCTGCCTCCAGAACACCTAAATATTTGTATCCGTCTTCAGTGTCAATGATCATCACCGTCGTTTTGTTCTACCTATGACAGAAGAGAGATAAATAATATGGATAAAGGGCAATAACCCAGAAATAATTTTGTTTTCTGATTGCGAATCCCTTAGATGTCTTCTTTTGACTTTCATTCTCCAAGAGTCAATGAAACGTGCCAGTCACGTAAAGGGGTAGATATACTTACTTTTCCCTCCATACAAACTGGTGGCCTGGCGCCTGATTTAGAAATCCATACTATAACATTTAAAGTTATTGAAATTGGAGGTGTGATGTTTAAATTAAGAAACAGAAACAACAATGTCGGACAGCAATAGAATACGCACACGTATAACTATATATGTGTGTGTGGGGGGGATATGCGTGTGTGTGTGTGTGTGTGTGTGTGTGTGTGTGTGTGTACATATATGTATATATAATACAGAGTTGTAGTTTGCTTGAATCATTGTTGAATAGGAAACACTAATTTAAATAATTTTGAAAACTATACAATGCATTCGATTGAAAATCAAGATTGCTAAGATAACAAAAGTATCTTACATTTGTAAGGGAGTAACGAGTGATTGATCGATCGATATTTTAAGTTTCTCATAGGTTACTCCCTTGATAATGGGTTTTTAAACCCGAAAATACTTGGGATCATGAAATCTCCAAAGGTAAGATTCTTTTGTTATATAAGCAATCTTGATTTTCATTCTAATGCATTGTATGGTTTTCATAATTATTTCAATTGGTGGTTTATATATATCCAAAATTAAATTAAGGGCGTCATGTCCGAAAGACTAGCGATTAATCATTTTAAAAGGTATCTATATTTGAAGTTCTAGTTAAACATTAATTAGTGTGTGCTCACATACATTACAAATTATCCTCTGTGATTATTTCATGTGTTTATTTTAGATATATATATGTCAATCAATTTCTAGTTGATATATATGGTGACTGAGAGGCGGGGGGAGAATGAGCACCCCAGTCGGACAGACATATCGTTAACAGACCCAAACAATGGACAACGGACTATGAGGAAGAAGTGTACATGCGGTAAAGTCTGCAAGAACATCCACGGCCTAAAGATACACCGAGCGAGGATGAAGTGCCCGTTGGGAGCAGAAATATCACATCGCTCAGGTGTCCAACCTGGTGAGACGCAGGAGGAGCCAGGCACGGAGTCACCCCAAAGTGCCCGGAACCTCCAAGTGGTGGTAACTAATCCCCTGACCATCAAATCTGACAGGAGGCGGATCAAATGGCCAGCAGCTAGCATGATCTCACTGTGGAAGCAGTTCGATGATGATGTCGACCAAATTCTGGAGGCAACTATAAAGGGGAGGCTGACAGGAGGCTACAAGCTATGACAACAATCATTGTGAGTTCCGCAGCTGGACGATTGGGCGAGGAGGAGAAGAAAAGCTCTGGAACAACTTACTAAAAGAATCAAAGAGCTGTTAGCATCCAAAACATCAGGCAGGATATGAAGGCACTGAAGTCCCAATACAAGGCCGGAGATGAGGAACGCATTGGCCTGGGCCAGCTAATGTGCAGCCTACGGGAAAAGATCAGGGTTCTCCGCCGGGCTGAATGGCACCGAGGCAGCGCCGTGAGAGGGCGCGCAAGCGTGCTGCCTTTCTCTCCAACCCCTTCACGTTCACTAAGGATTTGTTGGGGCAGAAGCCCAGTGGTAAACTTGCCTCCTCACAGGAAGACATAAACCGGCATCTGAAGAAGACGTACAGCGACCCCGCAAGAGAGCAGGAGTAGGGAGAGTGTAACATCCTCATAGATCCCCCTGAACCAGAGGTTCAGTTTGACATGACAGAGCTGCAGCTAAAAGATGTCGGAGAGGTTGTCCGCAGAACAAGGCCAAACTCTGCTCCAAGTCCAAGTGGCACTTCATACAAAGTGTCTAAGAACTGTCCCAAACTTCTGCTGCGTCTGTGGAAAATCCCGCGAGTCTTCTGGAGAAGAGGGAGGACCCCAGAATAATGGAGAGTAGCTGAGGGCGTGTGGATCCCGAAGGAGGAAAACTCCACCCAGATAGATCAATTCCGCATCATCTACCTGCTGTGTGTGGAGGCAAAGATCTTCTTCAGCATTGTTTCCAAATGGCTGTGTACCTACCTGGATCAGAGCTCCTACATCGATAAATATGTACAGAAGGGTGGCATTTCGGGAATGCCAGGCTCTCTGGAGCATACCGGTGTGGTAACACAGCTCATTCGAGGGGAAAGAGAGGACAGGGGTAACCTATCTGTTCTGTGACTTGACCTGGCAAATGCATTCGGTTCCATTCCACACAAGCTGGTACAGCTCACGTTGGCAAAACATCATGTCCCAAGCAGGTGTAGAGACCTCCTCGCTGATTACTACACCAATTTCAGGATGAAGGTCTCTTCGAGAGCAATAACATCACGCTGACACAAGGTAGAAATTAGCATCATCATGGGGTGCACTATATCTGTGACACTATCTCTGTGACACTATTCTCCCTAGCCATGAACATGATTACCAAGTCTGCTAAACCATAGTGCAGAGAGCTCCTATCACAATCCGGACAAAGGTAACCACCCATTAGCGCGTTCATGGAAGACTTCACAGTCATGACAGATTCAGCTCCAGGCTGCCAATGGATTCTGCAGGGACTCGAAAAGGTGATGGAGTGGGCCCGGATGCGTTTCAAACCAACCAAATCAAGATCTATCGTGCTGAGGAAAGGGAAGGTGGAGGACAAGTTCCGGTTTAACATCTCAGCAACAGCCATTCCAACAATCACAACAGAGAAGCCAGTCAAGAGCTTGGGAAATGTATTCGACAGCTCATTTAGAGATACAACATCTATCCTGTCGGCCTGGATGGCTGGCTGAAATCCGTGGACAAGTCAGGCCTACCTGGGAAGTTCAAAGCCTGGGTCTACCAACACGGCATTCTTCTCAGGATCCTGTGGCCCCTCCTTGTCTATGCAGTCCCCATCTCAACAGTGGAGACCTTAGACAGGAAGCTCAGCAGCCACCTCCGGAGATGGCTTGGGTTGCCAAGGAGCCTGAGCAGCATCGCGCTCTATGGTAACAACACTAAACTGCAATTGCCCTTCAAATCATTGGAGGAGGAGTTCAAGGTGGCAAGAGCCAGAGAAGTGGTGCAGTACAGGGACTCTTGTGATCCGAAGGTGGCTAAAAAAGGGATCCAAGTGAGGACTGGCAGGAAGTGGAGGGCAGATTACGCAGTTCAAGAGGGAGAGGCAAGGCTGCGCCAAAGGAGACTTGTGGGAGTGGTCACACGAGGCAGTGTTGGGCTAGGCTCCTTTCAGATTCCCTAAACGAACACCAGCGGGAGGAAGGGCGCCGCCTTGTTCAGGAGGAGGTGAGAGCTGCTGTGGAGGAAATGAGAACTTCCAAGGCAGTAGGAATGAAGCAACAGGAAGCTTGGACAAGCTTGGACAGCTGAGCTGTGGAAAGTGGAGCCTTACCGCATTAAATTCCTCATCTAGGCAGTGTACGATGTGCTTCCAAGCCCATCAAACGTGCACACATGGGGCATAGCAGAGACACCAGCATGTGCGTTACGCTCCAAGGAAGGAACCCTGGAACACATCGTCAGCTGCTGCACAAGGGCACTTTGAGAGGGACGGTACTGCTGGATGCATGACCAAGTCCTTAAGACCATCGCTGAAGCCACCAGCGCAGGACTTGTGGGGGCGATGCGGTTCCGACCCTCCAAGAAAACCATCGCCTTTGTCAGAACTGGGGAGCAGCCAACCCCTGCCAGGAAGAAAAACGTCGGTGGGCATCCTCACATCTGCAAGAGACTGGCAGCTATTGGTGGATCTTGAGCATCAGCTGAAGTTCCCTGGCCATATTGTGGTCACCACCCTACGACCAGACATTGTCCTCGTGTCTGAGTCCACCAAGCAAGTAGTGCTGCTGGAGTTGACTATCCCATGGGAAGATCGCCTGGAAGAAGCCTTTCTGTGAAAGCTCTCCAAGTACGCGGTTCTGGTCAGTGACTGTCAGCGGGCTGGTTGGAGAGTGAGGTGTCTCCCAGTGGAGGTTGGATGCAGGGGTTTCACAGCACGTTCCCTGACAAGAGCCTTCAGTAGTTTGGGCATCGAAGGAGTGAGAAGGAGGAAGGCCATCCGTAGTACCAGCGATGTGGCAGAGAGAGCCTCAAGATGGCTGTGGATCAAAAGAAGAGAGCCATTGAGTCATGGTAGCTAGCTGGCCATCTGGACACAAGCTGAGGTCTGATCAGCCCCAGCTTGGTCACCTGGAGAAGGGTGTATGATGTTGAAAGACCCGAAACATGATGTTGAAACACCCGATGATACCAGGCACATCAGTGAAGATGTGTCCAGACGCATCAGTCATAGATGTATGCACACAACGAATATATATATATATGTACTTATATATATATAATATTATATATATATATATATATATATATATATATATATATATATATATATATATATATATATATATATATTATACGTTATTCCGGGTTGAATCTCATCTATATATATATATATTATATATATATATATATTATATATATATATATATTATATATATATATTATATATATATATATTATATATATATATATATTATATATATATATATATATATATATATATATATATATATATATATATATATATATATATATGTGTGTGTGTGTGTACTTATATATATATATTCGTTGTGTGCATACATCTATGACTGGTGCCTCTGGACACATCTTCACTGATGTGCCTGGTATCATCGGGTGTTTCGGGTCTTTCAACATCATACACCCTTCTTCAGGTGACCCAGCTGGGGCTGATCTACCAACATTAGTCTTTTTTATTTCTAATATTTCTAAACTTTCTAAGTATTTGACTCTAACCATAATTTTCAGTATTACCTCCCCACATAAATTCCTCAATTTGTATGTGTGGATGTGTGTGTGTGTCTGTGGAGGTGGGTGTGAGAGTATGTGCAAGTTAACCAACATAAGTCTTTTTATATGTAAATGTTCTAGTATTCTACTATAACCATAATTTCCAGTAGTACCACCCCACATAAATTCCTCAATTTAAGATTGACCTGTAGTATCGAATTTCATACTATAAACCTCAATTGAATATATATATGACCAGGAATGCTTTTTGTGAAAATCAGTCATATGGAACTATTGTCATCTTGCCTGACGGTTTGAACTTTACAACACCACCTGCCTCTTTGAGGTCAAATACCAACCCTACTAGCATCTACAAACTGACCAATGAACATTAAGATTATTCCTGCTGACAACATTAAATTATTTCTAACAAGCTCATATGTCCCAAGGGTCTGATACCATCAACACCATCAACACAGAGCTGGCATATCTAAGAACTGACTAACTGCCTGATGAGGTCATAGCCATTCAATGGCTATCATCGAAATATATATAGCAGTAAATAAAGGATTATGAGTTCTTGCAATTGATTTATGTTCAGTCACTATATATATATATATATATATATATATATACATATACATAGGGTCATCAATGAGGTGGGTGACTGGGCTTGCCTTCAGTCACACCTACTGGCTGTTATCCAATGGGCAGAAAAGAATAATAGGCTGTTGAATGAGGATAAGTTTGAATTAATCCACTTTGGAAAAAATAATGCACTGATACTACCACACTCTCTTCGTTCGGGTGAAACTCTAGTGGCAACCAACAACATGAGAGACCTGGGAGTAATTTTGGACAACAACATCAGCTGGGCCATTCATATAAACAGCAAAGTTGACATGGCCCGCAGAATTTGTTCCTGGATTCTCAGAACCACACTGTTATCCTTCTCTTCTCCACGTTTGCCCGACCCCACCTTGAATACTGTTGTGCACTGTGGTCTCTCCACACGAAAAAAAGTATCATGAAAGTTGAAGCACCTCAAAGGTCAATTACAAAAAAGATAGATGGCATGACAGACCTTCACTATTGGAGTCGATTAGAAAAGCTCAAACTTTATTCTATCCAACGTCACTGTGAGCGCTACATTATCTGCATGATGTGGAAAATATTTCATCAGCTTTGCCCAAACGATGTTGGCATCACCTTTAATGTACACCCAAGGCTTGGGCCCCGTGCTAATCTGCCCACGACAAAAATCTCACTCACATCTCATAACAACATTATGGCACAATTATTTCTCAATTGGCCCTGCTCTCTTTAACATTACACCAGAACACATCAAAACAGAAACAGGCCCCATCAAGTTCAAGAAGTATTTGGACAAATTCCTGCAAGAAATCCCAGATAAGCCTCCTACACTCGGATATGCCTCCGTAAACATTAAATATCTGCTCGAGTGAGCCATGGTGCCCAAACCCTGATTTGTAAAACTTCGCCAGGTGGTGCTATTAAGTTAGACATGGCCTGGGCCAATACTGGCCGAAAACTATCAAAGTTATCAAAGTTATACATATATATATGTATAACTTTGAGTGCGTGTGTAGTAGTGAACAATAGTTACATTTGGAGAAATATGCTGAAGATTACATAACAGTAGAAATATAAATAGAGAAATGTTTGATGAATAGTTAGTGAGGGTAAAAAGAAAGCGACACATGGAGAAAAGGGAGATATGGGAAGGTAAAGAAAATTAATGGAATTCATGAGAGCGGTAAAGAGACACATGAGAACAATATTCGGTGACAAGGAAATTTATTGATACATATAAATTCTTCACTCCTAATTAAATTGTACTTTGTACTTGAAGCATTCACTGTATTTATATTGAGTAAAATGGCGGTTCTGCTAGAATCTAGAATCTTATTATCGATTTCACCCTGTGATTATACTGTGATGAAAATTTTCACAAAGTGCAGTACGCTCCCGAACATAATGTCTATTGTTGGATAATTGTGGTATGATTAAAGTAAGTCTAACGTAGGCTTCATTTTGATTGGGCATAGATGTGGAAACAGTGATTACACATTATATTCATATTATGTTCGAAAGGCTTAATTCGAATTGCAACGAGAGTATTTCCAAGACATTCAACATTAAATTATGTATGTGTATGTATTACACACACACACACACACACACACCCATGTCTATATATATACGAGTTTGTGTGTGTGTGTGTGTGTGTCTGTGTGTGTATATATATATGTATGTATGTATGTACGTATGTATATATACATATATATACATAACCAAATCCAAGTTCCAGACTTAACCACATCTAGTAGCAGGAATATATGAAAAAATTAATTATAATATTCAGAAATATTACACTACACCGACATACATACACATACAATTAGACGCAATCCATCTCCCACGCAAATATATATACATATATATAAATATATATATATATATATATATATATATATATATATATATATATATATATATATATATGAAAGACTTTAGGAAGTAAGTTAATTTTTAAATTTCTTTTTAATTTTCTTATTTTACGTCTTTCATATTATTGTTCTGCATCCTCCTGCATTGAACCACTTAGGTACTATGACATAACTTATGTATTTGCTAGCATTAGTGTACATCTGTACGCATATGTTGGTAGATATACTAATTCTCTGTATATATATATATATATATATATATATATATATATATATATATATATATATAATCAAATCTAGCAAGCTTTAAGAATAAATTTTCTAACAGTGTTTGATAAATAGTGAACGGAGTTAACGCGAACTAGCTGCGGTCAATTATTTGTCGGAGATTTCCCTGTTAGAAAATTTATTCTTAAAGCTTGCTAGATTTGATTATGTATATGGTTAATTATGCTGATTAGAAGAAGAAATAGTATATATTTTAATATCTGATTGATTCTATAGACATGAGTTATGATATAATGCTCTGATTTTTTTATTTTAATTTATTAATTCTTCATTGAGCTTAAACGTGAACAGTTGCAACACATATATGTATCCTTGATTTAATTTAATTTAATTTTATGTATGTGATAACCTCTCTCTCTCTCTCTCTATATATATATATATATATATATATGTATATATATATACAAAATTAAGATAAATTAAATGAATTCAATCTAAATCGAAATTGTGGGTGTCATGCCTTAACGGAATGCGCCTTATCGCCCGGTAAATAAGCTCAAAGACTTTGTAGGTGCGAGCATTTTATAATAACTAGGAATTTATTTATATATATGTTGATCAATTCCTAGTTATTATATATATATATATATATATATATATATATTATATAGAAGTGGTTAAACAACAATTAGTTCACCATACTGAGAACAATTGTTTCACATTAGCGGATCCTCAGCTCGTAATGGACATGGTTATACGCTGTTCCGTATAACCATGTCCATTACGAGCTGAGGATCCGCTAACGTGAAACAATTGTTCTCGGTATGGTGAACTAACTGTTGTGTAACCACTTCAACCTAACTCGTCCCATGGACTGAGTGCTCTACCACTACGGATAATTATATATATATATACATAAAGGGCGGTGCCCCAGCATGGCCTCAGCCGGATGGCTGAAACAGGTAAAAGAGTAAAAGAGTAATACATCTATAATTATATATATATATATATATACATCCTTTATGTAAGCGGACAGTAAATGACTTATGGGGCCGCAGAAACCCAAATACTGGATTTTACCATCTCTCCAGGGGTCCGGGTAAATTTTCAACCTATATATTTTTATATATTTTTATATTTGTATATCTGTTTGACCCGAATTAGACAGTCTTTTTTTCGCTGTGCGGATGATTAGTTTAACCACCATCTCAGTGTGTTTGGCCTTTAACGTAAGTTGTAGCTCTAATTCATATGAATTATCGAAGGCTCCCCACACAACTCGGAAGTGTTTTTCGTTAATTCCTGAGCTGAAATTCGATTCTCGCTAATTTTTACTTATATATAGTGACGAAAGATAAGTCAATTGCATGAACTCATAATCCTTTATTTATTGCTATATATATTTTGATGATAGCCATTGAGTGGCTATGACCTCATCAGGCAGTTAGTCAGTTCTTAGATATGCCAGCTCTGTGTTGATGGTGTTGATGGTATCAGAGCCTTGGGACATATGTGCTTGTTAGGGATAATTTAATGTTGTCAGCAGGAATAATCTTAATTCTCATTGGTCAGTTTGTAGACGCTAGTATGGTTGGTATTTGACCTCAAAAAGGCAGGTGGTGTTGTAAATTTCAAACCATCAGGTAAGATGACAATATTTCCATATGACTGATTTTCACAAAAAGCATTCCTGGTCAGATATATATTCAATTGGGGTTTATAGTATGAAATTCGATACTACAGGTCAATCTTAAATATATATATATACATATATATACATATATATATATATGTGTGTCTCTGTGTGTGTGTGTGTGTGTGTGTGTGTGTGTGTGTGTGTGTGTGTGTGTGTAATAAACAACACAATACAATTATTCCATTTACACAATGTTTCATGAAGGAGGCGACCTCAACGGAGGCGTCCGAAGTTCTGTACTATACATAGAGCACTCATCTTTCCTTTATATATAGATATGTTTCTTTATTAGCCACATATATAGATAGATAGATAGATAGATAGATAGATAGATAGATAGATAGATAGATAGATAGATAGATAGGTATATATATGTATATATATATATATATATTAAAATAACAGATTCAAGTTTAAGCAAAGAATCGCTGCTTTCACCCTTAATGGGATCTTCTGAAACTCAATATTTGCTCTAGGGTTCTTATATATTTGATATATATT
>OZ024742.1:77767255-77837255 GCA_964016885.1 Eledone cirrhosa
GCAAAAGCCGTGATTCCTGGACAAATTTAAATTTCAAAATCAAAACCTGCCCCGTAGATGAATTTGAACTTCGAAACCTAAATATGTTTCGCAACGATGGTACATGAATTGAAATATAAAAAAAATTGAAATAAAATAAGGCTTGGATTTTGAAATTTAAATTTGTCCAGGAATCACGGCTTTTGCCAATATAAGCTTGTCTTTATTGACTTATATCGAGACAGACAAATTGCATTCACTTTAATTAGTTGATTTCATTCTAGCTAACTTTGTCTCTTACAATACAAACACGTATGTGTTTATCATATATATTAATATATAACTTGTACTTCACTGCTCGGAAATGCTTCTTTCTTTGAGCTGATTAATTGTAAATGATTTGAGTTTAAACTCTAAATATAATACAGTATATATATATGTATATATATATACATATATTTATATATATATATATATATATATATATATATATATATATATATTGAGATAAGCAGAACAAGCAAAATTCAGAAACATTTTTTAAAATAAATTAAAAAATATTATTTAAATATTTACTTACTCCAAGTTGCTCTTACCGATCGGTTTCCCTTTACAAAACATTGGAAATCCACGGGATTTCCAATGGAAAAGTAAAGTTCATCAGAGAAGCATTTTCCTTTCCTAGGGCCATGAACGGCAAAATATATTGCCATCTGCTAGCTAGCACAAGATCGAGTGAGGCCGAAATTTGACCTGTACATGAACCAGTCCGTAGCAAAAGCGGAAGTAAACATAGACGTGTTGTCTACTACACTACTAAAAATATCAGCTAAATAGAACAGCAGATTTGTTCTCTACATAACGAAGAATATTAAAAGAAGTTAATATGCCCACGGGTACTAAGTACACCTGGAAATATATAGTTTGTCTATGATACAGGGTTGTTCAATGGTATTAATTTGACATACCAGAACTATAATATTGAGATAAGCAGAACAAGCAAAATTCAAACAATTCTTTAAAATAAATAAAAAAATATAATTTAAATATTTACTTACTCCAAGTTGCTCTCACCGATCGGTTTCCCTTTTCAAAACATTGCAAATCCATGGGATTTCCAATGGAAAAGTAAAGTTCATCAGAGAAGCATTTTCCTTTCCTAGGGCTAAAGTCTCAGGAACGGCAAAATATATTGCCATCTGCTAGCTAGCACAAGATCGAGTGAGGCCGAAATTTGACCTGTACATGAACCAGTCCGTAGCAAAAGCGGAAGTAAACATAGACGTGTTGTCTACTACACTACTAAAAATAGCAACTAAATAGAACAGCAGATTTGTTCTCTACATAACGGAGAATATTAAAATAAGCAGAGCAAGCAAAAATCAAACAATTTTTTATAATAAATTAAAAAATATAATTTAAATATTTACTTACTCCAATTGCTAGTACCCGAGGGCATATTAACTTCTTTTAATATTCTCCGTTATGTAAGTAAATATTTAAGTAAATATTTAAATTATATTTTTTAATTTATTATAAAAAATTGTTTGATTTTTGTTTGTTCTGCTTATCTCAATATTATAGTTCTGGTATGTCAAATTAATACCATTGAACAACCCTGTATCATAGACAACCTATATATTTCCAGGGGTACTTAGTATATATATATACATATACATATATATATATATATATATGTATACATATATAAATATATATATATATATATATATATATATATATATATATATATATATATATATATATATATATATATATATATATATATATATATACATATATATATATATATACATATATATATATATATATATATACATATATATATATATATATATATATACATATATATATATATATATATATATACATATATATATATATATATATATATACATATATATATATATACATATATATATATATATATATATACATATATATACATGTACACGTACATATATATATATGTATACAGACGTACAGTAGTATGTATATATATATACATACATGCACACATATATATATGTACGTATGGATTCAACGAACATTTATTATAATGCTCGGTGTGTTTGTAAACAAACATCCCGTATTAAGCCGTAGTGTCTAGCAACCATAGTTGCTCGTTTGTTCAACACTGACAAAGGAATATTTGCTATCGTCAGCAACGTATACTTTCCTGCCAGATTGTTGAACGTATATACTTATCTTATGCATATTAACGGCTGAATAGCCCAATTTGCATATCGAGTGGATTAATCGGCCGGGTGCACCGAAAAAGATAAACGGAAAAAATGAAACGAAATTTCATTTCCCACTCTTAGTAGGGCTGTTACTTAAATATAAGTATGTACACGTACATACATATATGTATACAGAAGTACAGTAGTATGTATATATATATACATACATGCACACATATATATATATATGTACGTATGGATTCACCGAACATTTATTATAATGCTCTGTGTGTTTGTAAACAGACATCCCGTATTAAGCCGTAGTGTCTAGCAACCATGGTTGCTCGTTTGTTCAACACTGACAAAGGAACGCTGTACTAGTTTCAAGCTTATTAGCTATCGTCAGCAACGTATACCTTGCAGCCAGATTGTTGAACGTATATACTTACCTTATTCATATTAACGGCTGAGTAGCCCAATGTGCATATCGAGTGGGTTAATCGGTCGGGTGCACCGAAAACGATATATATATATATATATATATATATAGAAAGTACATGAATCAAAGTTCTGTTTAAATCATTGATTTGCTTACAATTGTTTCTTCCAAACCGAGGTTTGAAGTCTTTGGAGCAATTATTACGTGATTGTTTACATACTTGACCTCCTTTTTAACACAAGAGTCATATAGAAACATAAATAGTATCCTTAATAGACATATAGAAACATAAAAGTATCCTTAATGTAAATATATATATATATATATATATAAATATATATATAAACGTTTGAATATGTGTAATAAAGCCAAAACAATGCAGGTATGGACATAGAAAACAGAATGCAATTGTAAAAGATATTGTTGACAATTCGTCCTTTATCTTGAATTTATTTAAATGTCCTTAATTTTCGCGATAATATCTCTTCTTCAGAAGGAAATAAAGGTCTCAAACCAGCGTTCTAAATATCTAGCCAAGCCATGCTGACAGGAAATAGTATAGAGTATCTGTTCTATCTCTAATATCAAAGAATTAAAATTAGGTGGATAAAGAGTAGTCTCCCTTTAAAAGGGGTTTGTTTAGGGTTATTTTTTTTTATATTTTTTTTATTTTTATTTCATATACATGCCTGTGTAAGTGTGTGGGAGAATGCATGAAGGTGTAAGTGTGTGAGTGTGTGTGTGTGAGTGTGAGAAGATAAGTCTAATCGTAAATGTGGGGGGGTAGGTGTTATCTGGTGTTAGAACTGGTTTTGTGTGTGTATGTGTGAGAGAGAATAAGTGGAGGTGTAAGCGTGTGTGTGCGCTCGTGCGTGTGTGTGGGGGGTGTAAATATGGGGCTAGAGGCCCTATCAGGTTATAAATTGGTTGTTGAGTTCTAGTCTATTATTGATTGGTGGTTGTGTTTTATCTATAATTAGTGCTTCCTTAATTCTAAGATTGCCGAGGTTTCTTTCCTTAGTTTCTATCCTAACTGTTATGGTTTTGTCGGTGTTTTTGCATTTAACTAGGTGTTTCTTAAATGAGAAGGCGTTAGTATTGAGGTGTTCTTTTATTCTTATGTGGAGTGGTCTGGTGGTGCTACCTACATAGAAGTTGTTGCATTTGTCACACTCTAGTCTGTATACGACATATATATATATATATATATATATATATATAAATATATGTATATAAATACATATATATATATATATATATATATAAATATATATATATATATATATATATATATATATATATATATATATATATATATATATATAAATATATATATATATATAAATATATATATATAAATATATATATATATATATATATATATATATATATATATATATATATATATATATATATATACATATATATATATATATATATATATATATATATATATATAAATATATATATATATATAAATATATATATATATATATAAATATATATATATATATAAATATATATATATATATATATAAATATATATATATATATAAATATATATATATATATATATATATATATATATATATATATATATATATAAATATATATATAAATATATATGTATATATATATATCTAAATATATATATAAATATATATATATATGTATATATATATATCTAAATATATATCTATATATATATATATATATATATATATATATATATATATATATATATATATATATATATATATATATATATATATATATATATATATATTTAGAAACACACAGATACATGCGGACACACACATATACATGAATGCGTCTGTTCCAGTCATTCATTGAGCTACATCGGTGAAGTTGGCACCCTTAACTCACGGTTGGGTGCGGATGCATTCATGTATATGTGTGTGTCCGCATGTATCTGTGTGTTTCTAAATATATTGTTAATAACTCCCTCTGGTCGAGCAAACTTTGAAGTGTGGGGACTGCTGGAAAGCTTCTATTACTCATACTTCTCGACTCCTTCACCACCTCTTCTACGGCTCCGATATAAATACCCACTCCGCCTCCGTGGTATTTTCTTCGAGGTTATAAGAGACTTAGCTCTGTTTCTCGACCGTTATATCGTGTGACTATCTCCCCCTCCGCCTTTTGGGATTCTTTCTCACGTCGTGTAGACGCGTTCTTGAGACTAGCAAAATGAGGTATCCTCTTGATAAGTCGGCAGACCTCGCAAGGACTCTATATCTTTATGATGTATTGTTTTTGTTTATGCCACGAAACTACGTAGTCGAGGAATCAAGGAGCAGTTTAGGTATGATACATTTTATTACTAATTATATCTAAATGTTTCTTCTCTCTTCATAATATATATATATATATATATATATATATAAATATATATATATATATCTATATCTAAATATATATATATATATATATATATATATATATATATATATATATATATATATATATATATATATATATATATATATATATATATATATATATATATATATAAATATATATATATATATATATATATATATATATATATATATATATATATATATATGCAAAAGTTCTATTTAAAATTGTTGGGATACAACAAGTAAATATTTTTATAACTGATATAAAGCACTCGACAAGTATTTGGAGTAGATATACGATATTAATAAATGGAAACTATATTTATAAAACCATATTTATTTCATTATACATATTTCAGGGATACCAAATTAAATTATGGTATGCCTTCATCAGACAAAATACAATATATAACAGTTTTACAAATAAGCTTTGACGTACCCTATTAAAATGCAACCATTGTTTTTGGAAGTCATCCGGATAGTGAATTGTTTATATAACTTTAATAAGTCATAGCGTTAGAAAAAGACGGAGTGTAAGAAAAAGACCGAGAGAAAGAAAAAACGTGCAGAAATATCGGAGAGAGAGAGATGCATGGAGAAAAAAAAGAAAGAGATAAGTAAAGACAGGGGGAAAGGAAGAAAGAAGAAAAAAGGAAGACATAAGAAAAACAGAGGAAAGCAACAGAGAGATATTAAGTCAACAGACAGATAGAAAAACTCAAGAGAGAGAAATGTTATATAGAGAGAGATGGCAAACTTAGCAAACATATTCTAGACAGGGTAATACAACAAATTAAAAACTTACCTAATTTATCTTACTTAAAATTATGGAAAGGGACTAGTGAGGTTATCGATTGGTTTAAAGAAGTTAAATATAACTATAATAATATGTTTATTCAGCTGGATATTGCTAACTACTACTCATCTATCACTCCTAATCTACTGAATAAGGCACTAAATTACGCATTTAAACATACTGACCTAACTAGCAATGAAATGCACATTATATTATCGGCAAGGAAAACATTGATAGAATTTAATAACCAACTCTGGACTAGGGCAGATAGAAATAATAATTTCGACATAACTATGGGATCATCAGACTCAGCTCAGGTAACGGACCTTGTGGGCCTATTTAT
Source organism: Eledone cirrhosa (assembly GCA_964016885.1). Lineage (NCBI taxonomy): Eukaryota > Metazoa > Mollusca > Cephalopoda > Octopoda > Eledonidae > Eledone > Eledone cirrhosa. The sequence continues at coordinate 77,773,401 of OZ024742.1, forward strand.
AATTAATTCGCTACATAGAAAAATACCAAGTGTAACCGGAGGCTTATATCGTGATGACATACAAAATAATAGCTGTGAACTAAATAGGAAATGAAAACAAATTATACAATTTTTTAATTACCATAATCTAAAAGTAGAAATAGAGAATAACCATAAAATAGTCAATTTTCTTGACGTTACACTAAATCTCAACACATGTCTTCATTATCCATTTCACAAACTAAATGAGAACTTGAATTATGTTAATTTTAACTCTGATCACCCCAGATCTGTTAAAAATACTATAGTGAACTCTGTTCAAGAAAGAATTTCAAGAATTTCATCTAATAAAAATATATTTGATGAAAAAGCGCAGTATTACAACGAAGCGCTAGGTAGAGCTGGATATAGAAATGAAATTAAATACATTGATAATAATAATAATAAGCAAACTAACCAAAATAATAACAATTTTAATTATGGTAACAACTTTACCAACTATAATAGAAAATATTACAATAATTCCCAAAGCCGAAAAAGAAATAGAACTAGAAACATATTATGGTTTGCTCCCCCTTTCTCACTAAATATTAAAACCCCTATTGCTAAACTATTATTTAAAGCTCTTGACAAACGGTTCCCTAGAACACATAAATATTACTCAATTTTTAATAGACACACTATAAAATTAACTTACTCGTCCACCAAAAATTTAGCACAAAATATTAATAGAATTAATAATAGAAATTTAAAACCTAACCAAAATACCAATAATAACCCAAGCAATGTTCAATTGAATAACTGTAACTGTAGAAATAAATCTAACTCTACGTTAAATAACAACTGCTTAGCTAAAAATGTAGTGTACAATTGTAATGTTAAAACTAATTTAAATTCGTTCAACTATGTTGGTTCTACCTCGACTGAATTTAAATTTCGCTTCAATAATCATAAAAATTCTTTCACAGATCCAAACAAAAAATCTTCAACTTCGCTATCTAGCCTACTATGGGACCTAAAACGAGATAATGTTAAATATTCGATGACTTGGAATATTATTTCAAAAGCTACTCCTTTTAATTTCTCTTCTGAAAATTGTGATCTTTGTATTGAAGAAATATTCTTTATATTAAAGTCCAAAAATTCCCTTAATTTAAGGAACAATTTATTCAGTTGCTGCAGACATAGATTGAACTCAACGTTTAAATATAAATATAAATTTAAAATGTAGTATAATTAATTAAGTATTTTAGTTAATATATAAAACCTGTCGATAAATCATTAGATTCCTTCACCATTTTCTTTTAAACTTTCTTCCTAAATATAAACATAGATATAATAAACTACTTTAAAACGTCTAGACTTACAATATCTTAAATAAAATATACGTAGGATAAATTTCTATACTAAATATAAGGATATCTGTAGAATCCTTGGTTTTTTAAATCTTTTAAATTTTTGAATTTTGAAAATGTTTTAAATTCTTTTTGAAATTTTTTGAAACTTTTAGATCTTTAAAATTGTTAAATTTTTATATTATATTGATATAATATTTATTTAACTTCTATTTAATTTTATTTTTATTTATTTTTATTAGTTTTGCTTTGATTCTGATAGCTTCTCATAATCTCATAAGTCTACCCTTTCAAAATCTTGATTAAAATATAAGTAGGATAATTTTCTATACTAAATATATGAAACATATAATTGTAACTTAAGATACTCTATAGTGTTTTAAAGATATTTAATGCTTTGACATTTCTAGAATTCGTTTGTTCTTTTGACTATATTGATATGGTTGTATTTCCAAAATATAATCCTTTAGTATTTTAAATTTATATTGGTATAATTATATTTCCAAAGTATAATCCTTAGTAATATATTGATATTTGATTATCTCTATACAACAGTATATGTGTGTATTAACATGCATATAAAAGTATTATAGGTTTTTTTATAATTGTACATATGTCTGTATGAATACATGAGCGATGCCTGATGACACACGCAGATATTTATTTATACATATATAGGTGTATATGTATATATGTGTGTGTATGTATATGTGTGGGTAAAGTTATGTTGCATAACCACGCAGTTTGGATTGCAGAAATGTTAAATACATGAATGCTAATCATATATACGAAGTCATGAATGTTAATAGTATATATGTATGTGTATGTATAATGTGAACTTTTTATAACACAACGAATGTATAGCAATGATTAAGAGAAATCGTCTGCGCTTTATATGTCCATATTGTTGACTTGAGTAAATATAATTTCTATTTTCAGGCCGTGCGTATATATATATATATATATATATATATATATATATATATATATATGTGTGTGTGTGTGTCTTTCTCTAGAAATGTGTATATTTTGGAGATTAAACCCAAATTTTGGAACATTGAACTCAAGGTTTAAACTAAACATATAGTCATTATTAAACAATGTTTAATTTCTCATATTATGTATCTATGTCCCATTCATGAATATTAATATTTATATTTTTATTATTCATTTCATATGAATTGTTAACTCAACTTAACATGACATGACGTAAAGTTTTCATAATCTCCCTCTCTCTCTATATATAACATTTCTCTCTCTTGAGTTTTTCTATCTGTCTGTTGACTTAATATCTCTCTGTTGCTTTCCTCTGTTTTTCTTATGTCTTCCTTTTTTCTTCTTTCTTCCTTTCCTCCTATCTTTACTTATCTCTTTCTTTTTTTTCTCCATGCATCTCTCTCTCCGATATTTCTCCACGTTTTTTCTTTCTCTCGGTCTTTTTCTTTCTCTCCGTCTTTTTCTAACACTATGTCTTATTAAAGTTATATAAACAATTCACTATCCGGATGAAATCCAAAAACAATGGTTCCATTTTAATAGGGTACGTCAAAGCTTATTTGTAAAACTGTTATATATTGTATTTTGTCTGATGAAGCCATACCATAATTTAATTTGGTATCCCTGAAATATGTATAATGAAATAAATATGGTTTTATAAATATAGTTTCCATTTATTAATATCGTATATATATATATATATATAAATATATATATACATATACATATAAATATATATATATATATATATAAATATATATATATATATATATATAAATATATATATGAAATATATGAAATATATGAAATATATGAAATATATGAAATATATGAAATATAAGAATCAAAGAACTGTTCAAAACATTATTGTGCTTACAGCTGTTTCCTCCAAACCGAGGTTTGGATTCTTCGGAGCAATTTATTAATGCATGGACAGTTATATGACCTCCTTTTCAGCCGAGAGACATACCAATACATATTCAAACATTGATACATATTCAAACATTGTGGGTCAACATTCATTACAGAATTTAGAGTGGCAGTACACACTTCGAGATTACATTTATATTAATAGGTACAATCAAAAATCAAAGATATAGGTTAAAGTACAACATGAAGATAAGTGGTTATATAGTGCAAATGTTATATGTGTGGCACGCATGTGCGTCTTGTTTATATAGTGTGGCAGAGAGATATGTGTGGTAGAGGCACTTAGGTAGGTAAATAAGAGTGTTAGGTTGGTAGATCTGGTGGCAAAGTCTTTATATGATTGATATAGTCTGTGTGTGGAGAAATATTATAAGCATTAAAGATAGTGCAAGCATTAAAAGTGTTATAAGTATTGGAGATGCACAGCGCAGGGATGTCAAGTAATTCATGTACTTCGGCATTTTCATGGTCAAGGGAGTGTATATTTCGATTATATGCCTTTCACATAATCCACGACAATCCAGTTAGAGATCGTAGTCTGGTGTTCTTTAGTTCGATACAGGAGGTTGTTACGTTTCGAGAAACGCCATTGAATACCGGAAGTGTGTGTGTGGCTAAGGGGAGTTAATGCATGCGGGGAGGTAACTCTGGGGTTTCTATATCTAGCCATTAAAATGTGTCCCAATATAGACCCTAAATTCTATGGTGAGGTGCACCTTCCAAGAGAGACTTTTAAAGCATAAAGTGTACTAACTATAGAGTAGTTTAACTAGATTATGCTGAAGGTGATCATATTATTATTAAGGTGGATTAACCCATCTTAAGGTGCTACAAATGGAAATTATAGATGATGAGCGAGGATTCTAAATTAATGGTCTCTGTGGTTGTAGTCTGCTCATATGACCAGGCGCGGTGATTGCAGGATTGCTTCAGGACCCAATGATCTCTGGTAAGATCTGGGTCATCGCTTGCTACATTGGATGTCGAAAGATAATCGTCCCCAGGCAGGCCAAAGGTCAATCCGCAGTCCTCGCGACCCCTCTCTGACCGTCAGATCATCCATATACGTACAACCCGCGCGGCAGTTGCATTGCATTCACTCACTGCGCTCAGCAGCCCGGTCCTACTGGTCAACAGCGCTACTCGATTAAATCATTTTACATCTGTCTAAGGAAGGTGTTTCCTCTGCCCAACACCATCCAACCGATCAATTCATGCTCAAATTACCCTTAGAGCGGTGTAGTGCCGTCCACTGATTTGGTCGGCCTATACCTCCTCAATGAAATCCATAAAGACCTCCCTTACCTCAACGGTGGTTTGTACCGCGATGATGCACTTCTACTCATAGAATATAAAAAATTTAATATAGAAAGAACTAGAAAACAACTGCATAAGACATTCAAAAACTTTAACCTTAGTATCACCATGGACAAAAACACTAAAAATGTTAACTTCCTAGACGCCACACTATACCTAGACTCAAAAATATATACACCTTTCCATAAGCCTAATGAGAAACCTATTTACGTAGATACCAAGTCTAATCACCCTAGATCAATATTAAACTCTATCTCTAAGGGGGTGTCCAATAGAATCTCTAGTCTGTCCTATGACGCAAACATATTTAGCAAAAACTCACAATATTACAATCAAGCATTAGCTAGCTCCGGCCATAATATAGAAATTGAGTTCCTACCTAAGAAAACACATAGCTACAACATCATCTCGCACAACATGTCCATGAGGAAATCTAATAATAGGAATAGCAACCACAAGTGCACCAAAGCGGAGGGTGCCACCGGAAGTAACCATTACCATGGAAACTACTGTGAGGCCTTAGGAGGAAGCAACACACCAAACACTAAAAGCAAAAATAGAAGAAGAAATAATACATTTTTCAACCCTCCTTTCAACCTAAATGTCTCCACCAACATACCTAGGGCTTTCTTCTCACTACTAGATAAAAACTTCCCTCTAGGACACAAGTACCACAACCTCTTAAACAAAAACACCATTAAAATCTCATACTCTACGACGCCTAACTTAGCATACCACATAGCTAGCAGCAATAATAGTAAAATTAGTTCTTACTTCCAACAAACAAAATCACAACGGGATGCAAACCCTCTAAATACCACTGTAGCAAGCAACAATAGCAACGGCAGTAACAATAGAAATAACACTAGTATAAGTAATAACACCAGGGTTGTCAACCCGAACACCCAAAATCCTATATCCACCACACAGACTTCCGCATTGCATTATAACCAGCGGACTAACGCACAGAATAATTGTAACTGTAGAGCTAATAGAACCTGCCCTTTAGATAAAAAATGCCTAACCAAGGATGTCATATACTCATGCACAGTCACGACTAATAACTCTTCAGAAACCTATGTAGGCTCCACTTCTAACTGCTTCAAAATCAGATATAACTCGCACATCCACTCGTTCAAAAAGCACAGCCTAGCCAACTCCACCTCACTTTCTAGCTACATACACTATCTAAAATCTAAAAATAAACCATACACACTCAAATGGGAAGTGATAGGCAACGCGACCTCGTACAAACCACCTAATAAATTCTGTAACCTCTGTATACTAGAGACACACAATATTATCTTCTCCAACCGTAACCTACTTAACAAAAAATCTGAGGTGTTTGCAACTTGCCAGCACCGCCTCAGACATTCCTTCCAAAACTTTAAGCCCTATATATAGCAATGTCGCACTGGAACCTAACACCACATCTAGCATCAAACACCAGAGACACACCCTATACTACATACCCAACACTAGCTGATCCATTATAACACAAACAACGACATCCCTCTGGAACTCTTCGCAGGGAAAATACCCATTTATACCTCTACGGCAGGTGTGACAACATCCACCCACTTGGACGGCACTACACCGCTCTAAGGGTAATTTGAGCATGAATTGATCGGTTGGATGGTGTTGGGCAGAGGAAACACCTTCCTTAGACAGATGTAAAATGATTTAATCGAGTAGCGCTGTTGACCAGTAGGACCGGGCTGCTGAGCGCAGTGAGTGAATGCAATGCAACTGCCGCGCGGGTTGTACGTATATGGATGATCTGACGGTCAGAGAGGGGTCGCGAGGACTGCGGATTGACCTTTGGCCTGCCTGGGGACGATTATCTTTCGACATCCAATGTAGCAAGCGATGACCCAGATCTTACCAGAGATCATTGGGTCCTGAAGCAATCCTGCAATCACCGCGCCTGGTCATATGAGCAGACTACAACCACAGAGACCATTAATTTAGAATCCTCGCTCATCATCTATAATTTCCATTTGTAGCACCTTAAGATGGGTTAATCCACCTTAATAATAATATGATCACCTTCAGCATAATCTAGTTAAACTACTCTATAGTTAGTACACTTTATGCTTTAAAAGTCTCTCTTGGAAGGTGCACCTCACCATAGAATTTAGGGTCTATATTGGGACACATTTTAATGGCTAGATATAGAAACCCCAGAGTTACCTCCCCGCATGCATTAACTCCCCTTAGCCACACACACACTTCCGGTATTCAATGGCGTTTCTCGAAACGTAACAACCTCCTGTATCGAACTAAAGAACACCAGACTACGATCTCTAACTGGATTGTCGTGGATTATGTGAAAGGCATATAATCGAAATATACACTCCCTTGACCATGAAAATGCCGAAGTACATGAATTACTTGACATCCCTGCGCTGTGCATCTCCAATACTTATAACACTTTTAATGCTTGCACTATCTTTAATGCTTATAATATTTCTCCACACACAGACTATATCAATCATATAAAGACTTTGCCACCAGATCTACCAACCTAACACTCTTATTTACCTACCTAAGTGCCTCTACCACACATATCTCTCTGCCACACTATATAAACAAGACGCACATGCGTGCCACACATATAACATTTGCACTATATAACCACTTATCTTCATGTTGTACTTTAACCTATATCTTTGATTTTTGATTGTACCTATTAATATAAATGTAATCTCGAAGTGTGTACTGCCACTCTAAATTCTGTAATGAATGTTGACCCACAATGTTTGAATATGTATCAATGTTTGAATATGTATTGGTATGTCTCTCGGCTGAAAAGGAGGTCATATAACTGTCCATGCATTAATAAATTGCTCCGAAGAATCCAAACCTCGGTTTGGAGGAAACAGCTGTAAGCACAATAATGTTTTGAACAGTTCTTTGATTCTTATATTTCATATAACTGCTCTGTAAAACATCTGATGTTTTTACATTGAGCTACTTAACTTACTGGTAATAAGGTAGTAATACATTACTGCCTACCACTATTTAGGGTGTGTGTAAAATACTTACAACTGCTTAAGGTTTTGTGTTTACATAACCATAAATAGTATAACTAATACTATATATATATATATATATATATATATATATATATATATATATATATATATATATATATATATATATATATATATATATATATATATATATATATATATATATATATATATATAATATATATATATATATATATATATATATATATATATAAAGAAAGAGATGAAATCGAAAATGCAACTGGAGTCTTATTTTTTTTTTAAATATATATATTTATTTGGTTTCTTTACCGGTTTCGCAGTTCTTCTGCTTTTCAAAAGGTGAGTTGACATGGAGGGTCTGTAGTTTTTCTCACATTTCATCTCTTTTTCTTTATACTTTCACTCGTGTAGGACACCTCGGTTATTTTTCATTTTGTAAAAAAAAAAACCTCACTTTCTAATATATATATATATATATAAATATATATATATATATATATATATATAAATATATATATATATATATATATATATAAATATATATATATATATATATATATATATATATATCTAAATATATATATATATATATATATATATATATTTATATATATATATATATATATATATATTTATATATATATATATATATTAGAAAGTGAGGTTTTTTTTTTTACAAAATGAAAAATAACCGAGGTGTCCTACACGAGTGAAAGTATAAAGAAAAAGAGATGAAATATATATATATATCTAAATATATATATATATATATATATAGATATATATATATATAGATGTATTTGTATATATATATATATATATATCAATATATATATATATTTTAGCTGTTTTTAGCCTATGAAAATATCTATATGCGTACTTTTATTTTTTCTTAATTAATTGAGTTCTTAACACGCAGGATTAAAATTGTTTTTAAAAAAACTAATTAACCCACGTGTATATTATTTTACTTTCTTGTTTTTCGCGATTGCCTCCCTTTTCCGCTTCGTGCCGCTGTGAAATTTCTTAGTCTAAAGACTGCTGGAATTTCAAATTTGGCGGTCATTATGATGCGTGAAGGGACGACTTAGCTGACACGAAAAATAACTGCGGTAAGAAATTTTTTCTGATATCAAAGTTTGATGAGCATCCACTGATGATTTATAGGTGCCCACCTGCATGTGTTCTTACAGAAAAATATGTAGGCTTCTACATAAACCGGAAACATTCTCCCAACTCGTAGAAAACTTATAATGAAACAATTGTTTGGAAAGAGAAATATATTTTAACTTTAATTATATCTCATATAAAATAATACATATAGTTAACACCCCAAACACAAAATTGTGATTATAATAACGTATATCCTAATGTTTGTTGGGTGAGATGGTAGCCAGTCAGAGTTTAGCTTAAAGCTTTCTCTGTTATTGTATTAAATATATATATATATATTGTCGAGTATTGTCGAGCAATACTGGCCATGACTGCTGCTACGGTAGTAGGCTGGCCGCTGTCTTATTAACAACCAACTTTCCACCGATTGACCTCGATGTCACGTGTTCGATTCTTTTTGAATTTGCCGCAGACACAGAGCCAGTGATTTTCTCAATGGCTAGGAAGTAAGTCCACGCTTTGCTATTTCCTATTCACTGATTTACTTTTTAATAAGCTTCCAGAGTCCTCGCTTTGCCTAGAGACTTATATGAGAATAGACTTTCCTGATGACGGGATGTTTCTCTTCACCTTCTTCGGAAGGTGTATCTACTCCATTCCAGAAACTAATTAGTTGGAAGTGATATTTTAGTAAGTAAGTTAATTTTATAATTTTCTTATCTTACGTCTCTTATATTATTGTTCTGCAACCCCATGCATTGAACCACAATGTTATTAAGACAAAACCTATATATTTGCTAGCATCGATATGCATTTGTATGTATATATATGTTACTAGATATAAATTCTTTATTATTATTTCCAAAATATTTGTCGAGCAATACTGGCCATGACTGCTGCTACGGTAGTAGGCTGGCCGCTGTCTTATTGACAGAATCGAACAGCCCACTTTCCAACGATTAACCTCGATGTCACGTGTTCGATTCTTTTTGAATTTGCCACAGACACAGAGGCAGTGATTTTCTCAATGGCTAGGAAGTAAGTCCACGCTTTGCTATTTCCTATTCACTGATTTATTTTTTAATAAGCTTCCAGAGTCCTCGCTTTGCCTGGAGACTTATATGAGAATAGACTTTCCTGATGACGGGATGTTTCTCTTCACCTTCTTCGGAAGATGTATCTACTCCATTCCAGAAACTAATTAGTTGGAAGTGATATTTTAGTAAGTAAGTTAATTTTATAACTTTCTTATCTTACGTCTCTTATATTATATATATATATATATATATATATATATATATATATATATATATATATATAAATCTATCTCTATATATATATCTAAATATATATATATATCTAAATATATATATATATGTATATCTAAATATATATATATATATATATATATATATATATATATATATATATGTATAACTAAATATACATATATATATATATACATATATATATTTATATACATATATATATATACAAAGATATATATACATATATATATATATATATATATATATATATATATATATATATATATATATATATATATATATATATATATATATATATATATATATATATATATATATATATTGTAAGCATATTTTGAAACAGTGAGGAGTCTTTAGACTGAGGAATTTCACAGCATCACGAAGCGGAAAAGGGAGGCAATCGCGAAACACAAGAAAGTAACATAATATACACGTGGGTTAATTAGTTTTTTTAAAAACAATTTTAATCCTGCGTGTTAAGAACTCAATTAATTTTAAAAAAATAAATGTATGCATGTATTAATTACACACGCATATAGATATTTTCTTAGTCTAAACACAGCTAAAATATATATATATATATTTATATATATATATATATATATATATATATATATATATATATATATATATATATATATATATATATATATATATATATATATATATATATATAAAAATATATATATATATATCTAAATATATATATATATATATATATATATATATATATATATATATATATATATATATATATATATAAATATATATATATATATATGTATATCTAAATATATATATATATATATATATATATATATATATATATATATATATATATATATATGAGAGTATTGAAGTTTGCTTGAAGCATTGTGGAACAATAAGTAAATATCTTTAAGTCGTTTGGAAGCCTCGAGAATGCAAATGGGTAAATCTCCGGGTAACAAGGTCCGGTGGTGGAGAGAGAGATGTAAGTGGGTGTACGTTGAGATGCGTGGTGTGTATAAGATGTGTGAGATGTGTAGAATGAAGGGAAGAGTATAAAGGATAAAATTAAAATAACAACACAAGAGAGAGTTACCTTGGGAGAGATTTAATAGTCCCTATATATTTCGGATTCACATCCATCAAGTGGGGTTTTTTTTCCGGGGTGGGGGAAAAGGTTGTCTGTCGGACAATTCCGAAACGCGTCCTTCGCTGTTTGTTGTTTTGAATTATCTAAGGTATTCGGCAGAGCGCGCGTGCGCGTGAAATGGGGTCGGTCGTACAGAGGTCAGCCGCCGAATGAGGGAGTGGGATGGCGCTAGCTGTCAGTCCATTCTCTGCCTGTTTGTTAAATGTTACTGTGTGTGTGTGTGCGTGTGTTGTTGTCTCGCTTGAGTGTGTGTGTGTGTGTGTGTGTGCGTGTGCTGTTGCCTTGTTCCTCTGTATTAGCAGTGTAGTATGTTCGTATGGTGGAATGATACTGTGTGTGTGTGCGTGTGTGTGTGTGTAGTTGTCTCGTTTGCGTGTGTGTGTGCGTGCGTGTGTTGTGTGTTGTTGCATCGCTTGTTAACTTAAAGCAGCCATCTCATTTCGCTTCTCTCTGATCGGGTGTTTATTTGCGGTTGCAGTCGTTTGATAAAAAGCGCTTCCTTGATACGTATCGTGCCGACGTTTCTTTCAATCGCTAGAATTGTGACAATGGGCCTTCCGTCGTTGCTTCTGCATTTGTCTATGTGTTTTCGGAAAGACGAGGCCCTGGTTTTAATGTGTTCCTTGATCCGGATGTGCAAAGGTCGAATTGTGCTACCTATGTAGTGTTGTAGGCCTCTCTGCTGATGACGCAGAATTCCCAAAGGGAAAAGGGAAAAGAATTCTGCGTCATCAGCAGAGAGGCCTACAACACCCTGGCCCTCCAACACCTTGACGATGACAACCTCTACTCCAAGGAAACGGGAATCACTCCCGCGCAGATAGAAGAACACACCAACTCCGCCTGGACCAACATCTGCGACCGGCGGAAGCTCCCGAAGAAGCTGAGATACAACCTCCTCACGAGGAACAGCAGATAGATGGCTTCCAGATAGATGGTTTCCAAAAATAATGGTCGCATTTTAAAAGGGTATGTCAAAGCTTATTTGTAAAACTGTTGTATATTGTATTTTGTCTGATGAAGGCATACCATGATTTAATTTGGTATCCCTGAAATATGTATAATGAAATAAATATGGTTTTATAAATATAGTTTCCATTTATTAATATCGTATATATATATTTATTTATTAAAATAACAGATTAAAGTTTAAGCAGAGAATCGCTGCTTTCAACCTTAACGGGATCTAAATATTTGCTCTACGGTTCTTATATATTTATCCTTATCGAGCCCTCTTTGGATTTTAGTCTTCAAATTTATTATTATTACTATATATATATATATATATATATATATATATATATATATATATATATATATATATACATATATATATACATATATATATATATATATATATCTATATGTACATATATACATATATATATATATATATATATATATATATATATATATATATATATATATATATATATATATATATATATATATATATATATTAAGAGAGTAAAACAAAGAAGCTTTCAATACATCAAAAGTCTTTATTAGCCGACAATGTTTCGTCCTATTAAGGACTCATCAGGGCAATTAAAACAACAAGAAGTAATATCGGCAGATACAAGCTGAAAGCTCCGAAGAATACACTAAAGTATTGCAAAAATATATAATAAAAATAATAAAAATTACTAAAGATGTATATAACATTAAGAACCATATTACAAATATAGTCCAAAGCAAAAAAAAACTAGAGCTAAACAAAGGTGGTTATATAGAGCAGGAATTATATATAATACAATGTAATATAATATAATATAATATACCTTTACCAACATTAAAATTACAATAAAAATCAAAAGGTACAATATGCATATGTATATATGTGCGCACACATACACATACAACAATACACACATCCATCTTCAACTGCACAAATTAAACCTTATTAAGAGTTTGAATATAAAAATAAGCATGATAGGAATGAAAATAATAATAATAATAATACTAATACATCAACCCAATATACATGAGGTAATAATATGATATAATTATAAGTAGCACATATAATAAATAATACAATTATATACTATATAATACAATATAATAGATAGATAATCTCCGGTTAATTTACACAAACAATATAGATGACACAATAATAATATAATAATAATATACTAACATTTATAATATACAATATACTAACATTTATAATAAACAATATATAATGGTACTTAAGTTAACAAATCATTTCATACTGGGTTACAGAGTAGGTGAGGAAAAATAAATTGTACAATACCCCAAAAAAATGTTGATGGTACAAAAGTACAAACATCTTACATGATATATAAAGTTTAACATATCATAATGTTACATATAATTAACGGTAAGTAATAAGGATCAATATTACAATAAAAAATACAATATAATATAATATATTATATAAAATAAATTAACATAATATAATATATAATTACTTATAATTACAAGGTTGGTAGACAGACATGTATATGGATGAGTGAGTAAGTGCCAGACAGTAAATATAATGCACAGTAGTATTACAAATAAAATATAAAATATAAAATATAGAATAAAATAAATAAATAGAATCAACCGGAAATTAAAAAACAAAAACAAACGTATACAATTAGGTCTCACATGCAGTTAAGTAGTTAAGTAAAAACTAAGGAAACAACCCCTGTAAATGACTCAAAAACCCTATTTGATAAATTGATATTAAAAATATTTAAACTATCCAATAAGGCAGTATAATATTAGCTATAGTTTGAGTCGTTAAAGTTTATAAACGTTAATATTTCGTTACAAATGTTTACAAAAAGGAATGAAAATTTTTTACTATCATATACCTAACGATGTGTAAAAAACTGACTTAAGCAGAATTAAGGTAGGCTAATAGGGACAGAAATGAAGAAATATATGGAAGATGAAAAGGGGCATAAAAAATAGTCGATATACTATATTACATAATAGAAAGGAGCGTAAAAGAGGGGGGGTTAAATATAATCATAGTCAATTTGGAGGGGTTGATAATAAGTTTATGTGCGCATGGGGGGAGGGGGGGTCCAAAGAAGAATCCGAATAAAAATAAAAATAAAAATAAGAATAAAATAAAATAAATAGCGTAAAATATATAATCTTATATACATTCATAAGGTGTAATAGTGAAAATTTAATGCGTAAGAAGATAGATATGGTACAGTAGCCAACAGATTATGAGAGCTAGAATAAAGAGTCATCAGAAACCAATGATAATAATGATGATAATAATAATGTTGGCAAACAAAAGAACCTAAACTAAAAAATAAATAATGGAATATATCAGCTAATGGGTACAATTTGTACTACTAGAACGTTTAGGTTTATAATAAAAGTATGAATTAGAAATAGCGTGGGGGCAAGAAGAGAATATCTCAGACTTTCTATTAAGTAAGGATGCGCTAGAGAAGATTATAGAGTGTGTCTCGAGGATACAGAGATTACAAAACTTAGTATGTGTAGAAAGGTGGTTAGAGCGTGCTACTAAACGCCAGTTAAGGCTATATGGTATATTAGCTCCCTTAAGATCCCAGATATAATATGCTATATAGCACATTATATCTGGGATCTTAAGGGAGCTAATATACCATATAGCCTTAACTGGCTATATAGCACATTATATCTGGGATCTTAAGGGAGCTAATATACCATATAGCCTTAACTGGCGTTTAGTAGCACGCTCTAACCACCTTTCTACTGATACTAAATTTTGTAATCTCTGTATCCTCGAGACACACTCTATAATCTTCTCTAGCGCATCCTTACTTAATAGAAAGTCTGAGATATTCTCTTCTTGCCCCCACGCTATTTCTAATTCATACTTTTATTATAAACCTAAACGTTATAGTAGTACAAATTGTACCCATTAGCTGATATATTCCATTATTTATTTTTTAGTTTAGGTTCTTTTGTTTGCCAACATTATTATTATCATCATTATTATCATTGGTTTTTGATGACTCTTTATTCTAGCTCTCATAATCTTTTGGCTACTGTACCATATCTATCTTCTTACGCATTAAATTTTCACTATTACACCTTATGAATGTATATAAGATTATATATTTTACGCTATTTATTTTATTTTATTCTTATTTTTATTTTTATTTTTATTCGGATTCTTCTTTGGACCCCCCCCCCCTCCCCCCATGCGCACATAAACTTATTATCAACCCCTCCAAATTGACTATGATTATATTTAACCCCCCCTCTTTTACGCTCCTTTCTATTATGTAATATAGTATATCGACTATTTTTTATGCCCCTTTTCATCTTCCATATATTTCTTCATTTCTGTCCCTATTAGCCTACCTTAATTCTGCTTAAGTCAGTTTTTTAGATATCGTTAGGTATATGATAGTAAAAAAATTTCATTCCTTTTTGTAAACATTTGTAACGAAATATTAACGTTTATAAACTTTAATGACTTAAACTATAGCTAATATTATACTGCCTTATTGAATAGTTTAAATATTTTTAATATTAATTCATCAAATAGGGTTTTTGAGTCATTTACAGGGGTTGTTTCCTTAGTTTTTACTTAACTACTTAACTGCATGTGAGACCTAAATGTATACGTTTGTTTTTGTTTTTTTAATTTCCGGTTGATTCTATTTATTTATTTTATTCTATATTTTATATTTTATATTTTATTTGTAATACTACTGTGCATTATATTTACTGTCTGGCACTTACTCACTCATCCATATACATGTCTGTCTACCAACCTTGTAATTATAAGTAATTATATATTATATTATGTTAATTTATTTTATATAATATATTATATTATATCGTATTTTTTATTGTAATATTGATCCTTATTACTTACCGTTAATTATATGTAACATTATGATATGTTAAACTTTATATATCATGTAAGATGTTTGTACTTTTGTACCATCAAAATCTTTTTGGGGTATTGTACAATTTATTTTTCCTCACCTACTCTGTAACCCAGTATGAATTGATTTGTTAACTTAAGTACCATTATATATTGTTTATTATAAATGTTAGTATATTGTATATTATAAATGTTAGTATATTGTATATTATAAATGTTAGTATATTATTATTATATTATTATTGTGACATCTATATTGTTTGTGTAAATTAACCGGAGATTATCTATTCTATTATATTGTATTATATAGTATATAATTGTATTATTTATTATATGTGCTACTTATAACTATATCATATTATTACCTCATGTATATTGGGTAGATGTATTAGTATTATTATTATTATTATTTTCATTCCTATCATGCTTATTTTTATATTCAAACTCTTAATAAGGTTTAATTTGTGCAGTTGAAGATGGATGTATGTATTGTTGTATGTGTATGTGTGTGTACGTGTGCGCACATATATACATATGCATATTGTACCTTTTGATTTTTATTGTAATTTTAATGTTGGTAAAGGTATATTATATTATATTATATTACATTGTATTATATATAATTCCTGCTCTATATAACCACCTTTGTTTAGCTCTAGGTTTTTTTTGCTTTGGACTATATTTGTAATATGTTTCTTAATGTTATATACATCCTTAGTAATTTTTATTATATATTTTTATTATTTTTATTATATATTTTTGCAATACTTTAGTGTATGTACACTCCATATTCTTCGGAGCTTCCGGCTTGTATCTGCCGATATTACTTCTTGTTGTTTTGATTGCCCTGATGAGTCCTTAATAGGACGAAACATTGTCGGCTAATAAAGACTTTTGATGTATTGAAGGCTTTTGTTTTACTCTCTTAATTTTTCGGCTCTGTTTAACTACATTGAGCTATACCTTTTACTGTCATTTCTATAATACGAAGAGGGTGTTTAACTCCAACACGCTTCAGTATTTTAACCCTTATATATATATATATACATATATATAAAAGGAAAAAAGGTGAAATCGAAAATGCAACTGGGGTCTTAAAAAAATATATTTATTTGGTTCCTATACCGGTTTCGCAGTTCTTCTGCTTTTCAAAAGTAGAGTTGAGATGGAGGGTTTGTGGTTTTTCTCAAATCTGGTTGGTCTTTCAATGCTACTTGTTTTATATGGAAAAAAGTGGCTTGAAATGCCAGGTTTTTAGAGAAATAATTTGATTGTTTGGTGAATATGTATAATAAATTTCGCGCCAGTTTGCGTTACAGATTTCTTCAAATAAAGGGGGGTAGGGTGCTCATGTTGTTTTTTCATATATGAGTGAAGTTTGGTTGTTTGATGCAGTCACGTGAATAAGCACATCAGCTTTCGCGCCTGTTTGTTTGAATTTCTTTTTACTTAAAACAATGTGGCTCACGTAGGCTTGTTTTTTATAAATGTAATTTGATTGGTTATAAATGAAATCATATCTGTCACGTGAACAAGTTCACTAAATTTTGCGCCCGTATTTGGGAATTTATTTTGTAGCCTTTTAGAGAATTTCATAACAAACAAAAGATAATCGTCAGGAGAAATGGGATGGGGAGAATTGTACTGGTTCAGTGAATATGGCTGGTCCGCTGGGGTGTCAGAATTCAGACTTTCTATTAAAATAAAGTAATTAGAGATCAACATCATCATCATCATCATCATCATTTAATGTCCATCATCCACGCTTGGGTTTGAACGGGTGATTTCTCACTTGAGGCAAGAGTGGTTGTCTTGCTCGCATAGGACTGTCTGGCGGGTTTTCTCCGACTGGATGCTCTTCCTAACACCAACCACGTTTACAGTGTGGACTGGGACGTTTTTACCGTGTTACCTACACGGCCACATTACAGCGTGGACTGTGTGTTTTTTTGTCGTGACACCTACACGACCTAATTTGTTTCGGACTGGATGTTGTGGTACCAACATAACTTTACATTGAAAAGGGTGGGGGTAGTGGAACGGGGGTGTATTTTGTTAGAGGTGCCTACTGACTGTAGTAGGTTTCACTATATACTTAGGTAAGGCGGGTCTTCTGTATTACTGCGTAGCGCCAAAGATCTCGATCCAGTGACATTGTCTTGGAGAGGTGTAAATGTGTGAGGTCGGAATTTATCAAATCGTCCCAGGTTTTTCTGGGTCTGCCTACTCCGTGGCTACCGTCTCTTTTTATTGCCCTGCACCTTTTTTATACAGCTGTGTCGTCTTTCATGCGCATCACGTGACCATACCAACGTAATCTTCTCTCGAGTAAACAACATCTGATCCCTCTTATTTCTAATTGTTCCCTTAGTTTGTTTATGCTTTGCCGTTCACGTATATTACTATTACACATAGAGATATGTATGTTTATTTGTGTGCTAGTGTGTGTGTGTGTAGGAAGATGATGCTATTAGTAGAAATGGAGGAGGGAGTTGTGTGTGTGTATGGGTGTTATGTGTGTGTGTGGGAGTATGTTAAGATGGAGAGAATATATATATTTTGTGTGTGTGTATGTGTGTAGGAAAGTGATTCTATTAGTAGACATGGGGGAGGGAGTTTTGTGTGTGTGTGTGGGTGTTATGTGTGTGTGGGAGTATGGTTAGCATGTTAAGATGAAGAGAATATATATATTGTGTGTGTGTGTGTAGGAAGATGATTCCGTTAGTAGAAATGGGGGAGGGAGTTATGTGTATGTTGGGGGGGGGGGGGTAGCATGTTAAGGTGTTAGAGTATTAACTTATGTTAAGGTTTATTTAGTTCTGGTTTTCATTTTCTAAAGTAGGTGTTATGTGTGTGTGTGTATGTATGTGTTGTTTGGATGTTTAGCATGGTATGGTGTTGACATAGTGTATATTAAACTATATTTAATGCTGATCTATATTTTTGAATAAACATATTTTCCTTAATTATCCGTATTTGTTCTGTTGTATTGTCAGCGCAATGGTAAAATGGGAAGACTTGGAACTTGGGTGTCTTATTACTTGCGCATATGTCTAGATGTGCACTTAGTGGTATCTGTCTCGTAATTTTTGGCGATGAACTGACTGTCATTCTGTTTCTGAGTGTGAGTTTAGTTTGTCCTATATAATCTTCATTGCATCCTTTACATTTAATGGCATAAATTAGATTCTTTGATGTGCAAGTGAAGTGATATTTTACAGCAAAATTTTGTCGTGATTGAAATGTATACGTGTTGCCTTCAATGAGGTGAGTGCAGGTTCCACAATTAGAGCGACCACATTTTTTGACAGTTGGTTGTGGGTTTGTGGTAGGTAATTTGGCATTGGTGTAATGTTTTTAGGGATTTCGGTTGTCTTTTGCTTCAGATTATTTCGTGTATTTCAAGGGCTTTTTTCATTCTTGGGTCTTGTTTCAATAGTGGGATGTTCTTTTGAATAGTGCTGTAAGCTTCCGCATTTCTTGGGTTGTGTGTTGAGATTTATGATAGAATTTTGGACGTACCTTGCATTTGTTTCTATTTTCGTAATTCATCATTGTCTATTGCTTTAGCCCATTCTATTCCATTATTTATTAGTAATGGTGGGTACTCTCTTTCGAGCAGAATTTCCTTTAATTTTTGAAGTCTTTTATTTCGCGTTTCATAATTGGAGACAATTGTGCCAATTCTTCTTGCTAGGTTAAAAGGAATGCTCGTCTTTGTGTGCTTTGGATGGTTGGAGGTGAATAGCAGGTATTGTTTGGAATCTGTTGGTTTGTAGTGTATGTCAGTTTCAATATTTGTGTCTTTTTTTAAGATTAAGATCGTTGTATTCCACTGTGAATTGGATGTGGTTATTGATACCGCTAATTAAATTTTTGAAAGCATTCAGTTGGTCGAGTGTGTGGGACCAAAGAATGAGATAATCATCCAAGTAGCGTTTCCAATTCTCTGAGAAATATTTGTGGAAGTTCAATCCGTATTTTGATTTGGACTGTTCATATATCTGGACTTCTAAGTATGCCATGACTAAGTTGGCATAAGTTGGAGCGCCTTTTGTACCCATAGCAGTCCCAGATATGACTGCATCAACCAACCAAACTACACTCATATATGAAAAAACAACCTGAGTCCCCCCCCCCCCTTGTTTGAAGAACTTTGTAACGCAAACTAGCGAGAAATTTATTATACTTATTCACCAACCAATCAAATTACTTCTCTAAAAACCTGGCGTTTCGAGCCACTCTTTTCCATATAAAACAAGTAACATTCAAAGACCAATCAGATGTGAGAAAAACCACAGACCCTCCATCTCAACTCTACTTTTGAAAAGTAGAAGAACTGCGAAACCGGTAAAGGTACCAAATAAATATATATATATTTTTTTAAATAAGACTCCAGTTGCGTTTTCGATTTCACCTTTTTTCCTTATACTTTCACTCGTGTAGGACACCTCGGTTATTTTTCATTTTGTAAACCCCGACGGCTATTTCTGGACTAAATTAGAAATTTTAGCGTGGTAGTAAATAGCCGAACTTTTCAAGGGGTAATTCCTTATATGGTAAGATTGTAAGATTGGTCAAAATGTCTCGTAAACGCAATTAAATCTTTCATAGTGGTTGGTAGGTGGGAGGTGGGTTGGCTGAACTTAACTGTAGAACAATGAGGGGGTGGATGGAGCCAGTCAAGCGTTGAAAGTGAATTCTATACTGCAAATTATAAGGAGTGTGTATGAAATTAGGCTTGTAAGGAAGCAGGTGAAATAGGATTCAGGAGGAATTATGACCGTCAAATTAACCATTGCCAGCTTTATTTATTCTTAATCTGGCCTTAAAGTAATACGGACCTATTATGTTTAATTCAGACTATATAAATTATTTTCGTCGTTGAAATTTGAGAAAACAAAATTACATTCAATTATTTATTCCTAATTATTTCAGTATTGTAAGAATTGGCCCATTCCTATAGTAAACATGTGAATATTTTCGAAACATTTGCACTGCATATGAGCATGTTTAAATGATCACGTAATTCCAGTATCATTAAAAGATATTAATTTATTGATACGAATTAGAATTATAAATTTGTAGAACACTAAACACAGACGAATTAATTTTTTTTATCTTTTGACGTTCTAATCACAAAACACGCTGAAGTTCGATTTGTTGCTCTTCCTATCGACTTTTAGTGGGATATAAAATTAATTATCAATTCAATGGTTAGGCGGGGATACTTAATTAAAACCTGTCTCCTGTAAATGTGTGCAATTCTAACTGTATTATACATATTCATTATCTCAATGTAAAAGTACTGGTTATGAATTCAAACCTGGTGATACTCGAACCAAGATCATCGAATCCAGAAGCTAATTATATTAGGGCATGTAGTATAACGATTTACCGTTTTTCTCATAATACCATAAGTTATGTATTTAATTGTATATATCAGAACGGATATAATGTGAGCTTAGTTAACTACTCTGAACAAGCTGTAGTCTGCGACCTGCAATAACGTAAATGCAAAATTAAATATGTTCTGAGAACTCATACGGTGACATAACATATAAGTAAAGGTATGCCGTTAACTTTCGCTATTATATCACAACAAACTTTTCAGTAAATCTGCTTTATATTTAAAACACTAACTTCAGTATTAAAGTATCATTAAAGTTTAACATTAGTTTTAAAGCAAATACATAGTAAAATATTAGTATAGAATGTTTAAAAAATCTGTAAAAATACGAAATTGAAAATCAGCGCAGTTAATATGGCTACAAACATGTATCCATCCGAATGTATATCTAAATGTATTTTATATCCATATGTGTTAAATAATATATATATGTGTGGTGGTGTGGTTGCGTGTCTGTGTGTGTCTGTATGTGTACATTTAATTTGCTTTTCTTTTCATTTTATTATAGATATTTTAACATATATATAAGGGTTGCCATCAGATACCAGTGTATACAATGAATGAATTAATTCAATAATTTTGTATCTCTTGTCCTTTTTCCCACTTTTGAATTCATAATGCTCTGACGAATTGATCCATTATTTAATTAATTCATTGATTGAGAAAAACTGGTTACGGGTGGATACTCTTATATGTATGTCTATACTTATATATATATATATATATATATATATATATATATATGTGTGTGTGTATATATATATATATATATATATATATATATATATATATATATATATATATATATATATATATATATATATATTCAAGATTGTATATTTACACATGTTTATGCACACTCACCTGAAAACATACACGAATACCCACATACACACAACTACAATACTATCATATAATTTTTATAACGGATGAATCAAATCTTCAAACATCCTCTCTATTTAAGTGTATGCAAATGACCGTAAAATTGTAAATCGGATTATAGAATATTTTAAGAATTTCTTAAATTCGCCAATGTAAAAGATCCTTGCAAAAATGTACACATCTACAAAATACTAGTAATCAGCTGCGATCTTTTACACTCATTACATATATATACTGGTATTTTGTAGATGTGTACATTCTCAAGGATCATTTTTTATTGGGTAAGTTAAGAAATTCTTAATATATTTTATGATCCGTATTTTTAATTTCCATTGCTTACACTGAAATAGAGACGACATTTCACAAATTTGATCTATTCTTTATAAAATTTAAATGACAGTATTGCAGTTATGGGTGGACCCGTTTGTTTTGCCGTGACAACCAATAATTTTAGACCCAGTCAACCATTGCATATATATATATACATATATGGGGGAGGGGGTATGTATATATATGTGTATATATATATATATATATATATGTATATATATGTATATATATATGTATATATATATGTATATATATATGTATATATATATGTATATATATATATGTATATATGTATATATGTATATATGTATATATATATGTATATATATATATGTATATATGTATATATATATATATATGTATATATGTATATATGTATACATATATATATGTATATATGTATGTATATATGTATATATATATGTATATATATACGTATATATGTATATATACGTATATATGTATATATACGTATATATGTATATATATATACATGTATATATATATGTATATATGTATACATATATATATATGTATATATATATATATACATACATATATACATATATACATATATATAATATATATATATAATATATATATATATATAATATATATATATATGTATATATATATATATAATATATAATATATATATATATATATATATATATATATATATATATATATATATACATATATATATATATATTATAGCTTTCTGTTTAGTGTGTGCATGCGGGAGTGTGATGGAAAAAGAGAGAGAAAATGAGTGACAATTTCATTTATTTTTACTTTTGTGTTTATAATGTATCGAATAGCTTTTAAATATTCAGAAAATTATGAAAATATATGGATGTTCATTACATTTCTACAATGCATAGTTGTGTTTAAAAGATAAAAAAAGTGACACAGAAAATCCATCAATATAGCTTATTTGCCTTAATATATTTTCGATTTTAATTATTTCTTCAACTTTAAGTACTACTGAAAGGCTTAAAGCGATTTTCGGATGGAAGGGAAAAAAACTGGGAAAAAATATGCCATTCATTGAAGTCACATTCATGGCGTGTGGGAATTATTGCAGAATTATTCCTAAATAATTAAAAGCCGTAGAAATAGTGCAGCGTTTGATACTAGCTCTAAATTGAATAAATTCATAATAGCTTTGAGATCCCCAAGATGATAATTAATAACATCGTTGAATACCGGATTAACAAGCTGGTTAACGATATCTTCTTTCCATCATCAACTCCCCTTCACTCTTTCACCCTCTATTTTCTATTTGTGTGCATGTGGCTGAGTGGGTGTACATATATATGTACACACACATATATATATATATATATATATATATATATGTGTGTGTGTGTGTGTGTGTGTGTGTGTGTGTGTGTGTGTGTGTGTGTGTCTGTGTGTGTATAACGATTGAACACCTTTCTATTTTAAATTTCCCTTTTCATACAACTTTAGTTCTTTATCTAAAGAGAACATTTAAAAGCCAAAGGCATTTATTTTATCATCAATAAGCCAACATATTGATAATAATTCCTTTTTTTTTTAAACTGATAATTATTTCAAGTTTCTTATTCAAATATATTTGTGTGGCAAGTTTAAATAATTTGGTTCAAGATGAAATTGAAAGCCAGCTGCAATATATATTGCTTGAACGTCAGACATTCTCTGTAGATCATATCCAACCTGACTGTGCATATTTAAAATTAAGAATTTATAGAATCTAATTATAATGCTTCAAAATGTATATTCATGACTTGTGTTTGTTGCGGATCTAGTGATTCTGCTTGTTGTGTTTGCGTTCCGGAGTGTACTGCAGGTGTTGGAGCTGCTGTAGTTGGAAATATGGCTGTGCTTTGTGTGGGTCTATCTTGTTCATTTTCTAGGGTGTGTTTTGGAATGGTTCCCCCTCTTCTTCGCTGTGATGGCGAGGAGGTTTTAGTGTCTGAGTCACTTGACTCAAATGGCAGTTGTGATATGAGTGTATGAGAGTGTGTGTATGTTTTGATGATCCCTGCTGTCGGTGTTGGTGGTGGAGGTTTTCCTGTTGCTCCTCATGGTGGTTTTGTTGGATTGGGAGCTGTTGGGGCTAGTGCTGGTGTTGCTACTACATTGTTTGGTGTCACTGTTGTTGATATTCTTCTTCTTGTTGAGACCGTGGTGTTTGCAGTAGTGTTAGTCTGTGGTTCCCAACCTTTTTTACAAACAAGGCAGAATACACTTACGCAGGTGGTTTTTCCACATCGATGGCACTAGGGATTTTGAACTCTATGCCCACATGTAACTCTGCCCAACCTGAGAGGCGATATATACCACCATGACTGGGATCTTGTCAATTGTCTCTGTTTAGATCTGGAGAAAAAACCTCCAGACTGATCTCAGTTTTATCTCGTGCTCCCTTTACTTCCAGAAGGTTTTTAATTCCATGCAAAACAATATATGCTAGGTCCAACATATGTTTAATTCTAGCGAGATCTCTGGAACTCGGATCCTCACAGTTCATCTTCCCATCTAAAAGTGGAAAATTATGTATTGGTCCCAATTTCAGGGGACTTCTTTGCAAAGGCCTTGTATATAAAGGGCACTGAAATATCCCAAACTTCTTACTAATTGCAACGTGCTGTTTGTCTGGCTATCCAAACCTACCTGCACTTGGGATTGTGAGTCCAGTTCCATTGTTTTTTTAACTTGAAGTTGATAAATTAGGTTTATTCAGTCGCTGCCAACACCTGCGTCTGAAGACTTATATTGGCCCAGGTTTTCTCAACTGCTACAAGTTTGGCTGGCTCAGCCAAATATTCTTCTCTCTTGATCAAGTCTATCTAGAATAGTTCCATGATTTTCGAAGACATTTCTGTGAACGTGATTTTGTATTTGCTGCTGCTGCTGCTGCTGTTGTTGTTGATGCTACCGCTGTTGTTGCTGCTGCTATTCACGTTGTTGTTGTCGTCGTCTTTATTCTTGTTGATGTTGGGACATTGGCCCTCTTTGTAATGTCTGTATTTGCGTTAGTGACAGCCCTAGTGGAGGTAGTTGTGATGATGCTACGTCATTGTCGAACTTGGAACTGAAGTCTGAGCTGCTCTCATATGACATGATTTGGGGAGACAGAGCGGTGTAGATGGTGAATAGCGAGACTGCAACCAGATATGATGGATAATTGCGATATAAGCCTCCAACTGCCGGACGAAAAATCAACCACGGACCAACAGCGGTGAAATACTAGGGAAGAAAGAGAAGTAAGTGATACCTTTCGCTCCCAACATAACTCTTACAACTCAGAGATGTGGCTACGACCAAACTAGTAAAGACCGCCTCGAGAAAAACCTAGACTTCCTGAGACTGACATAACTACCACATTAGTGACGAGCGTGAATAAGACCACCAAAAATTACTGCAATATAGCGAGACACAACAAAGGCAGTAATGCCACATCATTCTTCGTGCGGATTAACAAGGGACACGTCCTGACCTCAGATAGAGGGGCCACTTCGAAGAATATATTGCAGTCTCTATCACATGCTCTAAAAAAAGCGAAGGGCTTGCGACCTCTCCTGCATTTGCGCTGCCTATTCTGAGTAAGGCCATGCTGAAAGAAGAGAAGGAAAAGTTGGAAAAGACAACTTACCTCAGTCCTGTGGAGAAAGCAAGATTCCTCCATCCTTCTGGTTGGTTGTGACCCTCTCCACAAGGATATCTCTGAATATCGTTCTGGAGAGGTTTACACAGAAATCTCCTATGTCATTGGGAAATTTTACTTTTAAAACAGCATATGTTTTGTGAGATACATGTTATTTCTCTGTGTGTGGGTAGTGTTAACTTTTGGGGTGCTGTGTAAATTTTCTCTGCGATGCTGGTGTTTTACTAACTGTAGTGCAATCATTGTATGTTGTTCGTGTTTAAAGACTTGAGGGTGATGCAGTTTTATCGTGTTGTTGTGGTTGCGCTTGTTGTGGTTGCGCTAGAGTGCTCTTTTATATTTGGCTTATTGTTGGTGTTTGTTATATTGTTGGTGGTGTTTGGGTTGATGATGGTGATGGTATTGGTGTTTGAAGTTGTGGAGCTGGTGATGATGTTGGAAAATGGGGTGGTGGCGTTGATGTCTTAGGTAATTTTGTTTGTTTTGCTATCTTTTTTAGGACGAAGGATGGGAGTTCTTTCTTTTCTCTCTACCTTTGATGGTTTTCCAACCCTCCTCTTCGTCACAATCCGTCTCCAGGTGTGCGACATCGGGGAGGAGCGTGACTCTACAGCTGTATGTGTTGCTTGTGACGTGGTGGATTGTGATGGCACTAGTTATACTTCTGACGTTGTGGATGTTGTTTGTGCTGCCGTTGCTGTTGCTGTTGTTGGTTGTGGAGCCAGTTTGCTAAGTGGTGAAGGCAGAAGATGTGGCTTTGATTGTTTGGCCAATTGCTGGGGGCAGAAGGTCGTTATGTGGGTTCCGTCTCAACCGTCACGGTGAGGTAACTGTCGTCATCGAGATCTATGACACCAGGTATTTCTTCGACATGTTTCTGGCTCGTTTGGATCAGGAGTTCCATTCCTTAACCAGATCTAGTTCTCATGTTCAATTCTGATTATTTGCAGGACTCTGGTGTCATCCTCGATGTCGATGAGTAAATTTGGAGTGAGCTATTTACTTTTTGTTTTATCATTGAGTCTTCTCTGGCTTCATGTGGGGTGGCGAAGAACAAGTACATGGTTCCATAATAGTGGCTGTCCTGATGATAGAACGAACCGTTGTTCGCTTTTGCAGACGAAATCATGGCTTCCGCCATGTTTGTATGTTTTTTTAATAGGACAGATATATATTTTTTTTCTTTTTGAAAAAAGTTCCAATATTAGGCCGAAGCACACATAGCTTTTAATCTTGTTTTCAGAAGGTAATATATAGTGACTTATTCACAATGAACAATAAAAATACTAAGAATAATACAAAGAAGAATTCCAAAGAACTTAAAACAACAAACCTTTCGGAGCTCACAATAACACATTTTCACAAGTCAGTCACCAATAATAATAATAATAATAATAATAATAATAATAATAATAATAATAATAATAATAATAATAATAATAATAAGGGCTATTATCCACTGTGAAGCAGTTCAGTGATGACATTAAAATGGAGTTTGGACTGGATAAATGCGCCAAAGCAATGTTCACCAGAGGAAAGCTGCTGAAGAGTTCAGACATTAATCTTGATCGGGGGAACGTGATAAGAGAGCTTGATCAAGAACAAACTTACAAATATCTAGGTGTTTGTGAAGGAGACGGAATCAAGCACTCGACAATGAGGGAAAGGATAAGGAAGGAATGTTACCGCAGAGTCAGAGCAATCTTAAGAACGGAATTGAATGCAAGGAATAGGATCGATGCCATAAACACGCTTGCCATACCAGTAGTAACCTACAGTTACAATGTCATCAACTGGTCAAGCACAGAGATCCGTAGGCTCGATACAAAAATCCGAAAATTCTTAACCATGCACAGAATGCATCACCCTAAGGCAGACATAGATAGAATATATCTCCCTAGGAAAGAAGGAGGACGTGGGTTAATCCAGTTAGACATTGCGTTGAAAACTGCAACAATTGGATTATCCACATATCTAAGGGAATCACATGATTGGATGATCAAACTCGTTTTGAAACACGAAAGCACCAAAAGATCATATTCCATTACAAAAGATGCACAAAGATACAGTAATGGACTACAAATTTCAGAAGTCCCATTTACTGCTGAAATGGAAAACACAGAAAAAGCAAAGCAGGTAAAAGTAACTGCAAAGAAAGAACTGCTACAGAAACTGGCTAAGAAATGGCAAGAAAAGCCCTCTGTATGGAAAATACCCAGAGCGAGCTAACAATCCTGATGTTGACAAAACTTTAACCCATCAGTGGTTGGCATCCTCTGGACTGAAATCGGAGACTGAAGGACTGATTATATCCGCACAAGATCAGTGTCTGCCAACAAAAAATTACCAAGCCAACATAATAAAAAATGGGTGCAGCCCATTATGCCGTGTATGCAAAAAACAACCAGAGACCATTGACCATATAATTTCAATGTGCAGTCCTATAGCTCCAACCGAATACCTAAACAGGCATGACAGAGCTGCACAATACATACATTGGATAATGTGTAAGCATTTTGACCTGCCCCATCAAAAGAATTGGTGGGAGCATCAACCACCTCCCATACTTGAAAAAGATCACATCTCAATCTTGTGGAACTTTAGCATCCAAACAGACCGAAAAGTAGATGCAAATAGACCTGATACAATACTGAAGGACTCTAAAAAGAGGGCATGCCTGCTAATTGATATGTCTGTTCCAATAGACAATAATGTATCTATAAAAACTTTTGAAAAATTGAACAAGTATAAGGACCTGGAGATAGAAATTGGAAAAATGTGGAAATTGAGAACTAAACAATACCAGTAGTTGTAGGCGCTCTAGGAATGATACCTAAGGGGTCTAATGATTACTTATCGCAAATCCCAGGAAACCCGCGTATAGGTGAAATACAGAAGATAGTACTAATGGGAACTGCCCATATACTAAGGAAGATTATGTCAATATAAGTACATCACAAGTCTAAACACCTAAAGATGCATGTGTGTGTATGTATGTTCGTTCTTGAACATGGCGGACCTTGTTGTCTCTTCAGGTCACCGGTTGTGACTTGGTGATAACTCGTATGAACATAAAGCAAGACAAATGCAACTGTAATAATAATAATAATAATAATAATAATAATAATAATAATAATAATAATAATAATAATAATAATAAGATGATTCATAAGATGGTCCGTATGGCGAGACCCAAGACGCCCATAACGAAGCTCCCGACAAGATTTGAAATAAATCGAACACTATCGACAAAACAATAATAAAAACACTAAGAAAACGAAGTGGAAACATAATGGACGAATACCAAAGAAACCTACAAAAATAAATTTTGTACACGGATCGTCCTTATAACATAATTTTCTTAATTAAAATAACGGACCACATGTGTAAATAAACAAACTGAATATCAGCCGCACCACTACTCAGAATTTTAAATCAAAACAAAAAGTAAAACGATATATATAAGTAACAAACTCTATTGATTATATTACACATACATGTATTATAAACACAACGAAAAATGTACACAAAACAAACATTCACAACCACTTCCTCACACATTCACACCAGTAAATCCCCAATCTATTTTTAGACTACTGTCACTGACTGCTACCTATATCCCTTCTCAGTGTCTAATGTGTGGGGGTATATATATGTGTGTATATACATACGTGTGTATAAGTATGCACGATGAATGTATATTTATGTATGTGTATGGAACCCACATAAAGGACAAAACAAAGGGGAAGAAAAAAAGAATACTAGCACCCCATTTACACCTCAAACTCAAAATAAACAGAAAATAACATCGGAGAAGCAACTCCTATAAGCTACAATGTCACCCTACCCACTACCACTTCCAGCACCCCCACCCTAGAATTAATCTCCCTACCACCATTACCAACACCACTCACACTACAAGAACAGTTGAGATAATTCTCGTACACACCTTACAGCTGCAACCATAAGAAATCACCCCAATCAACAACAGCAATGACCATAACTATACTATTATAATAGTAATAATGATCTCAGTGCCAGCTTGCAAATGCACTACCCAAACAGCCGGGCAATTTTCCATGCACGTCCAGTAATATGCGTAACGCAAGCATGTACTGCGAGATGAACAAATAATTATTAATACACAATACCAAATCGCTTTTCCTATGGTTAATCACGAAGCGCGTCCCTCAGGAAGGTGCCAACCTGAGATCGAAAAGTCCTCCTCTGGCACAAACTCTTCTCCAATTATTGACCTGGATGGTCACTTGATCGGGGATTGCCCCAACTCGAGCCCTCCAGATCCACCACCCAAACCACCTGAAAAAGAAAAACCTAAAAGGATGAAATGGACCCGAGAAGAGTATAAAGAAGTAATATATGCATATTACTATGCATTAGGTAAGCCTTCACAAGACAGACACATTTTAAAATCCTACAAAATCTGGAAAACTCGGAATCAAGCTAGCAGAAGTGATATGGATGGAAATAAATTGTCAAATGTAAGGAGGTATATCTTCAGAAATAATAGATTCACAGACACTGAACTAACTGCGATCAAGCAGGCTCTGGAGAATGACATAAATATAAATGATGAAAGAACTGAAGAATCTCCTGGAGATAGTAACCAGTCATAAGTCTTTTCTGAAAGACCTCCATCTGACCAAATCACAAATAGGTTTGTAGAATGAGAAGCCCTATTGAATACGCTGAAAATAGCCAGGAGAGGGACTTAGAAACAGTAATTGAAAACCAAACATCTGCTGAAGAACACAGGGAGACTATAAAGGAATTAAAGCAAAAAATACTGAATGAGCTTGCAGTAGTAAGACATTCTAGTATAAATGATAGCGAACCACTTCAAAAACTCCCAAATACAATCCAAAATAGAAAACAAATAATGATTGGTAATTCTGTTACAAAAGAAATCATAGAAGAACTAGAACCTGATATTACTGAGTTAAATGAAATCATTTATGCATCTGCTAGAGTAATTGAAACATGTTGTTTACCACCAAAAAAAACAAAAAATGTCGAACCTTGGCGGTAAACCAATTTGGAAGAGTAGAATCGAAAAGTAGATTGTCGTAATGAGAGGAGAAATATCTTTATTGGGTGAGTTAACCACTGGAAATTATATAAGATCCAAGAAGGTAAGAAAGCTAAGGAGAAAATATGGACTGTCTTTTAAAGAAGCAAAAGAATCTCTGAAACAAAAACAACAAGTAAAAGCCCAACGAATTCTTAGATTTGTGAAGCGAAACAACTTCTACAGACAAAATAAGTTGTTCTCATCCAATGCGAAGTCATTTTATAGAGAAGTAGGGAAGAAAAAAATAAATATTGAAGACACCCACCGTCCATAGAAGAAGTTGAAACTTCTGGAGTAAGATTTGGTGTGATGAGAAGACATATAATGATCGGATTAGTCACCTGGAAATATCCTACACAAATTTAGAAGAACAGGCGTGGGAAGACATCTCTATAGCGGACTTAAGAACAGCACTCAATAAATCTCATAAATGTTAATCTCCTGGTAGAAACAGGTTGCCAAATTTCTGGCTCACTCCCGTGCAACCACAATATATTGATCAAGCTGTTTAATGGAATTATGAAAGATCCAAATAATACACCTGATTGGCTAGCAAGTGGCATTACCTACCTTCTGCCAAAGAACAACGAAACCAAATTTCCAAAAAACTATCGGTCCATAACAAGCTTGTCCACCACTTATAAACTATTAACCTCTATTCTCATGGAAAAAGCATACGTGTTTTTGGAGGAGAAAAATCTTTTCGCAATTGAAGAAAAAGGGTGCCGACGATGGTGGCAACTTTTGGATCAACTTTTGTTTAATCGCATGATCCTTGAGAACTGTCATAATAAACACAGAAATCTCAGTTCTGCATGGATCGATTATAAAAAAGCCTTTGACAGCATACCACACTCATGGATACTGAAATCACTGGACATCTTCAAAATCTCACCTGTTATCTCAAACTTCCTGAAACACAATATGTCATTATGGAACACAAATCTCCAATTGTCTCATTCCACTGGGGTACTGTGCTCTAGGAATATAAACATCAACTGTGGTATATTCCAGGGTGACTCACGTTCACCCTTGCTTTTCTGCATAGCTTTAATACCCCTTACATATGAACTTAATAGAACAGAGTATGGTTATAGAATTGACAACAACAAAATAAGCCATCTATTTTATATGGCTGATTTGAAGCTATATTGCAAAGATAATGACGGACTGGAAGGCATTTTGCGGACAGTAAAAACGTTTAGCGATGACATCAGGATGGAGTTTGGACTTGACAAGTGTGCAAAAGCCACTTTCAAGAAGGGGAAGGTTGTCAACCCAGACTCAGTTGAATTGGATGCTGAAACAATCATAAAGGAACTTGAGCAGTAACAAACCTATAAATACTTAGGGATTAATGAGGGTTCTGGCATACAGCATGCAAGTATGAAAGAGAGGATAAGGAAAGAATGTTACAAGAGAGTACGTGCAGTTATGAAAACAGAACTAAACGCTCGTAACAAGGTGCTAGACATAAACTCCTTGGCAGTCCCAGTTATCACTTGTAGCTTCGGTGTGTTGAACTGGAATATGAATGAAATCAAAAGAATCGACACCAAATTCCGTAAGCTACTGACCTGTAATAGGATGCACCACCCAAAAGCAGATGTGTATCGTCTTTACCTTCCTAGAACTCAAGGAGAGCGTGGCTTGATCCAATTTGAACTTGTTTACAAGACCACCATCATTGGACTGGCCAAATACCTTGAAACAACTAACGACTGTATGCTGAAACTTGTTGAAACGCATAAGAGAAATAAGAAGCTTCATTCTATCTTGAAGGAGAGCAACAAATATGCTACTGATCTCATGCTTGTTACCCAGGCTGGACAGACTAAAGAAACTGTTGCAACTGATGCTGCTAGACACATAAAATCACTGGCAAAAGCAAAAGGGCAAGGACAATTAGCATCAAATTGGGAGCAGAAACCTCTGCATGGCAAATATGTGGCCCGTAGCAAACAAGCTGATGTTGACCAAAAGCACACCCATCAGTGGCTACGTAGTTCAGGGCTAAAGGCGGAGAGTGAAGGCTTCATTTAGCTGCCCAAGATCAAAGCTTATTGACTCGTAATTACCAGGCCAATGAGATGAGAAATGGAATAAACCCAAAGTGCTGATTCTGCAATGCTGAGGTTGAAACAGTGGATCACTTAGTCACAGGATGTAAAGTTTTAGCACCAGTAGAATACAAACATAGACATGACAGAGTTGGCCAATATCTACACTGGGTAATATGTCGGCATTACAAAATCAAAGGTGAAGACAAGTGGTATAATCATCACCCTGAGGCTGTAACTGAAGGAGAAAAAGTAACAATTCTCTGGGACTTTCCTGTACATACTGACAGGACCATAAAAGCAAATAGACCTGACATCACTATAAAAGATCAACATAACAAGGTCTGTTTGTTGATAGATATGAGCATCTCATGTGATCACAATATCGCGGCAAAAGAATTTGACAAGCTACGAAAATATAAAGATTTGCTTATTGAAATTGAGAAAATGTGGCACCTCAAGGCCGTTAGAATACCAGTGATTGTGGGAGGACTGGGAATGATCAAGAAAGGAACAGAACAATATTTGCGAATGATACCTGGTTTACCCTCTCTGCACGAGGTGCAGAACATTGTTTTGACTGGTACTGCACACGTATTGAGAAGAACACTATCTCTGTAAGATTGATATCCCTCCTTGTATTCACATTGCACATGTGTATATATCTATACTGTTTTTTTCTGTTTTTTTTTTTTTTTTATTATTATAATCAATGTGCTGTATTAACTGGCTAACCAATGCACACTGTGAATTTATTTGCCCTAGGTGTCAGGAAGACACTCCGCATATATCTCAGAAACAATAATGAAAGAAAATAAAAATAATAATAATTGATTCTACTTTTGGCACAAGACCAGCAATTACCCAGTACATTACTGGTACTTTATTTTATCGACCCCGTAAGGATGAAAGGCAAAGTCAACCTCGGCGGGATTTGATTTGAATAATAATAATAAGAATAAATTAGGGAAGAACACGCACATGGTTGATAGTGTGTTATGGAATAGCTACGTTTGATTTTTTACATATTTAAAACAATTATGATAGAATAATTCTTA
The DNA here is from genome assembly GCA_964016885.1 of Eledone cirrhosa. Classification (NCBI taxonomy): domain Eukaryota; kingdom Metazoa; phylum Mollusca; class Cephalopoda; order Octopoda; family Eledonidae; genus Eledone; species Eledone cirrhosa. Next base: position 77,807,877 of record OZ024742.1, read on the forward strand.
CTACAAATGGGACATGAGACACCAGTCTTAACTCTCAGGAAGTGGCATTACATAACACTATGGCACAGGGCTCAAATATTAAATTTTGTATTAGAAGTTTCATAGTCAAAAAAGAAAATGGTTATAAATGGTCACAAATGGAAGAAAACAACAGCAAAATAATTTAACCAGCAACACCACCACCGCCACCGCCACCGTCACCACCACCACTACCACAACAAATTTAGGTAGAGACAAACCAACAGCAGCAGCAATACCATCACTACAGTACTACTACCCCATCACCACCGTCACCACTCCATCATCGCTACCACCACTATTCCCTCACCCCCTCCTGTTAAGAGAGGGAAGGTAGTAGTGCCACTACATATGACTAGAAACGAGGAAGTCACCAAAAGATATAGATAGACTGATTTAGTGTCCCGGTCAAACAGCTAACATCAACAGCATAATAATTATTGAATTATTGTCGTTGTATCGCTAAACTCTCTCAAAATGTTTAGTTTAAACGATGTCAAATAATTGTTTCTACTTTAGGCACAAGGCCAGCAATTACCCAGTGCATTACTGGTAATTTATTTTATCGACCCCGTAAGGATGAAAGGCAAAGTCAACCTCGGCGGGATTTGAACTCAGATCGTAAAGGGACGTAACTATGCTGGAAAGCATGGCGTCCGACCTTCTACCGATATTGCCAATCCACCGCCCTTAAACGATGTCAAATAATAATTGTTTCTACTTTTGGCACAAGGCCAGCAATTATCCCAGTGCATTACTGTCAAATAATTGTTTCTACTTTAGGTACAAGGCCAGCAATTACCCCAGTGCATTACTGGTACTTTATTTTATCGACCCCCGGATGTCAAATAATAATAATAAATAATAATAATGATAAGCAACAAGTTGAAAAATTACACTACAGAACACAGACAAAAACAAACGTAACAGCTAAAGAAAAACAAATTTCAAAAGTTTTAAAAGCAACACCGCCTACCTCCCTCGTGGCTATGAATACGAGCTTAACAAAGCTAAAATCACAAACAGCAGCAGCAGCAACAACAACAATAGTGACCGATGTTACTGGCCTTGAAAAACAAAAACAAAAACTAAGTCAGACATTCAAACAATACAATGAAACTTGTTTATTTTTTTATGTTTTTATTTATTTATGTTCGTCTACAGCGTGATGGTGCCACGCAAAATCACCGGTGGTTATGTAACCATACATTCATCAATCCTCGATATGAGTGTTTAAATGTCGAACCTAAACAGTTCGAATAACATTGGAAAGGAGACTGGAACGTCATGTTAGTACTCTCACCCAGCAAGTGCTCCCTGGCCCAGCAGCAGGGACCTCGCTGTCATCCAAATACTGCTGGTGTTGGAGGAAGAAGAAGGAATGGGACAAGAACCAACTGGACGAAAGAATTCAATAGAACTGTCATGAAATGTTACCTGAAGAGTAACCCCATGGAAAAAGGCTATAGGAAACGGATGCATAACATCTGGAACGAGATCGGTCTATTTAAATTAGATGAACAAAAATTGGCCAGGCAGGCTCGGCTAATAAGAACTAATGGATGGATAAGCGAGTCGGAACTGGAGGAACTGAACAGAGAGATTAAGTTGGAAATGGAGAGTGGGGTATGTCAGGCAAACGAGCAAGTGAGAAATGAAAGTGAAGTCGTTAAGAGACCTGAGGAAGCATACGAAGCAGACAATGATCTGAATACTGAAATAAATAACATCTGGAACAAAGATACGGCCATTGAGGAAATGAATGCTGACGGGCTACGACAAAATTTGGTTAATATCCTAAACATAGTGGTAGATGAAATGAACAATGATAGTGGAAAACCTAGAATTTGTAGATTGGAAAAAGTTAAAAGAAACAACAGCTAAGGTAAACAAAGTCATCCCATACATTGAGGCGAGGAACCTTCACCAAAGCAACAATATCCTCAAAGCAACCGCAAATGCGGCGATGAAATTACTTGGCATAAAAACGAGAGGAAACAACAAACAAGAAATATCAGAACCTTGGTGGAAGAAACGACTGAATGGTCAAATCAAGGAAATGAGAAAAAAAAATAGAAAGCTTGAGTCCTTACTGAATGGGACATTACAAAACATAGACACTAAAGATAGATTGGAAATAACATACAAAACTAGGGGGAAAAGCTAAATATTATCATAGAGGAACTGAAGCAACGCATTTTAGCAAAAAGTGAGAAGATTAGGCGGTATGAGAAAAGAGTCAGTCAGTATAGACAGAACCGCATGTTTCACAACAGCCAGAAGATGTTGTTTGGACAGTTTGAAGGGAAAGAAAGAGGCAACGACGTGATCCCTGAGGCGGAACAAACTAAGACATTCTGGAGAGGAATATGGGAGCAGGATGTTGAACATAATAGTCAGGCAGTGTCGATTGAGACAGTTCAAAAGGAAATTAGTAAAGAGTCACACCAACAAACTGATTTGAGTATCACAGTTGAAACTCTTAAAGGGCATGCCATAAAATTAACCAACAGGAAATCACCAGGTCCAGATGGTGTGCAAGGGTTTTGGATTAAAAACATAACATCCCTCTACCCGAAACTGACAACCATGTTCAATGATTGCTTGAGTAGTTGACAAAAGGTACCACAGTTCTGGTAATGAAACACCGAATCAAGGGTAATGATGTTACCACCTCTCGGCCCATCACATATCTGTCCTTAACTGTTAACAAGCATTGTGTCTGAGGAAATCTACCATCACCTCCACATAAACAACTTGCTACCGGACGACCGGAAAGGATGCGGAAAGAAGTCCCGTGGTACAAAAGACCAGTTACTTATTGATAAGATGGTAATGAGGAATTGCAAGATGAGGCGCACTGGTCTTGCTATGGGATGGATAGATTACAAAAAGGCATTCGTCATGGTACCTCATTCTTGGATAATCAAAAGCCTAGAGATATTCAAGGTGGCAGATAACATCAGGCAGTTGTTGGGCAAAAGTATGAAGTCCTGGGAAACAGAGTTAACATCGGGTGGAGAAACTTTGGGAGGCGTGAAAAAGAGTGGTATCTTCCAGGGAGATAGTTTGTCTCCTCTGTTGTTTGTCCTTGCCTGATACCCCTGACCCTTATATTGCGAAATATGAGAGCAGGATGCAAGTTTGGAAAAGGGGAGCTTACCATCAACCACCTCCTCTTCATTGACGATATTAAACTCTTTGGGAAGAGTGAGAAGGAGCTAGATGTACTTGTTGACACTGTCCGTATTTTCAGCAATGATATATGTATGGAATTTGGTATTAATAAGTGTGGTGTCCAAGTGATGAAGAGGGGTAAATTGAGCAGAAGCAACGGAATCCAGGTACCAACAGGTGAGATGATAAAGAAAATTGACACTGAGGAGGGATACAAATATTTAGGTGTTTGTTCTGGAGGCAGATGACATCAAGAACAAAAAAATGTAGGAATTGATAAAATCTGAGTACATAAGGGGAGTAAGGAGCGTATTAAAATCACATCTAAATAGTAGGAATGTCATAAGTGCAGTAAATTCCAGAGCTGTGTCTATTATTAGGTACAGTGCGGGAATTCTGAATTGGAATGTTGCAGAACAAAAAGAAATGGATAGGAAGACTAGGAAGCTATTGACTATCTACAACATGTTCCACAAGAGGAGTGATGTTGATAGTTAAAGAGATCTGAAGGTGGAAGATGTGTTATCAGCATAGAGGACTGTGTTCAGATGGAGAAAAACAACCTACACAAATACGTGACTAACAGTAGGGAGCCAATACTCAGAATTGTCAGAAAGAGTTTCCAAGGATGGTTAAAGAAAATTAGTCCAGCCCCGCTTTTTGGAACACTTCAAAAGGCATGCTTGCTGGGAACAGTAAGAATCCTCCGATATGTCCTAAATATCTGAGGCTGCAGGTAGTGGCTTGATATTCATTTCAACGAACTTTCCAGTTAAATAACATCAATGACTAAAACTCAAAGAACAACAATAATAATAATAATAATAATAATAATAATAATAATGGTAATAATAACAATAATAATATTTTCAACGTCCCATATCTTTAATCAATAATGCAATTTACAAGAAAATGTTTAATATTGCAGCTGCTGCTGTCACCACTTCTACAAGTAGTATTGTTAAGTTGTTAATTGTATTACATCTATTACTGATTTTAAAATCTAGTACACCGACCCCTACCCAAATTTAACATTTCGCATCCCAATTTTCTCTCTCTCTCCCTCTTACAAGTACACTAACACAGATATATATATATATATATATATATATATATATATATATATATATATATATATATATATATATATATATATATATATATATATATATATATATATATATATATATATACATGTATATATATATATGTCTGTATATATATATATATATATATATATATATATATATATATATATATATATGTATGTATATATATATATATAATATATATATATATATATGTGTATGTATATATATATATATATATATATATGTATATATATATATATATATATAGTATATAGTATGTATATATATATATATATATATATATATATATATATATATATACCTTTATATATCTGTATATATATATGTATATATATATATATATGTATGTATATATATATATAATATATATATATATATGTGTATGTATATATATATATATATATATGTATATATATATATATATATATATATATAGTATGTATATATATATATATATATATATTAATGATTGTATATATATATATATATATATATATTAATGATTATATATATATATATGTGTGTATATATATATATTTCGTTTCTGAATTTGTTTAGCAAGATTTTTTATCTGAAAACGTGTATTGAAACCGTATTGTTATACTTTGGGAGGGTCATGTTGCCAATAAGAAACACACGCACCACATGCATTCACTTCAATTTATAATAAATTAAATTCATAAATTTAGGAATTTATAAATTTCCGGTTGGTTGGTTGGTTCCACAACCAGACGATTGTTTATATGTTGTCAAAGTTCTTTCGTCACACATTCTGTGACCTCTTCACTGACTGGGGATTCTTTTCTTTGTTTTTGTGCCTCTCCTTTGTTCTGTCCTACGCCATCTTGTTTTTGTGTGTTGTGTGCTTAGTTTGCGCATGTGTTGCATCCGGGTGTCTGTGTGTGTTTATATTTGTTTATTTATTTGTTTATTTACATGTTACTGGTTGGTTGTTTGTTCTATGTGTGTGTGTGTTTTCATTTTGTCCTTAATTGTAAGTTGTGATGTTGCTATTCCATTCATGCTTTCTATTTAATTTTGGTTGGAGTATATTTATGAACAAACGTCTGGTTGTAGAACCAACCAACCAACCGGAAATTTATAAATTCCTAAATTTATAAATTTAATTTATAATAAATTGAAGTGAAAGTAACTGGTGCGTGTGTTTCTTATTGGCAACCTGACCCTCCCAAAGTATAACAATATATATATATATATATATTAATGATTGTATATATATATATATATATATATATATATATATATATATATATATATATATATATATATATATTATCAACACCTTTTAACATAGAGAGACATTACTACTCTAACTGCTACTACTGACTGTATCGATTTTTTGTTTTGTATTTTTGCTTTTGAAATAACTTCTTTAAATAGAGATATTAAACATCTAATGGAAGATCACGTTTATCAAGTTATAAATATACTTTATCAAACTGTCGTTTGAAATATTATCAGGACATAGTGTTCTGTTGGAGAAGCAAAAGTAATACATAAGTTTTATAATAATAGCTTGGTTACGAGGATATCCAGCTAATGCTATTGTGTTTGTTTAATCAGGCTTAATGTGAAGGTTTCGTGCAAGTGATACTAATGTTGAAAGCGAACAAAACATGGAAATAACGGTCAAATGTCGAGAAGTTATCTTAGAAGAAAATGAATAAGTGAAAGAGGCAGAATAGAGAGATGGTGAAAGATATTTATATATTTATATATATATATTTATATATTTATATATATATATATTTATATATATATATTTATATATAGCGAGAGAGAGAGAGAGAGGGGGGGGTGAGAGAGAGACAGAGTAGGGGTATAGAAAGTATATCGCAAGAGAAGCAATACAGATCTGGTGGAATCATAATCCTAAAAGAGATAGAAAGTACAAACGAGGAACAATGCTTGATATGAAGATATTAAACCTACTTTGTGACAAAATATAATTAGAATTTGATTGTTTGTCTAGCGAGATACAGCAAGTTGACGCTCGTGCGTGATTTCTTTAACTTGATGAGACTTACTGAAGGAACATTATAACCGTACAACACAGGTTCATAATTATGCTGTACATTGAAAATATAAGTAATTTTCATTCTATGAAGTTTCAAAGTGGCTAGAGGCTTTCAATTCTACGGCAATTGTACATTATCTACCTAGTTCCCCATGTGCCTCTTGCAAATGATCATGAATATATTCCTAGTTTCCCACTGACGTTTTGAAATGGTTGGCTCGTATATTGCATGGGTATCTAAAAGCCCAAAGGTGTATTACGTCTTTAACAATCGTATAAATAATATATACATGATATATTTTAATTTGACACAGAACGATAAGGTCGGGTAATTATCATTTCCATTGATATTTTAAAATAACGTATACAACTATGCATCTATATCATCGCTCAATCTGCAAAGCAACCACATCTCCAGAATTTCCCATCATATCATATATTATGAAAGGAAAGCTTCATTGCTATAGGTTTGTTATATGTATCGTTTAAAGAGGAGAGTTCATCACACACGATTCTATTTAAAGCAAGTGACCATATTGATACGAGGGAAATTCTATACAAAGATACGTTCTCGACCTTCGAAGCTCAGTAAACTTTGCTAAAGGCATCCAATCACCAGGTAGTAATGATAACTTTATCATTCAGAAAGACGAAAGTTCCTTCCAGCTGGTTTCCATATAATTTCCATCTTCAGGTTTCATCCGCACTTGGTTGGTTTAAGGCTAACAGATGTATACGGTGCCATTCAATATCATCAAACTCGAAACCAAATAGATCGAAAGTAAATTTGTATCCACATGTCATTGTTATTCATAAATTTAGAAATAGATCAAGAGTATCTTTTCTTAAAACAAAAATGTTACATCTTGAGAAACAAGCATTTAAGTCTTCAAACATAGCAAATAATTTCGAGTCTAACGACAATATTGACGATCAATGACCTTATTATAAGTAGTTTGTAATATTTGGGTTGCAATAACCTGCAGATTCCTGAAGCCAAGAAGATATTGTTTGGTATTGTTTTGTTTTTTTTATTTTCATGTTCTGGGTTCAAATTCTATTCATGTGATCTTTATTTTCCTTCATTCTGAGTTCAATACAATGTGTACCTATAGATTAGAACAGTCGATACAATATCTACCTATCAGCCAATTCGTATATTTCTGTTCATACTGGAATTATTACTGTAAACATTGGAAGGGTGAAGCAGAAGAACGCTATAACATTGACATACTACTTATTAAGGTCTTGAAGCGAGAATTTAAAAGTAGTATGTCAATGTTATGGCTTCACCCTTCCATTGTTTACAGTAATAATTCCACTAAGAACAGAAATACACGATTTGACTGATGGGTAGATATTGTATCGACTGTTCTAATTTATATATTGTTTTAATCTTCCTTAGTCAATAAAATAAATATCAATCATTTTTGGGGCATCCTTTCTGTAAAATGAGTTTCAAATTTTCAAACTTGTTATTTTGTATGAACATAACAGATTACTATTGAAAGCAATATTATTTTGTCACGGAAATCTTGAGGGAGTCGTGGGGACGCTGTATTATCATATGGCGTTTCTTATGCATTTTCAAAACAGGGCGGACCGCATCCCCTCTACAGGTATGAATTCAACAGATTTCTTCCAGGGAAGGATAGAGAGAGAGACAGACAGACAGAGAGATATAGATAGAGAGATAGAGAGATAGAAAGGGAGAGAGTGCGAGAGAGCGGGAGAGAGAATCGACCACAGTACTAGATTGGTACTATTTTATCGGACATGAATCGGCAAAGAGTTGACCTCGGTGGGATTTGAATTCAGAGCAGAGAACCGAAACGAAAACCACAAACATTCTATCCGACGCTTTAACGATTCTGCCAATTCACGAGCATTGAAAGTAATACATTGCATGTAAATTGATGAAATTACCAGACTGTAGGACATCATGTCGTTTGCCATTTACGTAGCTCATTTTCCATTCCAATTTTCATTATTGTCATGTACAACTTCCCCGTTCACCTTAAGGAATCGATAAAGTAACTAAATATCAATCTGAAAATCCATTCCACTGAATCGATCATACACCTCTCACTAATATGTCTTATTATGTCTAAGTTTCAATACAATATATTACATTTATATTATGTGTAGTAAATCCCATTTGCTATGTAATAATTTTAACTATTATTTTTATGGTAATTGTTCCTGTAATTGAGCTATTTATTTAACATTTCTTACCTTTATTTAGTAAAATACTATTGAATCGATATGCTATTATGAACAAACAACGCGTTTAGAACGCATATTGATGGCGATTACTTATAGTATCTTTGCTATCTCATCACACATAATAAAGAAATATATTTATCAAAAGACAAAGATTAAGACCTTTATTACATTAGAATGAAAATATAAAAGGAAATCAATAAAGATTTGAAAATATATATTTAGAAAATGAATAATAAATATTTTGCAAAATAATATGCTTCGCGCTTGCATATTATTTAAAACAGTATTTTGATATTTTTTGTCAGATTAAGATTTAATGAATAATAAATGATGGATTAGACAGAAGGAAATTGGCAAAAAGTTTTGTTTGTCTTTTAATACAAGTTTACTGTAGAATACAGAATATAATATTTATAGAAATATCGTTATAATTAATTCAAAACCTGTATGTCAACATTTTTAAAGATACAATGGTTGCCAAACATTGAGGAAATTGCATGTCAAATGTTTTGCGTCACGAAATTTTATTATTATGCAATTTTAAGATGTAGTATCTCTATATGTATTATAACACATTCTAATACAGAGCATATGTACATACAGGTTCACACAAAAGTCAGACATACACTTACACATACATACCGACAAAATACATACATACATACATACATACATACATACATACATACATACATACATACATACATACATACATACATACAGAGAGATACATACAGGCAAATAAATAGACAGACATAAAAACTGCTGCTTACGACCACAGACTGAAAACCAGCTCTGATATAGATGTCAGTTGCATAATCGATGTTAATGGAGTAATGAAGATACGAGAGGAGCGTATCTACGAACTATTGCTGAAGTGGTTGCAGATCCAATAGTAAATTATATGTTGAGGTTCATTCCTCTTATTATGGGAGACTCAAGATATATACAAATCCTCCAGTTCCAAAGTATCACAGACGTTGAATACTTGGTAAAAGCACGCAGTTCGTTGACCCATGAGATACAAACGGCCACCTATGCAGAATACTGCTCAACGACCTCAGGTCACTAAACATAGATGTGGTGGCCATCAGCGAGACCAGAATCTCCGATGCACGAGCCTTCGCACCGATCTTCGGCATCTACGATGTGTACGCATCTCCCAGCCATCCTGGATCGGGTGGTGGGGGTGGGGGAGCAGATGCTGTGCTTTTTCGGAGAGGTTTGGATCTCGCCATACGGGCCATCTTCCTGGACCCAGAAGGTAAGTTGGTGGTGCTGGACATGACCAGCGGAGACGGGCAAGATTTCAGGCTAGTGGCCGTCTATGACCCGACAGGAGCAGGGCGGCCTGATTTCTTCCGGCGTCTAGAGACTTTCTTGTAAGGTCCCGCTCTTTAGTGTTAGTGCGCGACTGGAACGGGATCTTAGATGCTCGCTGGGACTGTGTGGGATTATCGGATAGGGGGGAGGTCGTAAAAGCATCGGTTTCAACTGTCTGACAGGTACTGTCTAGATTTCCCGAATCTGCCGATGTGGACATGGTCAAACCACATCGGCTCATCCAGATCATATCTAGATAGGGTATTTTGTAGAGAAATAGATAGGTCTAGCATAGGCTGTCCACATTTCAAAATAGTCGACTACACGGACCACAAATTCGTGATCTTTGATGTTGACTTAGATAGGCTTCATAGACATGGACCCGGCTACTGGAAGCTAAACGTGTCATTAACAGCGCGCAAGGACTACAGAGACCGGATTAGCGAACTAGTTAAGCGGGCGTTGACGGGAGCCATCGTCAACAACAAATGGTGGTTTGATCTGAAATGAGAGATTAGAATAGAGTCCATTAGGCTTAGTAAGGCTTTAGCAATAGAGAAAAATAGAACAGAGGGAGAACTAGTTAAAAATTAGACGAGGCGCTTAGTAAAGGCATACGACGGACGTACTTGTGGCGAAATTGGCTTTTGACCAATTCTTCAATGCAAAGAACGAACGCTGCGTTGTCAGAGCTAGGGTGCGTGCTCTCAGACACGAGGGGACGAAAGCCGTTCAATGGGCCCGTGTGGCTGAAGCGCGTTGAGGCAACAAAGCCACGATCCGGTCTTTGGTGGACCACGACGGGTGCATGCTACTCGATCCCGTGTAAATGTGTGAAGCTTTTCAGCGACACTTCACTCAGCTGTTCGGGGGCAGCGGCGGGCCGGATCGAGGGATGGACTCTAGTACCTAGCTTGACGGATTGCCGCGGCTCACGGCCACTGAGGCGGAGTGTTGCGAAAAGCCGATAACAACCGCTGAAGTACGGAGGGCAATTGCTGGCTGCACAAGGGGGAAAAACGCCTGGTTTGGATGGTCTGCGCTATGAAATTCACGTACAGATGCCAGACTTGTTTGGAGACCACTTGTCGGACGTCTACTGCAACTGGAATCAGAACGGGAGAATTCCCAGCTCTGTAAGCCGAGGAGCGGTGACGTTGATTAGAAAGGATCCGAACAAGGTGGATAACATAGATAATTTCAGGCCCATAACTCTGCTAAACCCAGAGTTCAAGATTTTGGCCAAGGTTCTAGCAAAGAGGTTGGCGCTTGTCGTTGGTGATCTGGTGGGAGAGACGCAGACATGCGCCATTCCAGACAGATCCATCCACGACCAACTCCACCTCATGCGATACATCGTGAAAAGAGTAGCTATGGAACCTGGCAAGGGTGGGTACTTGATCAATTTAGATGAGTCGATAGCTTTCGATAGTGTCAACCATCATTATCGGGCGGCAGTCCTGAGCGCCGCTGGCTTTGGGCCCATCTTCAGAGGCTGGATCGCTGCCATGCACAGCAACATCTGCTCTGTGGCGAGAGTGAACGTTCATATTTCAGAACCGTTCAAGATCATGCGCTCGGTCCGCCAAGGATGACCCCTCTCGTCCTTGTTGTACGTATTGACTCTCGAGCCATTACTGCAAAAAAAATGGAGACGTTGAGAGGGGTCCGGCGCGAAATAGGATACGGAAGATCCATGTCAGCATATGCCGACGATGTCATCGTACTGGTGTCGAACATCGAGCAATGCTCAGCCAGGAAAAGTAGGTGGCCTGCAGCTCGACACCTTGAGAGTCAGGTCCATTGCGTCCAACAGCGTCGACGGATGCTGGACGGACGGACCTGTTAACTTGCTAGGGGTCTGGTTCGGTCCGGACATCCAGACGGACAAAAACTTGGATGAGGTGACGAGCAGGGTGGCTTCTCTCACCCTGAAATTGTCAGAGAGGAAGCTATCCCTGAAAGGTCGAGAGGAGGTGGAAAATACGTACATCGCCTCCGTCATCTACTACCGTCTGACCCTCGTATCTTGTACTAAGTCACGCCTGACTGCGCTGGAGCGTTTGCTCTTTCGCTTTTTGTGGAAGAGACGCGCTCCGATGGTCACGCGGTACATCTGCTGTCAACACCCGATACGTGGAGTGCTTGGCATGCCGTCGACGGTGATCAGGTGTAGTCGCCGTTTGCTAGACGCGTCTCCCCAGCTCGTCTACTTGACGGAGCTGCAGTCCTGGGTCAAGCGAAAACCGAGAGGGAGCGCTTGAAGACTGGAATGTCTTCAGGCGCTCACAGCCCTCGACCAATCGAGCAATGTGATCGGTGGAAACTCCACCTCGGCGTTCTATAGAGAATTAGTGGAGGGGAAGAGCGACGATGTACTTGGGAAACTCTAGGCGTCGACGAAAATCAACTAGCCAATCTCTTCGGAAGAACTTTCGGGCCGGTGACTATGGACCACTTCCAGAAATCCCTGGCCTGGCAGTGCTACCGAGGAACTTTGCCAGTTCGGGATAAACTCTACAGGCATGGAGGTGCCGTCAGCCGGGTATGTCCGAGAGGCGCCTAGGGCGATGAAACCGTCCTGCACGCACTCGTCTAGTGTTCGAGCATTGCTGAGTTGTGGATTTATGAGGGAACACCTGCTGTCGCGTGTAGGACGAATCCGGCTAGCAGCTGAGTTCATCGTGAGGATTGCCCTGCCCTCTTTATTTAGCCGGAAAGTGCAGGAAGTTTTTACCTGTATGATGGCCATGGTGAAAGAGATAGTATGGTGGACGCGTTTGAAAGGGCTGAAGACGAGCACTTACCTCTTCGGGGATGCCCTGATTAACTTTTTCAAATTTCATTTGAAAAGGAAAATCAGGGTAGAGATGGAAGTGCTCTCTTCCCAGCATTTTGTTGAAAGATGGGTGATAGAGGCAAGAATGGCCCGTGTGAATGGGCCTACTATGAGTATGTGCCTGTAAATTGAAGGTGTAAAACTGGGAGAGGGCACTTGCCCTGGCACCGTGGCTTTTTTAATGGGTTTTCTCCACGAATATCCAACGGAAGTCTCCCCCCTATTGAGGAATTTTTCATTGTTTCTTTGTTCATTACATCCCAGTTTTATTACACGCAGAAATGCCCATTTGTACCGTCCTGTATTGTCCTGAATTGTCCTTAATGTCTTACTTTGTGTAAACCCTTGGGGTTAATAAAGAAAGCATTATTATTATTATTATTATTATTATTATTATTATTATTATTATTATTATTATTGGCGACCTACGTAGGAAATCTTATTATCGTGAGCTCCGCAAAGGTTAGTTGTTTTCAGTTGTTTAAAATTGTCATTTATGGAAAATTCTTATTGTTAACTGTATATAAGTGCACATACATTGTTTTCTGAAAAGGACACTCAAAATGATTGGAGCCTTGAGCCCAAAATTTAAACTTTTATAATTATCAAACAAAAATTCCTTTGAAAAAATCATGGACGACTCACAGTCACACCTTCCTCACAAACTAACACCTCACACCGACATCCCAATGATAAATATTACTACGGTTGCCAACACTAAAAATATAAGCAGTAGCAATATTTTAAATTTGTCTCATGCAGTCATTCATTTCCCGCCATTACCAATGACTGCAGGTGTTGAAGCCGCAACCCCCACCACCACCACAGCGACAACAGAACAAAAGAAAAAGATAAATTATCTCGTGACATCGTAATGGATTGACCCAGAATAGACGCTTCCACACCGAACACCACTGACGCCACCACCACCACAACTGAAACTAAAAATAACAATAACAACAACAACAACAATAAAGAGAATAACAACATCGGGTATTTTGCCATGTATTAAAACATGCGAAACAATCCAGGTAACTCAGGAGGAACTAGATGAAGCCAAGGAAATGGTAAAGAAAGATGGGTACAGGGTCAGCAGGAGAACAGGTCCGGATCTAGGATGGAGCTCCTGATCGAAGCGGACCATAAAAGTATTGAGGAGCCCTCTGAGGTAATAGAACTCACTGACGGCACCCACCTCACCGTAATCGTTGAGGGCAGAAGGCATAGGTGTGTCGTTTGTGGTGAAGGAACCCACCTAAGGGCTTTCTGCCCTCAGGCTAAAAGGTTGAGGCCACCTCTCTTACCCACCCCAGTTACTCAGCCATCAACACCACCAACAGCAGAAATGGCAGCAACAACTGTAGCACCAACAACAGAAGCAACTGTAACAGCAACAACCCCAGCAACAGTAGCAAAACCAACACCACCACCCAACGCGCCAGAACTAGCACCAGCGCCTACACCATCCACCACGCCACAACCAAAACAAACGCCTGTGGAGGATTTTCCACTCCCCTACCTATCGCAACTGGAGACATATTGTGACGACGAGGAGTGGGAAACGGTATCGGAAAAAAAGAAAAAAGAAAAAGAAACCAAAAAAGAAAAAAAACCCTTCCTTCCCCCTCCAAAAACAAAATACAAAGGGAAACAAATAAACTATCAAACAAAAAAGTTAGCACAGATATGCCACCATCCACACCAGCATCACCAACCCCATCACCACAAACACCAACACCATCACCATCATTAACCCCAAAACCTCCATCACTAACACCATAAAAGACACCAAAAAGCGAAACAGAAACAAACCCACAACAATCGCAAACAAAATAAAACAACCAAAACGATACACACTACACGGCATTAAAGTTTGAACAACAACCAATTATTACACTACATCCAACACAACACCAACATCACAGATAAAGACTACACAACAACCCAAAAGTTCACACCACCTCCACACATACAAATCATTCGCATCACACAGAAAACGTACACGACACTAAAACAAAAATTCCCCAAAGACATCGGAGACTTCCGACAAACACTCTCCAGGAGGATTTATAAGGACATCCTTCCGGAGGAGGCCACAAGCAGTGAAAAGGATGGAGAAACCATCCCTCCTCTACGAGAAGTAAGGTAAGTGGTCTTTCCCATCTTTTCCACTCCATTTCAACATGACCTCACTCAGAATAGGCAACATAAATGCGCGTGGCTTGGGGTCGTCATGGAAGCAGGGCCACCTGCTCAACGAGCTCAGGTCACTAAACATAGATGTAGTGGCCATCAGCGAAACCAGAATCTCCGAAGCACGGGCCTTCGCACCGATCTTCGGCGGCTACGATGTGTATGCATCTCCCAGTCGTCCTGGATCGGGGGGGGGGGTTTATGTGCTTTTTCAGAGAGGTTTGGATCTCGCCATACGGGCCATCTTCCTGGACCCAGAAGGTAAGTTGGTGGTGCTGGACGTGACCAGCGGAGACGGGCAAGCTTTCAGGCTAGTGGCCGTCTATGCCCCGACAGGAGCAGGGTGGCCTGATTTCTTCCGACGTCTGGAGACCTTTCTTGGAACGTCCCGCTCTTTAGTGTTAGTGGGCGACTGGAACGGGATCTTAGATGCACACTGGGACTGTGTGGGATTAGCGGATAGGGGAGGAGGGCGCAAGAGCCTCACCAACCTGCTCAGGCATTTTGAAATGTCTGACAGGTACCGAATGGATTTCCCGAACGTTCCAGTGTGTACTTGGACAAATCGCATAGGGTCATCCAGATCATATCTAGATAGAGTATTTTGTAGGGAAATAGATAGGTCTAGCATAGGCTGTCCACAATTCAAGATAGTCAGCTACACGGACCACAAATTCGTGATCTGTGTGCTTGACTTAGATACGCTTCATAGACGAGGACCCGGCTACTGGAAGCTAAACGCGTCTTTACCAGCGCGCAAAGCCTACAGAGACCGGATTAGCGAACTAGTTAAGCGGGCGTTGACGGGGGCCATCGTCAACAACAAGTGGTGGTTTGCTCTGAAAATAGCGATTAGAATAGAGTCCATTAGGTTTAGTAAGGCTTTAGCAATAGAGAAAAATAGAGCAGAGGGAGAACTAGTTAGAAAATTAGACGAGGCGCTTAGTAAAGGCATCGCGATCGACGAATTTGCGGCGAAATTGGCCCTTGACCAATTCTTCAATGCAAAGCACGAAGGCTGCGTTGTCAGAGCTAGGGTGCGTGCTCTCAGACACGAGGGGACGAAAGCCGTTCAATGGGCCCGAGTGGCGGAGGCGCGTCGTGGCAACAAAGCCACGATCCGGTCTTTGGTGGACCATGACGGACGCATGCTACTCGATCCCGGGAAAATGTGTGAATCTTTCCAGCGACACTTCGCCCAGCTGTTCGGGGTCAGCAGCGGGCCGGATCGAGTGATGGACTTTAGTGTCTACCTCGCCGGACTGCCGCGGCTCTCGGCCACTGAGGCGTAGTGTTGCGAAAAGCCGATAACAGCCGCTGAAATACGGGAGGCAATGATTAGCTGCACAAGGGGTAAATCGCCTGGTTTGGATGGTCTGCCCTTTGAACTTTACATACAGATGCCAGACTTGTTCGAAGGCCTCTTGGCGGACGTCTACTGCAACTGGAATCAGAACGGGAGAATTCCCAGCTCTGTGAGCCTAGGAGCTGTGGCGCTTCTGAGAAAGGATCCGAACAAGGGGGATAACAGATAATTTCAGGCCCATAACTCTGCGAAACACAAAGTTCAATATTTTGGCCAATGTGATAGCAAAGAGGTTGGCGCATGTCGTTGGTGGTCTGGTGGGAGAGGCGCAGACGTGCGCCATTCCCGACAGATCCATCCACGACAACCTCCACCTCATGCGATATATCGTAGAGAGGGTAGCTAGGGGACCTGACACGTGTGGGTCTTTGATCAATTTGGATCAGTCGAAAGCTTTCGATAGGGTCGACCATCGTTACCTAGCCGTAGTCCTGAGGGCGGCTGGCTTTGGGCTCGTCTACAGAGGCTGGATCGCTGCCACGACAGCGACATCTGCTCTGTGGTGAGAGTTAACGGTCACCTTTCGGAATCGTTCAACATCATGCGCTCGGTCCGCCAAGGATGTCCCCTCTCGTCCCTCTTGTACGTATTGACTTTCGAGCCATTACTGCACAAACTGGGGACGTTGAGGGGGTTGCCGCGCAAACTAGGATGCGGAAAATCCGTGTCAGCATATGCGGACGATGTCACCGTCGTGGTGTCGAACGCCAAACACATCGAGGCGATCGGCACTACACTAATAGAATACGAAGCGGTGACAGGAGCAATGATCAACCCGGAAAAGTCAGTGGGCCTGCAGCTCGGCACCTGGAGAGGCAGGTCCATGCCGTCCAACAGCGTCGTCGGGCCTGGACGGACGGACCGGTTAAATTGCTAGGGGTCTGGTTCAGTCCGGACCTCCAGACGGGGGACGAGGTGACGAGCAGGCTGGCTTCTATCACCCAGAAATGGGCGGAGAGGAAGCTATCCCTGAAAGATCGAGCAGAGGTGGCTAACGCGTACATCGCGTCCGTCATCTACTACTGCCTGACCGACGTACCTTGTCCTAAGCCGCGTCTGACTGCGCTGGAGCGTTTGCTCTTTCGCTTTTTGTGGAAGGGACGCGCTCCGATGGTCAGGCGGTCCATCTGCTGTCAACACCCACTACGTGGAAGGCTGGGCATGCCGTGGCTGATGATGCGCAGACACGCGCTCAGGCTAAAACAACTCCACCTCTTCCTCGACGGTGATCAGGTGTGGTCGCCGTTTGCTAGACGTGTCTTCCCCAGCTCGTCTCCTTGACGGAGCTGCAGTCCTGGGTCAAGCGAAGACCGAGAGGGAGCGCTTGGAGACTGGAATGTCTTCAGGCACTCACAGCCCTCGACCAATCGGGCAATGTGATCGGTGGAAACTCCACCTTGGCGTTCTATTAGTGGAGGGGAAGAGCGACGACGTACTTGGTGAAACTCTAGTTCTTCGTGTGGATTGCCCCGCCGTCTTCCTTTGGCCGGGAAGGGCAGGCAGGTTGTATCTGTCTGATGGCCATGGCGAAAGAGATAGTATGGTGGACACGTTTGAAAGGGCTGATACCCGGATTAACTTTTTCAAATTTCATTTGAAAAGGAAAATCAGGGTAGAGAGGGAAGTGCTCTCTTCCCAGCATTTTGTTGAAAGGTGGGTGAGAGAAGCAAGTATGGCCGAGTGAATGGGCCTACTCTGAGTATGTGTCTGTAAATTAAAGGTGGAAAACTGGGAGAGGGCACTTGTCCCTCCGAAGTCTCCCCCTTATTGGGGAATTTTTCATTGTTATTTTTATTACATCCCCTGTTTTTGTTTTTTTACACGCATAAATGCCCATTTGTACCGTCCTGTATTGTCCTGTACTGTCCTTAATGTCTACTTTATGTAAACCCTTGTGGTTAATAAAGAAAGTATTATTATTATTATTGTTGCTGCTATTGTTATTATTGTTGTAGCTGTTGTTGTTGTTGTTGTTGTTGTTGTTGTTGTTGTTAGTAGTAGTAGTAGTAGTAGTAGTAGTAGTAGTAGTAGTAGTAGTAGTAGTAGTTGCAGCATCAGTAGTAGTAGTAATAGTAGTAGTAGTAGTAGTAGTAGTAGTAGTAGTAGTAGTAGTAGTAGTAGTAGTAGTTGCAGCATCAGTAGTAGTAGTAATAGTAGTAGTAGTAGTAGTAGTAGTAGTAGTAGTAGTAGTAGTAGTAGTAGTAGTAGTAGTAGTAGTAGTTGCAGCATCAGCAGCAACAGCAGCGACTTTCGTAACCGAGCAATTTAGAAAACATCGTTCTGTACGTTTATCCTAGCTTCAAATTTTTTCCAATGAAATTCTGAAATTGTATGTGATATGTTTGTTAAAAACCCAGCATACCCAGGGAATAGGATATTTAAAAACAATATTTTCTCTTGTTGGTGAAGAAACATCTATTTTCCCTGACACCTGCTGTTAGAAGACAATTATTTCGTATGAAATGTCATCAGAGTAATATAGCAATCATGCTTGCAATTACTCGCTGGTTGTCATTTATCAAAGAAAAAATGTTATTTTTTCAAGGTATTTTCAATTAAATGTTGCAGTAATATCACCATCAAAAATAATAACATAGCTATGAACAACTTCACTATCAGGGAAAACAATATTGTAACACAGATACCACTAGCCTCTGTTCCAATACTGGGTAAAAAGCTACCAAAAACGTCAGACTATAACGGCAACAATAATACGAATTCAACTCCCAGCAAAGATCTACCTACTACCTAGCGAACAAAAGCGGAAAGCAAACATATCAGAAGCAGGATGTTTCACTACAGCCGTGTAAAAGTATATCTGAAATGTTAAGTACCCTACCAGAGCTATTTTTGGTGAAATAGTTTACAAGTATGTAAGGTTTAATATGGCACATGATGACGGCGTTGATATTTACCTCGGTTATGGAGGAGCTACATTATACACGCATACGAACTTCTCCGAGAAATCTTTATTATTGTTCTGAGTCGATGTTTAACAAAAATAGTGTTTTGCAGCGTGGAAGAAGTTATCAACACGAGTTTAACTCTTAACAAATCTGGTCGGAACCTGCTAGTCCTTCATACCACTTCTGAGTCCCTCTCAAATAGCAAGAAGGAAGAGCAAAAAGAGAATGTAAAATGGAAAATATTAACCATGAGAACAATAGGAAAGAACAAATGATCATCGCATCATTAGAAATAAATAGAATGTTAGACGGTATGGCAAGAAGCCGGCAAACCAGTTAACTATCAACACTACAACTACAACAATATCATTAAAATTTGCAACTGAAAATCACTTACGAAAGGGAAATTAACAAAGAGTAACAATAACAAAAATACCGAACGACATCAAAAATAAGGGCAGCAGCACCTTGAACAAGATTAATAGCATCACTACAACTGACAAGGAAAATAACGGCAGCAGCAATAACAATAATAAGAGTATATAGAAACAAACTTTACCAACTTCATTCTAAATAGCAAAATATCAATGTGTTGATGGGGCACATATCAAAGTCCAATGGTAAAATAGAAACAACATTTTATGAACTCAACCGTTAAAACACTATAGATGACCCTCAAAATACATGAGGCAGGGTATTTTCATTTGCATTTCTCCAAAGACGGGTTTATCCTGCCATTTTGAAGACATTCTCCTAAAACCATAGCAGAATGCCGTAAATAGACTGGGACGTAAAAATATATATAACAAGGAATTAGCTTCGAAGTAAAGTTATTTTATTAATGTATATGTAAATGCTAATATGTTACCATCAGTGAGAACAGGATGCCCAGGATATATATCTTCGAACCCATCTTTAATGACTACAAGATGTCTGCATCACTTATTCGGTGGTGATCCCAAAGCTAGTGCCGTTGTTTTTTCGGAATAGTTTCAAACTACTTAAATCGATGATCATCGTTAACCTAGAATGTAATCCTGTCGTGATAATCTTGAACAACAGTGAAACTTGTGCCTTAAGGAACATGATTGTTTATGCTCCGACAAAAGTAGTACCACCAGTTATGTCTATCATTCTTGGGACCATGTTGTTGGTAGATGCACACTGGAAATGCGCATTAGAAGCATGCTAGAAGTTAGGTGGATTTATTAAGATAAAAGAATGCATCACAAACCTGCTCAAATAATTCCAAATCTCTTACTGATATCATATGAATTTCTTACATGAGGGAGTGTCGCTATGCATCATCGAGATTCATAAGCCTTCCCTATTTGAGTTATTTGTTAGATCATCTGACAAGCATTGTTAGATGTGTCCAAAGCTTAAATCATTCAGCTACACATACCACACATTTGTGATCTGCATAGTGATCTGCATGGTAAGAGAAGTTAAGGAACATAGAGTGTACCCGATATCTGAAGCTGAATATGTGATTCTTGCCACGCAAATCATACACAAAGGCTTGAACTAATTAGGCTGTGCTTCCTATAGTAATCATTATCAGATGTCTTTTGCAGCGCACTAAAGAAACTTATAAGAGTTGAACCGACAAAGCTCGGGAAAGGAGAAATATTGCTTTGAAGATTTTAACCAAAGTGATGATAAATTAGTTGATGCTTATTGTCCGCATTATAGAGATAACTAATGGTTTTCTTGTGTTAGTTCTGGCTTCTCTTGTTGTTTAGTCCCTAGGTCAGCTGGTCTATGATCAAACATCCCATATTTGTACATATACATGAATGAATGTATTGCCCAACGTTGTTAAGACAGGAAAATATAGTTTGAAGGAAATTTTGTTGGCATATTTCTGGCATGCTAAATGACTATATTGAGGTTACCTTGTTGGTGTATGTTAGCTGCGTTCATGTATAATGCTATGGGAGTCGATGAGCTAATAAAGTCGGTTATCTTGCTTTCAAATTGCATGTGACATAATTATTGTATATTTTGAGTCATTGCTGCGTGGTAATCATGGTGTTTGCCGTGCAATCCTCTGATCATTTACTAATATAACCTCTTCAGTAATGACATTGAACTCAGCATTGAGTTCGTAAAAAAATGTTTCTTTAATTCTGCATGAATTTTCGTTGCTTTCTACAAACACTTAACGGCATCCTTCCCTAGTATTTGTATCATAACACGATGAAAGTATTCATTTATTAAAAGGTTCATGTCTTCAATAATATTTCTCACACGAAAATGCTATATGAAATATAGGGCTAACAGCAGAGTTGTCGTAATTGAAGCTAATGCTTTTGTTGTTGGCTAACCGTTGTCCACCCCCGGCATATCACATGTGATCATTCAATTCCAATCAAACATATATTGTTCGACTTTATGCAATATGTCTCCGCTTTATAGTACGAAATAGTGTAGATGTGTGAGAAATGTCACTGTTATACCTAGCCTTTAAGTTGTCCACGTAATATTTCTCTTGCTGTTTCGTATTGGGGGTAAATTTGTCACCAGCTGTGTTTGAATGATAATTTCTCATTGTTGTAATGTTAATACAGGCAAGGATTGTCTCTGCGAAGGAAAAGTGTGATGTTATTCAGCGAAGAAACACACATGAAATAACATAAAAGTGACTAGTTTCTTTGTTAAAACAACACTTCACGATGAATAAAACTTATCGAAAGCATCATTTGTATTTTTTACTGCAGCTAGTTTGTGCTGGTGTTATTGGTGCTGTTATTATCTTTGCTGCTGCTATTGCCTTTTAGACTGCTCTTTTAACTTTTAGTATTATTTTCGTTTCCACCAGAATGCTATCTCCATAGAAATTCCAACAAACGTCATTCATCAGGAGAGAAAAAGAAGTGATTCAAGTGAAATAAATAAATATATAGATGCACATATAAAATATAATAAAATATGAAAATGCGTCCTTCATATTATTGATTAGTAAGGCCAAATGTCTGAGGTCTATTTCTCATTCACGTCCTTTTATTGGTCACTTATATTCGTGGGTTGTTGTGCTGCATTTGTTGTCAGATCCATTTTTTGTCCATTTCTCTACTGACGCAAAAGGTGTCAATTTACTATTTTTGTTCGCTGAGAATCTGCGAAAAGGGTATAATACTATCAAACATATAAAATAACCAAAAATGAATACACAAATTAACCTTCGCCATAAAGAAAAAATATATATATATGCTGATAAGAGTTGCTACCTATCAAGTGTTATGAATGAGTATTGATATCAGCACAAACAGATGAATAAGAAACAAAATACGAAAAAGGACTTCTCATTACAAAACAGTAAGGGCGACGATAATGATCACAGAGTTGTTGATAATATAAAAAAGGGGATGATGACAATGGTGTTGAAGACGACATAACTAACAAAAACATAAAAGGGGAAAATAACATAAACATAAAATGACACAAACAACAAAAACAGCAACCAACATCGATACATCGATATTACTATTAATAATCTCAATAATAATAATAATAATAATAATATCAATCTCAATAATAATAATAATAATAATAATAATAATAATAATAATAATAATAATAATAATAACATTCTTCCTTATTCGTCTTCCTACACGCAATAGATACATAATACAGAAATCAGAATACACAGCATTAGAAAAAAGAAATACTTGGAAACAAGTTAAGGTCTCCAACCATAGAGACACGCAAACACACAATCTATAATATAATAAAGGGAGGAGTGCAGGACAGCGTCCGTTTTATATTTTTTTATCCCGATAGTAAAATAAGTTGGATTACTTTGAATAAATAATGAATGAATATTATATAATTTATCTACATGATTAAACATACTTAATTTAATGTATTGCTTATCTCGAGATTCACTTTTTTTTAAAGTTTCAAATTTCAACTTCTGTTATATCACCACCACTCCAACTACTATATATATAGTCAGGACGAGAAAGAAAGAGATAGTGTGTGAAGAGAGATATAGAAATAGAGTGACTATGTGACACACACACAGACACACACACACACACATATATATATATATATTGAGTATATGTTGGTTGTTTACCGACACCTCAGTATGCAGATTGGAGCACTCGACGAAGTATGCAGGTTGGTTGGTTTACTCCGGAGTAATGTAAAATAATTAAGTCAAATATGTAAAATTTGGCTTCGTTGATGATAAATTATAGATATACTGCTATATATATTTCGGTGGCAGCCATCATTGGCTGTGACCTCTTCAGGCAGTCCGAATTGGTGTGGTAGAGACAGGTACACATGTTGTTGAATGTGGTTTTACTCCGTCAATACTCCGATATGTCCAGATCCGGGTTGCGTTGTTATTTCTCTGAGGGACTGTAATCATATATATATATATATATATATATATATATATATATATATATATATATATATATATATATACACTAATACTATTTGAAGCTATACAGCAGGGTCGCAGCGTTACCTCGGGTGATGGTGAGGCTGAGGTGCTGGAAGAACCAAGCACCCTGATGAGCATCACCAGTTACCTCGGTTAGGCGAGCCGCCAGAAAATATAAGAACCTCGCAGTCAGTAGCCCCATTCCCCCAATCGTCTCGAACGCCACAGCCTCGAAAATGTAGTTGCCCGTCAGATCACCGTATTTTAAAAGTTTCTTCCGTTCAGCTGCGGATACAGTATTTCCCGCCCTCACCGCTACATCCAGAATCAGCGAAGAAGCAAAAAGTCCCTAACTGTGGCGTCCCAGAAAATGCACCTGCCTCTTTACCATGGGCACAGGGTAAGACCGTCAGGTCTTCTTCCATTAATTCTGGACAACCCAGACGTTTCCAAAATTAAGGGCATGTTTGCCCGGGCCAAAGCTCTTAAGTGGTAATAGGACAGTGGGTGTATGTGCACGCACGGAAGTTTGTCAGTGATCTTTAATTAGAGACGCGTGTGTGTATGTATATGTCATATATATATATATATAGAGATATATAGAGATATAGAGATATATATATATATATATATATATATATATATATATATATATGTGTGTGTGTGTGTGTGTGTGTGTGTGTGCATCATATACATACATATGTGCGTAAGCCCTTCCTAGCTTTTACACACACATACATTCACACAAACACACACACACATTGTGTGACGGACGGATGGTCAGAAATTTATATATATGTGAATGGAGTATCAGGTAGAAAAGCTCGAGTATCTCGTATTCACGAGTGATGGAATGCAGGAGGCTGAATTAAGTGTAAGAATTGCAATAGCTGATGCAGGAAATGCGCCAGCGTCAGTATTCAGTAATTAGAAGGGATGTAGGTGTAAAAGCCAAACTCGCTTTCTTCCTGGTATTCCTGCCAACCCATAACTATCGTCATAAATCTTAGGTAATGACCTAAAGAATGCGATTGCAAATACAAACGGCCAAAATAGGGGTCCTCTGAAGGGTCTTTGCAGTAACATTACATCATAAAGTGCGTAGCTTGGAGTTCAGAGTGTCACTCCAGGTAGAGCCGCTACTTTTCCGGATTGAAAGATCACAGCTCCGTTACTATGGACATGTTGTTAGAATGTCTCAGGATAGAATCGCTGGACAGATTTTACAGGCCAAACAGGAGACCCACATGTAGATCCTCAGCAAGATAGTTGGATAACATCCATGAGCTTGGTTGGTCACGCTGGAAGGAGTGTTTGAGAAGGACTCTGCCCCCACGACCCTCTCAGAAATAAGTGGGCGAAGAAGAAGATATTGTCAATTTACTTTTCAATTTACGTATATCTATATGCGGATGTATTTGCGTATAATACCAATACGAACACTACATTTGCTAACAGAAAACCGCCTGATGGGCGGTTCTTCTGTTAGTATATATAATTGTTTCTACTTTTGGCACGAGGCCAGCAATTATCCCAGTGTATTACTGGTACTTTATTTTATCGACTGTTAGTATATATAATAATATGTAAAAGTATTCATGTAAATATGACATAAAGATAAATATGTATATGTGGGCATGTATATATGTGTCTGTTTGTGTATGTATGTGTGTGTGTGTGTGTTTGCGTGTTTGAAGTTGTGAAATAGTACAAAATATAATGATTGAAACGGGTGAGAGAGTGTGGTTCTATGTCAGTATTATTAACTCTTTCGTCTGAAGACTGCCAATCTATTCTTACCCTAATATGTCGTCCACCTTGTGGTCACAGTCGACAGAATGGAGAAGCTATTGCCCTGGAGGTTGGGGAGGAAGATATGTTGGAACAGTATACATTCGACTCCCTGGCCGAGTGTTGCATTGTTTCCTTGAGCAAGACATATCACTTTGTTGTAGAAATGTGAAACCTTATATAAAAAATCACACGCATTAAAACATCACAGATGCTAGGAATTATTTAGACGATTTTAGTGAACTGTCAACCATTTAGTAAATGACTTGAGTACCAATAATTGAAGTTTTCGTATTCCTATCTCGTTAGGATCAATACGATCTAGATTAAATTATACTACATTCAGCAATTGTATCATGTCCATTAATGGAAACAGAAATGAACATATATTCTTTCATTCTTTCTCTCTCTCACATTGTACTTCTCTCATATATAAACACGGCCACACATAATTAGATAGATAGATTCAAACAAAATTATATCTACATATATATATATATATATATATATATATATATATATATATATATATATATATATATATATATATATATATATATATGGATATAGATGAATATATTGATACCTATATATAAAAAGTTATGTATATGTACATATGCGTGTATGTATGGTTTTGGTAATATGTGTGCATTCATATTTTTTATATACATACTCTTATGTATCTCTATACACTGTCATGTGCTCCTATATGAATATATGCGTGCGTGATTGATCTAGATCTTGTTAGACGGTCTAGTTTGAATTACAATTAAAATCTAAAATACTGACAAACAATACAACACATGTTGTGCCTATAGTGTAATGGTTTTCTGTGTAATGTAGGGCTCTGAGATAGGACAACATGTATCATTTCATACATTTTACGATTTGTTTTATCTCAAGGTTTACCATAATTAAAGAAAGATTTTACGTATTACTTTAGCGACACGAAAATAACCGTCACCCATCGCTGAGTCTTTTTCCGATATAAACGTAGTTTTATATTCAACGTTATGAACACGAATTTAAGCCGCAAAAAAACAAAAAAACATTCACATTTACACAAATTGGGTCGTATACAATATAATAACATTTTACTCTGAATATCTAACCAGCTACCCTATTCATAATATGGTTTAATTTCAGCCTGAACGCCATGATATAGATGCCCGTAAGATATATGTAATATGCCACAGGCTAAATCCGATAATGTGTTTTTGTTTTAAAGGAATTGCGTTTCAGATTGTTGGAATTATATTGCATTTAGCAGACAAACTATCTGGAAAAGTGAAATGAGTAATCGATTCGTTTTGGTCACAGGTTTAACTCGTGGGGGTGGAAAATGCAAAACTAATGAAATAACGGCAAAAGTGTAAAACTAATGAAATAAGTAACTAGATAGTAGAAGTGATTTGTGTAGGTGGTTTATTTTTCGATACGGATATATGAACCGTTGTGTGTAGATTAAGTAGTTGTCTGAAGAAAAGACGTAGCAATAGCCTTGCTAAGTTTGATAACTGCTTGCTTAGAATGTTTATATTGGTCAAGAACACGCGAGAATTTGTTGCATTTGAGAGATCCAGTTAGGCAATGATATTAACAGGTGAAATATTCATATGGAAGCATTGCGAGAAATAGGAGGAATTTGGTTAAGAGAAATCACTAATTCTGAGAAAGAGGGAGACGAAAGAAAGAGAGAGAGAGAGATTCGGACATATGCCGACAATGCAGCATGAGAATTAGATGAAAAACCTCCGCAGTCGGATGTTATGTCGGAGAACAGTAGACAGATCAGATAACCATAGCAACATTTCAACTTCGTTATACATAAATATATAAGAATACAAGGCTAAAAAAATCAACTGCAGGGATGTCCATGTTTTGGAGGAATCTGAAAACACTTTCAAATTCCTATACCAAGTAATTTGATATAATAATAAATTACGAGTGATTTTTTTACCTTCATCATAAAATGTTTTATATTTGAAGTGACCAAAAACTGCTTCAAGGGACTGTTTCAAGCATACATATATACATGCACACAAGCATAAATCACATATGCAGAGATATTTTAGTCACTCATAACTACCAAGTACTATGTTTAATGCTTAGTTTATTAGTTGCTATTTATTTAATGGTTAGATCCTTCTCAACTAAAGTAGCATAATTAGCATAAAGTATCTCGTCCTATGTATCGAATTATCGGAAACCTCTTATATATACAAGTATTTGGTTTAAAAAAGAGCCTAAACAGTTGAGATAGTGAGAATGAATTCTGATTTAATAGAGACACTTCTTTCAGAAATAAGTTGGCCTCTTAGATATAGGCTGTTATTAAACTAACCAAGAAATGGATCACACTCCGAATTGATAATGATTTCTAGTATAGGCACAAGGCCAGTGATTTTGGGAGGGGGGGTCGATTAATCTGCACTAGTGCAATACTGATCATTTATTTTATCGATCCCGTAAGGATGAAAGGCAAAGTTAACCTCGGCGGGATTTTAACTCAGATCATAAAGGGCCGTAACTCTATGCTGCAAAGTATGGCGTCCGACCCTCTACCGATACTGCTAACCCATCGCCCTGTGAAACTCAACAGGTGTGTGTGTTTATTTGCAATGTAACACGCCCAAAATGTAGCAATCTCTCTCTCTCTCTCTCTCCATATATAATTTTCTCACTTCTGCCACTGTTCATTGTCCTCTATTTCTTCTTTTTTTTCTCCAATTAAGTATATCAAGTGTAAAACTATGTTTTCATTGTACTATGTCTTTTACTTTGTCATTTCGGTTTACGTTTTGCTTATATATATATATATATATGTATATATATATTTCGTGTCTGAATTTGTTTAGCAAGATTCTTTATCTGAAAACGAGTGTTGAAACCGATATTGTTATACTTTGGGAGGGTCATGTTGCCAATAAGAAACACACGCACCAGTTGCTTTCACTTCAATTTATTATAATAAATGTATCATAAATTTATAAATTTATAAATTTCTGGTTGGTTGGTTGGTTCCACAACCAGATAGTTGTTTATATATAGTCATAGTTATTTCGTCACACACTCTGTGACCACTTCAGTGACTGGGGATTCCTTTCTTTGTTTCTGTGCCTCTCCTTTGTTCTGTCCTACGCCATTTTGTTTCTGTGTGTGTGTTGTGTGCTCAGTCTGCGCATGCGCCACATCCGGGTGTCTGTGTGTGTTTATGTTCATTTATTTATTTGTTTATTTACGTGTTACTGGTTGGTTGTTTGTTCTATGTGTGTGTGTGTGTTTTCATTTTGTCCTTAATTGTAAGTTGTGATGTTGCTGTTCCACTCATATTTTCTATTTAATTTTGGTTGTAATTCTTTTATGTTTATTGCCTCTGTAATTTGTCTTAACATTGCGTCTTTTCTGTGTGTAGATTCTATTTTTATTTCTATGTTCTCTAATTTACTCTTGTGTTGTATTTTAGCATGTTGGTAGAGTACAGATGATTCTTTACTATCTTGAAGGTCTCGCCAGTGTTCATTTATCCGTTCCCCTACACTACGAGCTGTCTCACCTATGTACACTATATTTTTGTCTCTACAAGGTCCTTCAGTACATCTTATGCTATACACTACATTTCTAGTTTTACAGTTAATATGGGGGCTTATTTTACAGGTTATACATTTCTTATCTATACATGAGGGTCTTTGAAAAGGGTATGTCTTGCTAATAAGTGTTTTTACGGAGGTACCTGGTCTTTCTACTATCTTAATATTGAGTTTATGTTTATTTAGGGCCCTTCTAAATTTGTAAGCTAATTCACCTCTAGGGGTTGTATCGATGAACATTACACTCTGGTATTTATTGCTATCATACCATGAGTTTATTCTATTAGCCTTGTTCCTAGTTCTTTCTATTCTATTCCAAAATTTGCTCCTATACAAGGGGCAGGTCCCATTTATGTCATTATTTACCATTTTTTCCCATTTGGTTCTTGCTCCTCTAT
>OZ024742.1:77842255-77844755 GCA_964016885.1 Eledone cirrhosa
GTGCTGACTGATATGTGTGCATATGTTTATGTAGAAGCACGCGGGCGCGCACATATATATGTATATCATATTATATTAATAGGGTAATAATATGTAAACAGGATGTGTATTAGCTGAGTGGTTTTACATGTACGTATGGCTGTACATATATATGCACCTGTATACCTACATAAATACACACATACATACACACATACATATACATACTCATATGTATGTATATATATATATATATATATATATACCTAAATGATACGAAACGAAAAAAGCTGTGTGGTTACTAAAAACAAGGTTTAGAATGGTGGTTAGGACGGAACAATAGGTTTAAAATATCGTAGGAGAGGATGAAGCGGAGAGATACAAACAGGTGCGATACAGAATACTAAATGCCAATAGCCGAACCGTAGTGTGCTCGATGTTTCGGTTAGCAGGGTTAAATATTAGAGAAGGTTAATAGTTTGCGTAAGGTTTAAGCAGAGCTGGAATTACCAAATGAATCAGTGAATGAAAAAGTTACAACATTTCTTTATATAGTTCATATATATATATATTTATTAAAGTAACAGATTAAAGTTTAAGCAAAGAATCGCTGCTTCACCCTTAACGGTGAAAGCAGCGATTCTTTGCTTAAACTTTAATCTTTATTTTAATAAATATTTGCTCTAGGGTTATTATATATTTGATATATATTTATCCTTATCGAGCCCTCTTTGGATTTTTAGTTTTCAAATTTATTATTATTACTATTTGTATATATATATATTTCGCGCGCATCTACTTATATATTCGATAAATATGAGTTATTGACGTATATATGTGGTGTATGTGTGTTTGACAGTGTTTTTATCAAGGATTATATATATAGAAAGAGATAGATAGATCTTTGTTTAGGGTGTCTCATTCGAAATTGTGTGCTGCTCATCAATTTACTAAAGAGATTTAAACACAGCTTTTACATCTTTGTAGCCTAATTAGGTTTGTAGACCTGATTTACTATTTCGAAACTTAAACGGCTTTATCCTATATATCTATTTATTTAGTAATGTAATTATTTCTTTATTCTGAATTTCTAGTAAGTTAAGTTCATTAGTAAATTACACTGAATTCAATTTAGCATACTGGAAACTGTTTTATACGTTGAAACAGATTAAAAAGTGATCTAACGAATAAATAAATTTCTTGTAATTTGGAACGTTCAAGTGAGAAATTTTGATATCAGCCTGCTTCAGCCGAGTTTTCATTTCTAATTATGGTACAAGGATCACAGTTTTTTCTGAATTTTTAAACATGTGTTTTAATAGCTTGTCTCAAAACCACGCTAATTTACTGAAAATGTATTAACGGAATCAATATAGGTGATTGCTTTTAAACAGGACTTGGTAACGAGATTCTCAATTGACTTTCAGGAAGCATAAAATGTACGATAAAAAGCTCACCGAATGATTGATTCAGAAACATTTTTACTGCCGTTAGATTTGCTCACCCTGCTAGAAATAAAAACATTCTTCAGCGCTCTGCACTTGGGGAATGTAGAATGTATTTCGTAGATGTTCAACAGTCACCTATATATGTCAAGTTCCCGATTTTTTCCAAAAGTAAACAGATGCCGCTTCAGCTTGGCACACTATTACAACATTCTGAAACAAGTTCGATCATGGCTATGCAAACTATTGATATTTATGAATATATTAAACTGTTCAAATTATGCTGATGTCAGATTTTCTTTTCATACCTCCAAGTTTTATGAAATAAAGTATAATGCAATTGAAAAGAATAAACTGGCAGAAAATGCTTTGCTGTATTTGCTTAAATTGTTTACCTTCTAAATTCAAAATCAGGTGACGAGATTAAATCAGTAGCTTGCCGAGAAAATACATTCCGAAGGAAGACAAAATGAAAGCTTCGTCATCGCCTCGGAATGTTTTATGAAAAAATCCTAGTGGTGGGCATGAGAGTCATGGGTGTTGCTGGTGATCAGATGAATATTTGTAAGCAAATAATCAGATCAACGCCGTTGAAAACGGCGAAATACATACTAAAAACGCTCCAGAAAATGTTATTAAAAATATATAACTAAAACGGCTAAAATAAACACTGGAACATTCCAAATACAAAGAAGTGGAGGGGCCAATTTTTTAAATAAAGTTTCCTGAATCAATGTTTCTGTGAATAAAAGGCAGAATGTAAGTGTTTTGCCGAGCCTTAAACGCAATTACCGGTTGTATTCAAACATTATTTGTTTACATAACGCTTTGAAACGATCGGAAAATAGTGGATTAACTATTACGTTTTGTCATATTTGATTTCATTTATCAATGTTTTATATCTATAGGTGTGTCAGAAAAGTTCCAGGACTGATGTCACAAAAGATTTATTTCAACCCCAATCTTCAAACTAAGAGTTTTCTCATTCAAAGTAATCCCCCTGGAGTATGTAACTGTCACCTTAGCTCTCAGCAGCGATCAAACTCTTTTCTTTATAATTTGATATACATATCCTC
>OZ024742.1:77849755-77852255 GCA_964016885.1 Eledone cirrhosa
ATATATTCTCCGAAGAATAACCTCCGAATATACCTAGAAACATCATGAAAGATTTTTGATGACATGGGGAGACAACGCACACCGTTATCATACTGTATGCAGCAATAGTTATAGGAGTATATTTATTACTAATATTAAAAGTGTATCGCATCCTACAAAAAACACGCGGAGTAATATGAAAACTTAGCTAATACCAAAATATAAATCGAATATTAACTCTTTGATACCATATACATGAAACCAGTTATAATAGCTACCATGATTAAAATATGGAAAGAATGTTAATCAGGCGTTGATGGTTTTCTACTCCTATGAACCTATACAACTGCTAAGCTACAAGCCACTAGTGTAACTATCCGGATTCTGAAAATGGGGCCGTGGGGATCGCGAACGTAATATATATATATATATATATATATATATATATATATATTCTTTAATTATATAAGTGTCCGTAGCTGTTAATTTAGTAATGTAGCCTTGTTGGTATATACAAAACACAAGTTTGAATGTTCCCTCGGGATATCATGAAAGATTAATTAATGTTTGCCGGAAATAGAATACGTTTGATCTATTGTCAATACAATTCTGAAACGGTCGTCTAATAAATTACAGGATATTCCGATAATACACATCGATCTCATAACACATAATTTATTAATATACCTGATTATCACAGTTATGTTTTTCTGTCTTAAATTTTTTTTACATCTTTTTAAATATTGGTCGGTATTAAAAGTAATGTCCTGGTGGTATTTCTGTGGGTATTCTGTATACTTGAAAAAAAAAAAAAAAAAAAAAAAAAAAAATATATATATATTACCGCATTGATTCTTTATCCTAATGAGTCATGCATTATTGATGTAAATATTATAACT
Organism: Eledone cirrhosa; assembly: GCA_964016885.1. Classification (NCBI taxonomy): domain Eukaryota; kingdom Metazoa; phylum Mollusca; class Cephalopoda; order Octopoda; family Eledonidae; genus Eledone; species Eledone cirrhosa. The sequence goes on from OZ024742.1 coordinate 77,850,634, forward strand.
AAACTATTTATAAAAGTAGTAGTAATACAGGATAGGATAAAGAGATCCACTGCTTCAATCAATACTATTGGGGAATATTTTTTTGTAGTATGTTATTTTTTATGTAAAGCAGAACTAGTGCCGCATACCCACACGCAAATTGGGAGGAGAAATGCCCCGAATCTAGATGTAGTTTCGTATCAACAACAGACTAGTTAGCTTGGGACGATACATTCACAAAATGTAGTTGTGTCGTCTCAACCCAAAGTGTTGCTGTGTATCAACAACAACAGACTAGTTAACCTGAAACAATAACTTCCGAAAATCTACTAGAACGAGAAATTGAAACCGAACATTTAAAATGAAGAATATAAAACACACAAAAATAAATAAAGAAAGAAACAGGAAAATAACTATAAGAACAAGCTCTCTCTCGAACCACTTCCATTACGCCAAACACACAGCTCTGTTCACCGAGTCCTCCGGGGAGAAGATTACTTATCTTTGCCTTAACAGATGCACGGGGTCGGGTGATATTCCGAATAGATTCAGTAGAGGGTGCACGTTAATATCTTTTGATATCAGCCTACAATTCTGAGAGATACGGTTTTTGGCTGTTCTAAGAAGGCCATGTCTGTAAAATGTATTCTGAATGGGTGAAATATAACGAAAATTGACCATAAACTCCAACCGGATTTTTTTCATGAGATTTACTCAGACTATATATAGTGCTCTGGGTCATTTCCATACCATAATCCCTCTCATAATACAATAATACTTCTATGTGAGACCTGCCTTTTCACCGAACAAATTGTCTAGCAGGTAGAATGATAGTTTCTATGGATCAGGTCTATAGCGCAGTTACAGAAATGATCTGCGGAAAACTGGCGAAATATGTTGCAGACTACACACGTTCATTGTTGTGATGAAATAAGAATGATAAATAACCTTATAAAAAGAAATAAAATGGAAGGGCCTGGTAGAACAATTTTCTTGGCCCAAACGCGATAACCCACAATGGATTACTCATACTGCCGTTGACAAATTCTCTCCACTAGGTGAGCCGACATTTGTATGCCTCTAACAATCACTGCGATGCATGGGTTCGACACCACTGCATGAGATTGCCTTTCTGATCGTAGCGTCGCCCGAGGTCTGTCGCAGTTTCGAATAACCCTTCTCTTAAAAAGAAACAATATTATCAACGAAGTTTAACTACGTAATGTATTATATTCTCTCCATGTCTATTCAACAAATTATATGGTAATATTTTATTAAATATGTTTCCTTTTTAATGGCTTTGTCAAATAGGAAGATCGTTGTCCATAATTATTTTGCGGGCTTCTATCTAAGGGAATAAAGTACCTTAACACGTAGATTAGACCTAATACATGTAAAAGAGCAGGACTCAACAAGGGGCACATAAGAAATAAATTGTTGTATTAAGCCGGTTAGTAGATACAATGAACAAAACTAACATGAGGCTGATTACATAATATAAATGAGTTAAGCTACAAAGACATATATTTGTGATTAACACTTGAACTGTTTTCTATCCGTGAAATAATTCTGTGCAGTTTACCTGGTTCATTTACATTTTGAGTTAAGTTCTAGAAGGTTACAAAAGTAAAATGGATGAAATG
>OZ024742.1:77857255-77889755 GCA_964016885.1 Eledone cirrhosa
ATTGTGACACGGAGATATCGGTCCCTCCTGGTCCTGCGTAACTGTGTTGTACTGTATTTGTATTTGCAAGTTTGTATTGTAGGGCTTAGAATTTGTCAGCATTAAACTGCATGCTGTTTTTTTCCGCCCATTTGTATATGGCATCCAGATCTTGTTGTAAAAGGGCAGCGTCAGCCGGGTTTTTGATTGCCTGTGCTACCTTAAAGTCATCAGCATAGCTAGTGAGGGATGTTGTTGTATGTACTACAGAGGGCATGTCTGAGAGAGCCACCCAAAACAGTAGTGGTCCCAGGACTGTCCCTTGGGGCACCCCACTTGTTATTGATGTTTCCTTTGAGAGGGCCCCGTTTGCTGCGACGGTCTAGCTTCTGTCCTTTAAGAAGTCATGCAGCCACTCACCTACTTTTCCAGTTATGCCCAGTCAGTGTAGTTTGTGACATATCATTCCGTGGTCTTTACTGTCAAAGGCCTTCGCAAAGTCAAGATATATCACATGCACATGTGAGCTGTCTAGCAGTTATTTCAGTACCCAGTCGTAGTGATGTAGCAGATGTGTAAGGCAGCTTCTTCCTGGGCGGAAGCCATGCTGCGTGCTACTCAGGCGGTCATTCTTATCGAGGAAAGTAGTCAGCTTCTTTCTGACGACTCGCTCCATGACCTTATTGATATGCGACGTCAGGGAAACTGGCCTATAGTTTTTGGCCTCCGCTCTGCTACCTCCTTTATGGATAGGGCATATTGTGCATTCTTTCAGCTCCCTGGGTAGTATACCGCTAACCAAGGAGCTTCTGAAGAGCATCTTCAGTGGAGTTGCTAAGGCCCGCTTACATGTTTTTAAGAGGACTGCTGGGAATCCATCAGGTCCAGCAGCTGAGTCTGTTCTAATTTCATCTATGGCGTATACCACATCCTCCTCCGTTATGTCTATTTGGTTGATGGTCGCCATTTCTTCATGTAGTGTTGTGGCATCAAAGAACTCCTATCACTTTGTTATTTGCATGTGCCTCAGTGGACATGTGAACACACTTTTGTACTGTTCGTTCAGTATTTCACATATCTCTTGGGGATTCTCGGTTAATGAACCGTCTGTATGGAAGAGTGGCCCAATCTTGCAGTGTACCGAGGCAGTTTTTTGCAAACTTAAAGAAGGCTTTAGGGTTTGTTTTAATATTTTCTATGACTCTGCTTTCTTTCTTTGCCCTCTCATTTTCATGGGAAAGTTTGTGTCCAATCACGGTGTCAAGTAGTGCACGTTTCAAATATGATTCCTTCTTGTTTCTGTTTTCTTTTTGTGCATTCAGCTGGTTGAGATCATGGTTCTACGTCTCATAAGGATTTTCCTATCTCTGGGAATAAGATTTTTGTGTCTGTTTGCCTTTTTCTCCGGGACAAACTTTTTGCATATAGTGTGTATCGTTGTCATGAGTGTTGAAATTGTGAGTTGGTCTCTTGTTTGGTGGTGTTTTCGCTCCATATTTGCTTCCGGATTTCTCTCTTGATCTTTTTTCCAGTTAGCCTTGTAGAAGTTAAGGCTGGATAACGTCCCGGTGCTTCTTGATGGTTGTGTCTCTGTTGGTTATTTCGGACCACAAATCATTAGTTCTACTAAGTTATGATCCGAGAAAATTGTTGGTGTCACCTTTACATTGTGGATGAGCACTTCGTTGTTTGTAAAACAGTGGTCCAGGATATTTTCGCCTCTTGTTGGGAGGAGTACTGCTGGTTCCATGAACAGCCTGTGTGTGAGGTCCAGCAGGGATTCCGTCTGTGTCTGTTCCATTGACGTCATTCCAGAGAGGAGGTGGCCCTCAGGCCATTTGACCTTTGGCAGGTTGAAGTCTCCCAGCAGTAGGATGTTGAGACCCTGGTCCAGTTTGTCAAGGACCTCTTCTATCCTACTGAGGCTATCCTCAAATTTACCCTCATGACTGGGGGCATCCGGCAGCCGATATGTGACATATATTACTGTCTGTAGTTGCTTCATATGTACTATCAGTGTGTCACAGACTGAGTTTGAATGTGTCAACAGTACAATTAGTGTGACATCTTCACGGATATACAGAGCAACTCCACCATGAGTTCTCTCCTTTCTGTCCGAACGAAATACAGTATATTTCGGTATATGTATTTCTGCATCTGCTATACTGCTTCTCAGGTGCGTTTCGGTTAGTGCCATGCATAATGCTTGATTGCTTATGGCTAAGAATTCCAGGTAGGAAATTGTACTCATGTTACTGAGTTTCACCAGGCCTGACATTCAGCAGCAGCACTGGTGTTACTTTTAGGGTGCCAGTAATTGCTGTCGGTATGACACCTGGCCTGGTGTGAGCGGCGGCCACTCTGAGACCCTTAATTGTGGTGGTCTCGAGTGCTGGTGAGGGTGACCCTGGCTCTGGAAACCATGCAACCAGGTCAGCTGTCCCTCAATCTTCTCTGCCATCACTAAAAAATGTTTCTGTTCTGCTGCTGCCGTCTGTATCTCGTCGGCATGTGCGTGCCTTCTCTTTGTTGGCGCGGCACGCGCGACATCAGCATACTTCATACTTCAAATAGCAAACTCCATCCACCAGAGCATTAGAGTTACTATAGACTACCCAAGTAGACACCCCAACCATCGATTACCTGTACTAGACACAGAGCTCTGGTTAGATACCATTAACAACCAAAAACAAATCCTCCATTCCCATTATGCCAAACCCATGACTTCCAAACATCTGATCCACCGAAACTCGGCCATTTCGGACCATACCAAAATCAACATACTGATTGCGGATTTGGTACGGGTGATGAGAAATGTGTCCCGCATGTGCAACCCCGAAGAACTACAGAGACACATACAACACTTCATCCACCGTATGCAGTTCTCTGGCTACAATCAGAGAGATAGAATCAGAGTGTATAGAGGAGACAGAAACAAATGGTAAAAAATGGTAAATAATGACATAAATGGGACCTGCCCCTTGTATAGGAGCAAATTTTGGGATAGAATAGAAAGAACTAGAAACAAGGCTAATAGAATAAACTCATGGTATGATAGCAATAAATACCAGAGTGTAATGTTCATCGATACAACCCCTAGAGGCGAACTAGCCTACAAATTTAGAAGGGCCCTAAATAAACATAAACTCAATATTAAGATAGTAGAAAGACCAGGTACCTCCGTAAAAACACTTATTAGCAAGACATACCCTTTCCAAAGACCCTCATGTATAGATAAGAAATGTATAACCTGTAAAATAAGTCCCCATATTAACTGTAAAACTAGAAATGTAGTGTATAGCATAAGATGTACTGAAGGACAATGTAGAAACAAAAATATAGTGTACATAGGTGAGACAGCTCGTAGTATAGGGGAACGGATAAATGAACACTGGCGAGACCTTCAAGATAATAAAGAATCATCTGTACTCTACCAACATGCTAAGATAGAACACAATGGTAAATTAGAGAACATAGAAATAAAAATAGAATCTACACACAGAAAAGATGCAATGTTTAGACAAATTACAGAGGCAATAAATATAAAAGAATTACAACCAAAATTAAATAGAAAATATGAGTGGAACAGCAACATCACAACTTACAATTAAGGACAAAATGAAAACACACACACACATAGAACAAACAACCAACCAATAACATGTAAATAAATAAATAAATAAACAAATAGATAAATGAACATAAACACACACAGACACCCGGATGTGGCGCATGCGCAAACTGAGCACACAACACACACACAGAAACAAAATGGCGTAGGACAGAACAAAGGAGAGGCACGGAGACAAAGAAAGGAATCCCAGTCACTGAAGAGGTCACAGAGTGTGTGACGAAAGGACTATGACTATATATAAACAACTATCTGGTTGGGGAACCAACCAGAAATTTATAAATTTGTAAATTTGTAAATTTATAAATATATAATAAATTGAAGTGAAATCAACTGGTGCGTGTGTTTCTTATTGGCAACATGACCCTCCCAAAGTATAACAATATCGGTTTCAACACACGATTTCAGATAAAGAATCTTGCTAAACAAATTCAGAAACGAAATATATATATTACATAATATATATATATATATATATATTATATATATATATATATATATTATGTAATATATCCACGAGGGTCCAGGTAACAGTCAAACATTTCCGAGTCGGTTTTTACGTTGTTCTGGTCCTAGCGGCTCGCATTTCGGTCGCTGGCTTCAATTTGCATAGCTATCTAAACTCTAAGGTAACATTCCTTATTGAGTGCTTTTGGCTGCACTTCCCGACAGCATTCGTTAGCTTGCCCGGAACCAGAGCTTCGAGTATGCTGTACTACATTCTTGTATTATTACCTCCTAGACTTAATGATTAATTGATCAATTTAATTAGAAAATTCTATTGATTGTTTAATTGTTTATATTTGTTTAATAACATGTAGCTGAGAGCTTTTATTCGGTTTATGTAAAGGATTTATATCCTTTGTTCAAATTTTGAATTCGACCGCCAAAACCGGGGGTTACCTCCCTTCGGAGAAACCACGTGACTACTAGCAGTGTTTACTACTAGTTCTTGCAACCGGCGGCGGCAGAAGGAAAACTTGTTCACGAAGTAAATTCCACTGTTCTATCTTCCAAAGAACAATTAACTTGCAGGCCTCTGCCAATGGATTTTGTTGATTTCGCATTTACAGAAACCTAGTGAAGAGGTTATATAATATTATGTAATATATCCATGATGGTCCAGGTAACTGTCAAACATTTCCCTGAGTCGGTTTTTTCGTTGTTCTGGTCCTAGCGGCTCGCAGTTCGGTCGCTTGCTTCAATTTGCATATCTGTCTAAACGTAATATTATAACTCTAAGGAAAAATTCCTTATTGAGTGCTTTTGGCTGCACTCTGCGGCAGCATTCGTTAGCTTGCCCGCAACCAGAGCTTTGATTATGCTGTACTACCTTCTTGTATATATATATATATATATATATATATATATATATATATATATATATATATATATATATATATATACAGAGATATCCACGGTAAGTTGTGGGGGCTATTCTGCATGAAGAACTCAATGTAATCCATATGTTGAAAATGTTGTAGGTTATGATAAATCCCAGAAAACAATAAAATATTAAAAGGAAAACCGAGTCATGATATAAGTTAAAATAATGAAATAAAAAATCAAGTCATTAGAGATATACTTCACTGCTTTACGATCGTTTCTAGGTGATGATAATACATTGTAGCTATACTTCGTTATTGATCTATGTAAGGTTAGTTACAAAATATCAGATAAAGAGAATATTTACTTACATGCATATCACCAGCTGTTTTGAAAACATATATATATATATATAAATATTCTCTTTATCTGATATGTTGTAACTAACCTTACATAGATCAATAACGAAGTATAGCTACAATGTATTATCATCACCTAGAAACGATCGTAAAGCAGTGAAGTATATCTCTAATGACTTGATTTTATATTTCATTGTTTTAACTTATATATATATATAAAAGTTTTGCTGTCATGCAAAGGGAAAATCCCATTAGCATGTTCTAGTGTTTTTTTTTTTTACTATTCTATATATTACATATATATTTGTGTGTGTGTGTGTGTGTGTGTGTGTGTGTGTGTGTGTGTGTGTGTGTGTGTGTGTGTGTGTGTGTGTGTGTGTGTGTGTGTGTGTGTGTGTATGAGTGTAATGGAAGGCAACCTTTTTTTGTAGTTAATCTTCAAATTGTAATAATCCTAACCGTTGTTACAGGTATTGCATCAGATGTACTGTGCTTCAATAATAGGTAAATTTTGAATTATTGGGAAAGTTTTCGATTTGAAAATATATAATTTGCACATTCAAATTATTAAACATCTTAAAAGATATTGTAAACAACATATTTATCTCTAGAACACTATTTTTCTCCACAATAGAGCAGTTCAACATTGGTAATCTAGTAATGCGAGCCTGTGCGGTAAGGGGCGAGGCGATCTTTGGAGTGAGGGTGTCCATCTGCAGGCCGTCTCATGTTTCTAGTGGACAAAATGGAAAAAACGTCGTCCCGGAGGATGGCAAGTAAGACAATAGTGATTGCAACTAGTGGGAGTTGGATGGTCAACTCTCCCTCGCTAGTACTTGGATGGCCTGGAGGTGTCAACTGCTACAGGTTCGACCACAAACATAACGGAGAGCGACCAATATTTTCATAGTTTGCTATCTTCGGTTCCACGAGCAATGAGCCCTCGAATGCACCAAGTTGCCGCTGGAGAATATGTACCACCCAGATGAGGAGTTTGCCATTGCAGAATGGGAAGTTCGCTCGGTCCAGTCCCACCGGGTCAAGCTAGAAAGGGAAGCCAGCGGCATCCAACCAGTACTTTGTCGAGAACAACATAGCGTGAGAGGTGAACAACCCTGTACGGCATGGTAACGAGCACACATTGAAAGTGTCCGCAGCGGATGCACAGCGGGATGTGTGTAGCTCATAAATCTGGAGGGCGAAGCTCGCGGAGACACAAACATGCAAACAGCCGCTGTGCTGCTGAGCACCGTTCGAGAAGAGGGAACGGTCTTTAAAACAAAGTATCTCGGTGTGGTTGGAGACCGAATGAAAACATGCCGGTCGGCATATCTCCTCATCGGATACAAGAGTAATGATCTGTGAGCAGAGATGCGTGGATGTAGTAATTGGTTCTACGGGAGGTGTATAGAAGCTTCAGAATAGTGAAGCAGTCCCTCGACAGGTTCAGTCGGCTCGCAAGAGTGTCAGGCTGGAGACATGGGGGTGTTTCGGATGATACGAGAGAGAATCGGTAAACTAAACATAAGAATGTATTCCACCTTGAACTCATGTCCGATACGGAGACAGCAAAGCTCTATCTCTCCTATTTGACGTATACGACCTCCATCTGAAATGTTGATCTCGACGCCAATTCTCGACAGAGCAGGAAACAATGATCGGGGATCGAGTCAAGCACGCATATCATTTTCCTTGTAGCAGACGTTGAATAGAGGCGTGATGCGGCGAGCAACGTTTTTTGCTCTGATAGTAAAGAGGAGGTATTCACTCGATATCCCTGTTGATTGCCAGTGATGATGTTATGACCATATCCACAGTTGATGTAACGCCTTGACAAGTTAGACCAATGGGTTGCCAGACAGGACACGGTTGAAACAGCAATTGCACACAGAAATTGCACACAGCAAATACAGCTCCCTTTTGTCCTATGAGTGGTCTGACTGATAGAAACGAAGATGTCTCGGGAATAATGTCCCTGATCACCGTGAATGAATCATTTGATGAGTGCGAAGATGTGCTCTTCAGATGACACCCACCTCGGCAGTGAGCAAAGGCATATATTTGAGGCGGCTGGGTTGGACACCGTCGTCCCCCTCAGCTATTGCTAACAGAGAAATACCTCATCGCAGAGAGGGTCTGTCTTGGAGGCCACATATAGCGGATGAGGATCAGGTGAGGTTATGTGTCGAGGTCTGCTAGAGTTCAAGACCTCTTCATTGATGTAGAGGACGGACTCGTCAGAGGGAATTACATTAACAGTGGCAGAGACATTGCTCTTGGTGACTTTGGCGTTTACCCGGTCACGTTATGGTACACATGAAAAAGTAAAGTGTATAATGTAGTCTGACATAATTACGACGGACGTCTGTGTGAGGGTGGTCGTATTATGCCTACGCCAGAGAAGTGATGAAAGCAATCTCGTTGAAGACACTTCCGGCCTTACTTCCATCTGTTGATGGTGTCGCATGTGTTGCAGGTTGCCCCATACGGTGTTGGTAGGCTGAACGGCTAATCATCGACTGGAATACTATTCAGCAACATAGATGTAATGTCATTTTTCTGGAATTGAGTCACTGATTAGCGTCATAAAATAGATGGACATGGGGTCGTGATATTGAGTTGGTATAGGTTGCGATATTTGTTGAGATATCTCTCAAAATCCAACATAGATGATTCGCATGCACTAATTATGAATTTATGTTTGTGTGTAAATTTATGCAAGATGTTAAATTGAATGTTTGCGTGAGTGCCTGCGAACATACATTTAATAAAAGTGCAATTTAGGGAGAACGTTGAAACTGAAAAAGGAATATTAAAATCTACGAAATAATTTTATTATGCATTATGCTATGTGTGTTATTATCAAAACATATTTTTACATCTAGGTATGTATTCCATGGAGGGATAAACATAGAAGATGTACGACACATTAGATAACGTAGTATATCTGCCGGTCATTAGAATGAGGCAGTTTTTAATAGATTTGTCATGTGAGTTTTTGACAAAATATTTAATATATCCAAACGTTTAACTGGATTATATTTCTTAATTAGAATGTTCACCTTGTGTTTGTTTTTTTTGTTAGTTGTGTTATGTTGTCTAGAAATTGATAAATTGGAAAATTCTGAAGTTGGAAATGTTTTGTCCGGCATATCTTACAATATTCCCACTCAATGGAATCCTTCTTGTAACATAATGGATCTCAGATTTCTAGTTGGTGGATGATCATCCGATTCCGTAAGCCCTTCCAAATTATGTCGGTGTAATAAACCCCAAATATGCAGCATATTAAAGCATAGGCATTACCAAGAGAATTGTGTTTACATTTAAATTATTGTCTATATTTGAATCCGAATTCCGAGTCTTCAGCATATATTCAGAGATACCGCGATTAATTCGTCCACAATTTGTTACACGTGGATTACAAACCTCTTTGCTAATTTTAAGCAGAATCTGCAAACGTACTCATTTAGAACGAGGAACAAGAAAAATGAATAAAAGGTAGTGAGAGAGACGTATATATACTGAGGCATTGTATATAAAACGAGAGGATATAAAAATAATTTTACTGATAGCGTGTATAGAGACATATTTAAAATCTTGTTTTGCAAGATATGCTTTCAACAGGTTATAGTTTTTGAAATCAACACGATATTTGTAGGGCATCGTAGAGGAGAGAGGCATAAAAAAGTAATAAAGATAGAGTGAATAAGGCAAGAGGTTATACAGATAAGGAAAAATAGTATACATTTAATGTGGGACTTTACAATGCGTTTTTTTTTTATGAAACATATTCAGAAACACGCTTAGTATATTTTCTTTTGTCAGATATCCATTCACTATATATACGTATGCAACTATATAACTAAAGAGGCGTGCATATATTAAATCGACCAGATATAGCAAAATACTTTTTCCTAAACCCTTGAAAGAAATAAAAGTAAATTCTCACAATTTCGAATTTTTAGATTTTTCTTTAGCTTCCGTTTAATGAAATATTAAGCAAAAGTTATATGTCTGTTCATACAACCCATCACACACACACACAGATGTATATATTTATCTCTCTATATATATATGTGCGTGTGTGTGTGTGTGTGTGTGTGTGTGTGTCTGTGTGTGTGTGTGTGTGTGTGTGTGTGTGTGTGTATGTGTGTATGTGTGTATGTGTGCCTGTGTGTGTATATGTGTGTCTGTGCGTGTGTATGTGTGTATGTTTGTGTCTTAACTATTATAACCCTGTGTGTGCGCTTCTGTTTGTGTGTGTATGCCCTCCACACAAGAAAGCGACTCCAATATTAACCCGTTTCTCAATGAAATATGCAATGTATTTCATAGAAAAAAAAAAAGATTTCTTGCATTTTTTACATGAATATTCTGCATTCTGGGTTTTTTCTAGATTTACAACTTATTCTTATCTTGTATATCATACGAATATATAATTTACAAACATTTATAAATAGCCCTGCATATATTTTAACACTTATTAGTTTTTATATTCTTTTTTCATTACTCCTCTAAGTATGATAGCTACTGAGAAGTGAAACGAAAGCAAGCTTACTCAGAAAAATGATACATATCTGCTAAATCATTATATAAAAATCTTGTCGATTGATTGTTATTTTGGTATCACCTACTCAGACAATGTTTACCTGGTGCAGTATGCAAATCATAGTGACGCTACTGATACCAGTGCACATTTTGATAAGGGAATTTTAATATTAATGTTGTAGCATATCTTATGCAGTTATTTAAACGTAGCTTATCCCTCAGCTATGTCTTCCTTCAGTAACATTGGGCCAATAAAGAAATCATTTTACCCGTAGAATGTGTACGAGGGTCGGCTGAAAAGTTCATAAGCTGAAGTTGAAGGAGAGATGCTAGTGCGGTAAAATATTTTATGCATTAAATTCAATCCGTATTAAAACTGCATCGTTTCTTGCCAGCGACTATATAGAAAAAATAAACCCCATTTCGTCATTCCATGAGAGTAATTTAGTCAGCCTATTAAATTTTCAACCGAACCTCGTATACAAAGTTAACATACGCCCTGCATTGTGCTGTTATTGTTTTATTGTATGTTTTTTTTTAAAATATCTCGGTACTTTATCCGGCACGACCACCTGTGAGGCTAATTTAGAGTTAATTCATTTCGAGACCAGTGAATATATTACCAGTCCAAGAGTGGTGGATTGGACGAGTTGTTGGAGAGTGAGAAGAGATGCATTTGTGTATCTGCTCGGCTCTGAGTGTTCAAATCAGGCCTTTTGTCTGGAAAAGCTACATTCGGGAGATGCGATTGACATATGGAATCAAGAATATGAAACAAAATAAAAACAAATTCCCCTGCTTTTTAGAATCGATTATGATTTTGTTGCTGCTTTACCCATGTCACAGCTGATTGATTCGAACTTATTAAAGATATATCAAATACAAGCAATCCATCATTTTACTGGTATATAAAACTATTGTATAACAGTGTTTTCTTAATGGTAAGAAGGTGTGTTCTTTGAAGACGTTTTGTTTGTTAGTTCTAGCAGGTCGAGCGACTACGTAGAAGCACCGGAATGGAGATGGTTTTATTATTACCGCTGAGAAAATTTATACGGCTATTATTATTGATATTGACAAAGTGTATGTTGCTATTATTATTGCAGTTACACACGGAGATGTGAACACAAAAACAGCAATTACTATAAAATTTCTATTTAACTCGCACGTCCAAATCAAAAGAGGTTAGCCTCTACACTATATGACATTGACAAATGTTTTCCACTCATCGTTAATGGCAGCCAGGCAAAAGACTATGGCAAATCATTCAGAAACACGTAGGCGTTTTAATTAACGCAACGTTCGCTTCAGTTGATCGTACTCTCCAAAATTGTACATAACTTTATCGTCCACCGCTTTATTTTATTACAGTAAAGGGAACTAAGCAAGTCGGGGTTATCCGCTGAATAACGATGTTCCTGGTGATCAATATGTCGATCATGGTGGCAACGAGATCAACAACAACAATAACAATAGCAGCAGCAGTAACAACAAAGACAACAAATACACAGATGATAATAATAACAACAACAACAACAACAATAATAATGATAATGATAATGATAATGATAAAGAAGACTACACCAAGTAGAAATAAGATGCTGATAGCTGTCAGTAGTCTGCACAATGAAATTATGGCGGTCAGATTTAAGAGATTGTTTTTATGTAATATAAATCGAGTATAGTCAAACGCAACTCTGTGAACAACACCCAGAAGAATACTCAAGTTTAAAGACAGAGTGGAAAGAGATTAGAAGCAGAAATCTCCATATAATTTATGAAGGTAAATTCCCAAAACAGTTTTTCCTGTAATAAATATCAGCAATCGATCGTCTCTCGGTAGGTTCGTGTTAGGAAATCAAATTAATTGCTATAAACTGCTCACATACGTACAAACAGAGACACCCATACCTATCCACCTACAGATACACTTACCAGCACCTATACAGAATCACGCACATATTAATAGATACTGTGCATCTATTATATTTATATTCATTCCCATATATTTGTGTGGCTTTCCTTCACTCCATAGCTTGGAAATAGACGAATCTAAAACGAGCTTTTGTTTCCAAGTTGCAACCTTTGTTTTAACATTCATCCAAATATGTAAATATGTGTGTTTTTGTGAGTATCTGCATATGTGTTTGTGTTTGTACGTGTAACGACAGTGTCTTTGAATATAAACAAATACAGAATATTAAGTGAATAAAGAAATCAAAACGTATGTAACACCTAATATTTATTATAATTCTGTAAATGTACATTTGTGAAACTTTGAAATTGGAAACTTATGCAAACATTATGAATAAGATGCTACTGCCGAAAGTTTACGAATATATATATATATATAAATGTGTGTGTATAATATATATATATCGTTTCTGAATTTGTTTAGCAAGATTCTTTATCTGAAAACGTGTGTTGAAACCGATATTGTTATATTTTGGGAGGGTCATGTTGCCAATAAGAAACACACGCACTAGTTGCTTTCACTCCAATTTATTATTAATTAAATTATAAATTTAAGAAATTTATAAATTTCCGGTTGGTTGGTTCCACAACCTAGCGGTTGTTCATATGTTGTCAAAGTTCTTTCGTCACACATTCTGTGACTTCATCAGTGACCGGGGATTCTTTACTTTGTTTTGTGCCTCTCCTTTGTTCTGTCCTACGCCATCTTATTTTTGTGTGTGTTGTTTGCTTAGTTTGCGCATGTGTTTAATCCGGGTGTCTGTGTGTGTTTTTATTTGTTTATTTATTTGTTTATTTACATGTTACTAGCTGGTTGTTTGTTCTATGTGTGTGTGTGTTTTTATTTTGTCCTTAATATAAGTTGTGATGTTGCTATTCCATTCATGTTTTCTATTTAATTTTGGTTGGAGTTCATTTATGTTTATTGCCTCGTTGATTTGTCTAAACATTGCGTCTTTTCTGTGTGTAGATTTTATTTTTATTTCTATGTTCTCTAATTTGCCCTTATGTTCTATTTTAGCATGTTGATGGAATACTGATGATTCTTTTCTATCTTGAAGCTCTCGCCATTTAATCGTTCTCCTATACTACGAGCTGTCTCACCTATGTACACTATATTCTTATCTTTACATTGTCCCTCAGTATATCTTATGCTATATACTATGTTTCTAGTTCTGGAGTTAATATGGGGGTTTAGTTTACAGATTATGCATTTCTTATCTATACAGGGAGGTCGTTGAAAAGGGTATGTATTACTAATAAGTGTTTTATGGGGGTACCTGGTCTTTCCCCTATCTTAATATTTAGTTTAAGTTTATCTAGGGCTCTTCTAAATTTGTAACCTAATTCACCTCTAGGGGTTGTATTGATGAACATTACACTCTGGTATTTATTGCTATCATACCATGAGTTTATTCTATTAACCTTATTCCTAGTTCTTTCTATTCTATTCCAAAATGTGCTCCTATACAAGGGGCAGGTCCCATTTGTATCATTATTTACCATTTTCCCATTTGGTTCTGGCTCCTCTATATACACTGATTTTATCTCTCTGATTGTAACCAGAGAAATGCATACGGTGGATGAAGTATTGTATGTGTCTCTCTAGTTGCACATGCGGGACACGTTCCTCATCACCAGTACTAAATCCGCAATCATTATGTTCATTTTTATGTGATCCGAAACAGCTGAGAAAAGAAGCAATGTTTAGACAAATCACAAAGGCAATAAACATAAATGAACTCCAAACAAAATTAAATAGAAAACATGAATGGAATAGTAACATCGCAACTTACAATTAAGGACAAAATGAAAACACACACACATAGAACAAACAACCAACTAGTAACATGTAGATAAACAAATAAATAAACAAATAAAAACACACACAGACACCCGGATATAACACATGCGCAAACTTAGCACACAACACACACAAAAACCAGATGGCGTAGGACAGAACAAAGGAGAGGCACAAAACAAAGAAAAGAATCCCCGGTCACTGATGAGGTCACATAATGTGTGATGAAAGAACTTTGACAATATATGAACAACCGTCCGGTTGTGGAACCAACCAACCAACTGTAAATTTATAAATTTCTTAAATTTATAATTTAATTTATAATAAATTGAAGTGAAACAACTGGTGCGTGTGTTTCTTTGTGGCAACATGACCCTCCCAAATTATAACAATATATATATATATATATATAGAGAGAGAGAGAGAGTCAGAACCACGACGGCTGAGCTCCGGCCGTTTCGACAGCTATAAAGTCGGGGTTCCGACTTTTTTTTCTATTACCCACTGTACCACCCTAAGTATCGAGTACTCTGCAGGTGCGTTATAGTCCACTTGGTATCTTAACACACCTTCTCTGTTATATATATATATACTACTTATATATATATATATATAAATAGTAACACAACAGTTAGTTCACCATACCGAGAACAATGGTTTCACCTTATGCGGGTCTACAGCTCGGACTGCACGGATAAAATGAAATTATTGCTCTCGGTATGGTGAACTAACTGTTGTGTTACTACTTCTACCAAACTCGTCCCATGGACTGAAAGCTCTACCACTATGGATATTACCTTCCAGTGTTCTACCTCTCTCTCTCCCTCTCTCTCTCTCTTGCTATATATATATATATATATATATAACATTAACATAGAAATGGGTTCTACAGGACAAGAACTGTTTCACTCGAACGAAACAGTTCTAGTCTGTAGAAGCTATTGCTATATTGAATATTGTGGCATACGCTCTACTAATGTATAGAGTACCTTACTTACTGTGATTAGCCCCGATTGGATCCAGGGCTGACATACGCACACACACACGCACACACACACACGCACACACACACACACACACACACACACACACACACACACACACACACACACACACACATTATGTATGTCTGTATGTATGTATATATGTGTGTGTGTCTGTGTATGTGCGTGTGTGCGTGTGTGTATGTGTGTGTATACGCATGAGAGACTTGTGAACCGAAAGAGATTTAATGATGGTCTAATTATTGGGTCTTCTCACAACATATTTAGTTTACTAGCCAATGATGAGTCAAGGCATTTTTAAAATAGCAGGCAATTTCCGAAAATCTGTACCCTACTTAAAGCAGAACATATTGGAGAGATTAGTTAACCGATATTACAGGGTGCTGGTCAAATATTGAATACCTTTTATGATATCTTTGCTCAATAAGAGCTGGCCTCTGTCTAAATATCAATAGAAACGCTATTTATGTAATGCGGTGGCCTCGTATCAGACTTTTTTCATTCTAGATATAACATCGGAATCTCCAAATCACTTTGTACTGTCCTTAAAATACGGGATGGTAATTTTGATACCGTCATACTTGATCATAGATCAGCTGGATGGGTGCTGATTCGAGACAAAGCATTAGCAATAATTACCTCGATTTACGCTTTTCATAATACGATAGTTGAAACCTATATACTAGAGTGAAGGAAGGCATGTTTCGCTATTTCCGACCTGGAACGAATTATAAACAAGTTTGATTAATTATTTAACTCATTGATTTCTGAACAATTGCTTTAACTATCAAATGAATGTGAGATACCAGTGACGTAAATACAATTGTTAATGTTGCAATTTAGCTTAACGTAGAGCACCAGATAAAACAAAAACATATTTAGTTACGTGTATAAACGGTCCGGGTTCAAATCCCACAGTGGTCAGCTTTGCTTGACATCCTTCCTGGACCGATAGAATAAATTACCAGTCAACTAAAAATCCATTTATTCCACTGTAGCTTTCTATATCATCGTTTTATATGGGAAATTAATATTATAATTTAGCTTATACAATGTTCGATCGAAATATAACTTCAATGATAATAAAATTGAGATGAATAATGTTTATATTCACTGTATACCCATAAGATAACATACTACCTTGCGAAATTTGTAATTGAATCGATATACACTAAATATATTTGTTACATTAGGCTATTTATTATGTTACAACAGCATTTTCCTTTCGGCAATATAAAGAAACCTTTCATTAATTTGCACGTAATTCAGTGTCAAGATATTCTCCGTTCTCTTTGTATTTATTTCCACCACAACCATTTCTCTATCATACTCTCCCTAACCCCACAAACACTCTCTCTCTCTCTCCATCGCTCTGTCTCTCTCTATCTATTACTCTCTCCCTCTCTATCTCTCTCTCTCTACATCGCTCTTTCTCTCTCTCTATTACTCTCTCCCTCTCTCTCTCTCTGTCTCTCTATTACTCTCTCTTTCTCTCTACTTTCTGTGTTTCTCATCTCTGTCCTTATAACTCTCTCTCTCGCCATCATTTCATCCTACTCTCAGAGGCACATATTCATTAACTTACGATCACTTCATCTGATATTATAATTAAATGGTGTACGAAACATAATATATGTATAAGGATAAGAACAGAAAACACTGTTCTCCTATATAAAGATTCCATTTCTTGTAATATAATTCGCTTGGTCATTGTAAACCAAAGTCCACTTTTGTCATACCCTCACGTGTACATAATATTTCTCCTACCTAATCTAAGTTAAGCAATATTAACATCCTTTCCTCATTGAGAAAACGATACTAAAAATCTACCGTTTATATTCAGCTGTCACAAAGAATAAAATAACCGTGTATCACCTTAAACGGATGAGAGAAAGATCGTTTCCACAGAGAGCAGCTGCAATTCGTAAGTAACTACTGTATCCTATTTATTATCAATTGTTAGTATAGAATGCCATTTAATATTTGAAATCTATAGCACAGAATTATTTCTTTACTGGTATCTAGTCTATGTTTAAAAGCCTATTATTTACTTGGTAAAAGAGACCAATATGTTTTGAAGTGTTGACTGATGTTTGGCTCTCCGTTAGACCGATCGATCAAAATTATGATCAATTTCGATGATATTATCAAGGTCACACCGTCTTTCCCTCTAACACACTGTGTCTGAGATTACAATATGTAATGAAACTTCGTTTTTAAGATGATAGGACGAGGTGTCGTGGACGTTGGCTGCTATTCCTAGCAACGTTGGTGGCGTTTTCACAATTTTTGTTCCATTTCTTTTCTTTTTTTTTTTTTTTTATAAATGATAATATTATACTTTACTGATTCTTCGAGGTTGATACACCGCTAATATTCAGAAGGATCTGCAAATTCACGACATTAGGAATAATTTTTTACCGTCTCATTTGGTATCTTTTTATAAGTATTTTCCTATACAAAGCAACATTTCCTTTCTTTAGCATGTAATATATATTTTGCGAAGCCACTGTAATTGTAAGATCAATTTGAAAAAGAAATACCACATATGCATATTTTTGAGATTAATAATCTCATAGCAGGATGTCGTCCTACGCATACCGAGCCAGTTGTCTATAAGAAGGAAACATAATATATATTCTCACAAATATTCGGCAAATATTCAAGCAGAGAACACATTAAAACAGTTGTAACAATATACGGACACTTGACGATAAGACAGCAATTTAAAATGCAATATTACAAACACACACATACAAACATAAAAACACACACATATAAGCACACATGCTTATATATATATGTATATACATACATATATATATATACACAGACACACACATATATATATATATGTATATGATGAAAGCACACCATAATTTAACTTGGTGTCCTTGAAATATGTATATATATATATATATATATTTATATATATATATTTATATATATATATATATAGGAAAAAGTATGACCCCCGACGGCAGAGCTCTAGCCATTTCAACGGCTATTTCTGGACTAAATTAGAATTTGTAGCCTGGTGAAAAAATAGCCGAACTTGTCAAGGGTGTACTTCCTTATATGGGAAGATTGTAGTTGTCAAGAGGATTGGTTGAAATTTGTTGTAAACACAAATAAGTCTATCATGGCACTTGGTTGGAGGTAGGGGTGGTATCAGCCCGTGTCTACCTACCCGGATCGTTATGGGGTTTGAGGGCGAGGTAAGTCCTACGCAATTTGTGTTTGCATGCGGTTACCAGTTCGTCTTTCTTGTTTAGGAGTTGGTCCTTCGAAAACAGCATTTATAATGTTTCCTCCGAGCATAAGATACACGGACGGCGTCTTCCTGTGTAAGAGTTAGCTCTGGACAGTAAGCTCCAAGTGAGATTGTAGGTTATATTATTTTCTAGGAGGTCCCAGATGTGGCCCGAATGTGTAGTGGCATGTCGCCGGACCGGGTTTCGGAAAGTATGTCGGTGTTCGGAAAGTATGCCGGGTCCTGAAGTCACACGCGGTTAATCGTATATAAGCTTTGTTGGAGGTGTCCGCCCTTTAAAAACATCTCCCTCCGCATATCTCTTTGTCCGCTAATGAGCAGATATTCGAGCAACACATGCCTCATTACAACCAGGCCCTCAAGCGGAATGGCTTCCGGGAGGAACTATCCTTTTATCCAGCTTCCCTTAGCGGAACCAGCAGGCGTCACCGCCGCTTACGCAACGTAACGTGGTTCAATCTTGCCCATAATGCCGAGGTGGCAACACCTATCGTGAAAATCTTCTTTAGACTGCTCGAAAAGCACTTCCCCATGCAACAACGCTACCACAACATAATCAACAAAAACACCATCAAACTCTCCTACAGCACCACACC
Organism: Eledone cirrhosa; assembly: GCA_964016885.1. Lineage (NCBI taxonomy): Eukaryota > Metazoa > Mollusca > Cephalopoda > Octopoda > Eledonidae > Eledone > Eledone cirrhosa. Next base: position 77,875,751 of record OZ024742.1, read on the forward strand.
TGACTTCGCACAAAACATCGTCTCCTCAAACAACAAAAAAACTCAACCCCTATGGAAGAAATAACCTAGACATCAGTGAACAGCCGACCAGGAGGTGTAACTGCCCTGATAGATCTACGTGCCCCCTCAACAACAAATGCCAAGAACTAACGTGATCTACCAGTGCAACGTGAGGACGGACACCTCCAACAAAGCTTATATAGGATTAACCGCGTGTGACTTCAAGACTCGGCATACTTTCCGAACACCGACATACTTTCCGAAACCCGGTCCGGCGACATGCCACTACACATTCGGGCCACATCTGGGACCTCCTAGATAATAATATAACCTACAATCTCACTTGGAGCTTACTGTCCAGAGCTAACTCTTACACGGGAGGACGCCGTCCGTGTAACTTATGCTCGGAGGAAACATCACAAATGCTGTTTTCGAAGGACCAACTCCTAAACAAGGAAGACAAACTGGTAACCGCATGCAAACACAGATTGCCTAGGACGTACATCGCCCTCAAACCACATAACGATCCGGGTAGGTAGACAAGGGCTGAATCCCCCCCCCCCCCACACACACACACTTGCCGAATAAGTTAGGGGAAACCCCAGCTTACATAGGTAGATGTATCCTTTTTCTTTTTCTCTGTCTTCTTCTTCCCCCTGTCTCATCCTATCACTTCCTTCCACCCTCTATTTTCTTCCTCGTCTGCTTTTCCCCTTTCGCCTACCCCGAAGCAGCCCATCGGGCCTCTGTAGCATCAGTTCCCTCACCCATGTAATTTTAAGATAGAATTGGCCGAATACGTTTTACTAACTACTTATAGCAGATGTGTTAAACCCCTTTAATTTTGTAGTAACAAAACGGATACAAAATTAAAGGGGTTTAACACATCTGCTATAAGTAGTTAGTAAAACGTATTCGGCCAATTCTAGCTTTAAATTACAGGGGTGGGGGGAACTGATGCTACAGAGACTCGATATGCTGCATCGGGGTAGACGAAAGGGGAAAAGGAGACGAGGAAGAAATAGGGGGGGGGGGAGGAAGTGATAGAATGAGACAGGGGGAAGAAGAAGAAAAAGAATGAAAGAAAAGAGATATATCGGGCCTCTGTAGCATCAGTTACCCCACCCCTGTAATTTTAAGATAGAATTGGCTGAATACGTTTTACTAACTACTTATAGCAGATGTGTTACACCCCTTTAATTTCGTATCAGTTTTGTTACTACTCAATTTCTACAAGTTTTTCTATTCTCAACTTATTAACCTGTAATTGTAAGATAGAATTGTGATTTTTTTCTTCATTTCTCACTATCTAAATTTATATATTTGTTTTATTTCTTTCTATTATCTTTTATTGTCTCCTACTCTCATTCGATTTACCTATTCTATAACCTCCCTCCTCCACTTCATACACTATCCTTAGAATCTGCTGTATACATATCACTTTCAACGCCTGACCGCTCCACTCACTCCCCTATTGTTCTACAGGCAAGTTCAGGCACCCCTACTTCCCACCAAATACCATGATAGACTTATTACAAATTTCAACCAATCCCCTTGACAACTACAATCTTCCCATATAAGGAAGTGCCCCCTTGACAAGTTCTGCTATTTATTCACCAGGCTAAAAGTTCTAATTTAGTCCAGAAATAGCCGTCTAAACGGCTTCAGCTCTGCCGTCGGGGTCATACTTTTTCCTATATATATATATACGCGTGTGTATGTGTATAAATCCCGAGGAAAAGCTGGGGTAACGACAGTTAAAAAAAGGTTCTTAATACATACGCATCATTATTTTATATCAATATAGAAATGGCTTCTACGGGACTAGACTTGTTTCGTTCGTATGAAATTATCAGGATGATTTTATATAAATATTACAGTTCTAATAATTTAGAAGCTATTTCTATATAAATAATGATATCATGCCACCAGAGCGCAGGCCGGTTTCCCACCCAGACTGCACTCTACGATATAATAAGGGCCTAGATGTAGATTGTAAAATATAGATATTTTACAATTCTACAATTCTCAGACTTTTTGTTCGAATGAGCACTAGACATAAGTTTCATTTCATATCCTTTATTCTATAAAATTCCCAATCTATTTCAAATATTGTTAATAAAATTACTTACGTCTGTTATCAGTATATCTAGGGCTGCCTATCTATTTATTTATCTATCTTTATTTTTGCAATTCATATTTGCACAAATGGCTACGACGTTTATATTATAACATTTTAAATAAATGCATACGTTTGAATCACTATTATATACAAACTTCCAGAATATAGCAACTGAAGAAGGTTTATAGGAAAAATACATATTCTGTTTCGCATTTTCTCTATTGACTATTGTACACAACATGGCAATATCTACGTCACTGTATCTGTTTATTTTTCTATATTTTTTTATTATTTTCTTCTTAATTCATTTTTTTTTTTTTTTAAATTACCCCTAAAGCGTTTGCTGTATTATTTTAGATGATAACATACAAAAGTTGTGTATTTCAAACATGGTAGGTGATACAGATTTATATGTATCATGTATTATATGTATATTATAGGGGATACAGGTTTATATATATATCGCATATTGTAGGTGATAGAGTAGTATAGGTATTGTATATTATAGGGAATACGGGTTTATATGTATTGTATATAATAGGGGATACAGGTTTGTAGGCATTTTATATCATAGGGAATATACGTTTATGGGCATCATATATTATAATTGATACACGTTTATAAGCACCCTGTATTATAGATGATACAGTTTCATATGTATCCTACATAATAGGTGATACAGGTTTATAGGCAGCGTATATTATCTACTTTTCATTTACTGTGTGTCTTTCATTTCAGCATTCTATTCATATTTTAAAAAAACTTTTTCTTATCAAATAACGTTTCTAATAAATTCTCTGCAAAGTTGCAGTTGGTCTTCATTCCTGAACTTCCACTAAGGTACTCTTGTACTCGGTGTGTTACCACGTGTATGGTTAGTATTACCGTGAAGTGGCTTAATCACCAACAGAATTTCTGCACCATTTGATAAGATATCGACGTTTGCATTCGGAGGGGGATTACGTCGGTAAATTCAGTACACGAGTGCGTTTACCCGTACATCCATATAGGACAGTTTTTGTGTACCACCTTCACCGATTCGATTCAAATCTATATTAAAAGACAATTATTGGCATGGAATAAGATCCCATACGTTTGAAGCATATAATTTCACTTAACCCTCTTTGGTATGATTCGTTATTTCTTTTTCTTTCATCATTATTTTTTTCAAATATTTGTAGTAGCGCAATATAAAATAGTGTGATCAAAACACACACACACACACACACACACACACACACACACACACACACACACACACACACACACACACACACACACACACACACACACACACACATATATATATATATATATATATATATATACAACACTGATTCTTCGTTTTCCATTCTATCAAGGAGCATAGAGTGCTCAACCGGCATACCGCCTATCGACGCATCCAATCAACCTTACTACAAATATATATATATATACTAGCAGTGTATCCTGGCGTTACACGGGTAAGAACATTGGTAATAGCACCTCAAATTAGAAACGTTTATTTGTGAGTGCCTGTTTAAAACTCAAGAACTGGACATACTCACCGACATCCAGAGTTGACATTGCACTCAGTGTTGCTGTGGGAACCCTGCATGGACACACTGGAAGAGGAAGGCCGATGTTAACATATGTTGATGCCCTAAGGACAGGTACTGGTCTGTTGGAGACGCAGGACATGGCAGCGACAATGAGAGACAGAGATCGCTGAAGAGAACTTGTCCATGGATCTCGGGCATATTACCCGCCCTAGATAGATAGATAATATATTTCATGTGTATATTCATATATATGTGTATGTATGTATATATATATATATATATATATATATATGTGTGTGTGTGTGTGTGTGTGTGTGTGTGTGTGTGTGTGTGTGTATGTCTGTGTGTCTGTATATATATGTATATCTTACATATATATACAAGTGAAATTGTTTCTGTGTGTGTGTGTGTCCTCATTTTTGCACCGTCAAGGAAGCCCCAGAGATGTCGCAGCCTCAGCACGTGTTTGCGCATCAGCAGCCACGACATGCCCATCACTCCACGCAACGGGCATTGACAGCAGATGGATCGTGTGACCATGGGAGCACGTCCCTTCCATAAAAAGCAGAAGAGGAGTCGCCCCATTTTTGTCAGAGTTGGGCTGGGGCAAGGCACAACGGTTAGTCTGTAGCAGATAACGGATGCGATGAACGCATTTTCCACCTCTGCCAGACCTTTCAGGGACAGCTTCCTCTCGGCCCATTTCTGGGTGAGAGAGGCCACCCTGTTCGTCACTTCGCTCCAGTTTTTCTCCATCAGCAAGTCCGGACCGAACCAGACCCCGAGCAATTTAAGCGGTCCTTCCGTCCAGAGCCCCACGACGCTGTCGGGTGGCATGGACTTGCCTCTCCAAGTGCCGAGCTGCAAGCCCACCGACTTTTCCTGGTTTAACTTTGCTCCTGTTACTGCTTTATATTCCGTGAGAGCTGTGCCGAGCATCTAGACATGTCCGGCACTTGAATGGACCCGCTCTGAGTATGCGCCTGTAGACTGAGGAGTGGAAAACTGAGAGAGAGCGCTTGCCCTGGTGGTCAGGGTGGCCGTGGTCTTTTGTGTGGTTTTCGCTACGAGTGACCCTCGGAATTTTCCCCCCTATTGGGGAATTTTTGTTGTTTGAATTTTTTATATTTCTATCTTGTTATAACCTTTATTACACGGCCAAAACCCACGCTGGAGAGAACTCCTCCATGGATCTCGGGAATTTGATGCGCCCTAGATAGATAGATAGATAGTTAGATAGATAATTAGATAGATAGATAGATAGATAGATAGATAGATAGATAGATAGATAGATAGATAGATAGATAGATAGATAGATAGTTACATAGATAGATAGATAGATTTTTATGTGTATATTTATATATATGTATATGTGTGTATATATATATATATATGTGTATATGTGTTTGTATATGTATGTATATATATATATATAAGCAAAATGGATATTTAATTTGTTGGTAATTCATCAAATATATATATTTATAACTGATACGAAGCACTCGAGAAGTTTTCTGGAGTATATAATATTCAATGATATTAAATAAATGGAAACTATATTTATAAAACCACATTTATTCAGTTATATATATTTCAAGGGTACCAAAACATTGGTACGCGCTCATCAGATAAAATACAAAGTTTGTTTTATAAATATTGACATATCCAGGAAGAAGATCTTAGCGGTTCAAATTTTTCTTGGATAGTATCCTGGAAAAAGCTCTTCTTCCTGGATATGTCAATATTTATGAAATAAGCTTTGCATTTTATCTGATGAGCACGTACCAAGGTTTTGGTACCCTTGAAATATATATAATAGAATAAATATGGTTTTATAAATATAGTTTCCATTTATTTAATATCATTGAATATATATATATATATATATATATATATATATATATATATATATATATATATGTGTGTGTGTGTGTGTGTGTGTATGTATATATATTTGTATATATGTGTGTGTATATATATGTATATGTATATATATATGTATATATATATGTATATATATGGGTGTGTGAATGTGGCGAAGATAATACGTCAGCAATGACGTGTTTGTAATAATGTCGTTATGCAAACAGATATTATAAGGGCGCGACGGAGATCGATAACCGGCGCTTAATACCCCTTTAACTAAAGAAAATTGAAAAAACTGCAGTTAATATCTTTAGACCCCAAGGAATATATAAATGCAAGTCAATCGGAGTAGAAATGTGGATTTGTATAGACTTTGCAAAAATGTGGACACACACCCAGACAACTGCAGTTTTATATATATATACATATATATATATATATATATATATATATATATATATATATATATATATATATATATATATATATATATATATATATATATATACATATATATATATATACATATATATATATATACATACATATATATATACATACATATATATATACATATATATACATATATATATATACACATATATATATATATATATATATATATATATATATATATATATATAAAATATAAAATATTTTATCTTGACTCTGTTTTCCGTTTATCTTTCACCGAAAGTGATTTTTCATTGCATCTCTTCTTTCCATGATATCCGGATTACATTGAGTTCTTCATACGGATTGGACACTACCGTAAACTCTTGGTAGATTTATCTACATATATATATATATATATATTTGTAGTAAGGTTGCTTGGATTCGTACGTAGGCGGTATGCCGGTTGAGCACTCTATTCTCTTCGGAGCAGAGTATGATGATATGGAAAACGAATAATCAGTGATGCATCGTAACACGAATTTATTACGTATTACAATTGTTTCTCCGGCGAACAGCTCGAGGTGCGATCTGTTTGTGGATCGAATCTGACTCTGGATTCGCAAGTTCCTCAGATACGTCTAGTGATTTCGGAGCAAATCCTCTTTCTACTCGACTCCGACCCTTCGAACTTCTATCATCTGCCTTCATCCTGTTTGCGCGGTAGTCCGATTGGGTGATAGTTCGGGACGTCATATTTGTGTATGACCATTCTAATCTGCCCACTGCCCATTTCCATTCAGGCGTGAGCTGCCACTCACCCTAATCCAGTCGCCAAAAATTACTGTTAAGTGTAGGAGAGGTGTTATGAACTCTCCTGCCACTCCCTGGCTTGCCTGTCTCCCTACACATATATAAATATTCCCAGCCATTAATTGCACACTTATCTGTGCGGACACACACACACGTACACACACACGTAGAGTCTGCGTGTTAGAATCACACATGTACTTACATATAGTCACCTCTCATATATAGGTACATTCATACATAGACATACGCACACACGTACGCATAAGGAACCCACATACATACATACATATATCTATCCATACAGTCACACACATATATATACACATATATTTACACATATGTATATACATACACACACATATACACACCCATACACACAAGTACATATACACTCGCGTACATATGCTGTCAGTCAGGCCTACTCAGATATACACACACACACACACATACACACACACATATATATATATATATATATATATATATATATATATATATATATATATGCGTATGTACAAGCACGCGCACACATGCTTATATACACAGGTGTGTATACACACGCATATATATACACACACATATATATACACACCCACACACACGTACGCACACATATGAAATTAAACTGTACAAAAATATTTGGAAAGTGCATAGAAACTTGCATATGATGCTGTACATCGGGTGGTTGTCAAAGAAATAATACGTGAAGAAATACGTAAAAAATACAAAATAAAACGTACATATGGGGAATACGTCAAAGAATGCACGCAACATCTCACATAGCGGTATATACTATATGCAGACACACTTTGATACATACGTTGACTGAGTTGGCATTATGGTGCTGACGTGAAATAATCCATATACATACAGAAATCTTATAAACAAAGTTACATACGTTATATATGTAGGGAGTACGGAAGAACAGTTGGGAACAGAGTATGTTAATGTGGCTGAAATAGAGTGATTTAGTGATGTGTGATACGGGATTGAGTATACCGATGGAAGTTGAACCGCCGTGTCCTGGCTACTGCGGCAGCGGTGTTTAAGATAAGGTACAGAGTTAAATGTGCGGCATTGCGTATGTCCACCTGCCCCACAGGGCATACATAGTCATCAATGTATGGTGTCAGATCCCATGGACCCGCGCATCCACCCCGACTGACGTCCGTTTCCCCGTGTGGCTCTTGTTGGGGCCATCCGGGGGTACGCATGCACCTTCACTGGTGTCTACATGTCATGATGATCTCCCATTTCAGGTTGACTGCGTCATCCTTTAATCTCACTATCTCCATGGCCTCTGACAGGCAAAGCCTGCACTTCCCCTCGCCGGCTGAATATGCTCTGGCAGTTGAGATCATACATGGGGCCGCTGTCCTTCAGGTTCCATATCAGGTCCACCAGCCTAATGGAGTGTCTTTTGCTCCGGTCCTTAAAAGAGTTCGTGTGACCGTACATCCTCGATTTAAAGGTTGTGGATGCTGCGCCGATCTAGGTGCGCTTGGTGTTGAGCGTGTTAACCACACATTTATACACGACGCCCTTCGTTAGGCATCTTCCGTTCAGAGGACAATGTTTGCCCATTCGGCAGTTGCTTTTCGGGCTGTATGCTGCTCATACCTTACGCTGGTTCCTGGCCTTATTGCGGCGTTCTCCAGATTATCTGGGTGTTGTTCTGCCGGTACGGTGGGCTCCTTCCTGTCGTTCAGTTCCACCTGGTAGCCGAGTACTGCGTCTTCCACAGGTAGATAGGCTACTGTGGAGAGCGGGCCATTGTAGGTGATCCTCCCGGCCCCCCAGGATCGTCGGTCGTCTGCCGTAGTTTTCGGTCGAAATTCCCCAACTTCACCGCATTGGTTTTGGCCATATAGTCTGCCATGTTAGGTGCGGTGGAGAAGGAGAACTTCATTGTGTGGCAGTTGAATATCCTGTGGTACCTGTTCGATGGCGGGAAGCACTCATCCAACGCTCTGAAGAAGAGGCCTGGTACATTGTTTCATACATGTTTCGAATACGACGCGTTAAACCACGTAATAGTCTTAGACCTTGTCCTATTCCGTCGTCTGTGAAGTAGTGTGTGTGGGTTCAGGTTTCTCTCCCGGGTTGTGCCTACCCGTTAGTTCATCCCTTATGTTACCGCTATTCTTATATCTATCATGTGCGTCCGGGTTACACCGTTCGCTTACTAAAATATATTCTGTTCTATATTGTCGGCCCTATGGGTAATCCCGTTATTGCTATCTGGTGCTAGGGGCTATACCTATGCTATTGATCCGGGTTTTCTCTCCATCTGGTTCCACGTACAGTACTGCCTTTACTCTGTCACTAGCTCTATTTCCCCCGTCGCATATTGTGCTTGTGTTGAGATCATGTCTGCGTGTACTATGAGCTCTACCTTCCCCGTGTGCCTTCGTCTGTCTTCGTGTCAGTTTTGTGTACGTGTGTGCGTATATATGTGTATGAATTTACCTATATATCAGAGGTGAACATATATATGTACATGTATGAACGCTAACACGCAAGCTCTACGTGTGTGTATGTGTCCGCACAGATAAGTATGCGATTAATGGCTCGGAATGTCTGTATATGTGTGAGCACACGTGCTTGTGGGTGTATATGTGTAGGGAGACGGGCAAGCCAGGGAGTGGCAAGAGAGTTCATAACACCTCTCCTACACATAGCAGTAATTTCTGGCGACTGGATTAGGGTGAGTGACAGCTCACGCCTAAATGGAAATTATCAGTGGGCAGATTAGAATGGTCATACACAAAGATGACGTCCCGAACTATCAACCAATCGGAGTACCGCGCAAACAGGATGAAGGCACATGATAGAAATTAGAAGGGTCAGAATCCAGCAGAAAGAGGATTTGCTTCGAAATCACTAGATGTATCTGAGGAACTTGCAAATCCAGAGTCAGGTTCGATCCACAAACAGATCGCACCTCGAGCTGTTCGTCGGAGAAACAATTGCAATACGTAATAAATTCGTGTTACGATGCATCACTGATTCTTCGTTTTCCATATTATATATATATATATATATATATAAATATATATACATATATATGTTTATATACATATACATATACATATATATATACATATATGTATATAGACACACACACACACACACACACACACACACACACACACACACACACACACACACACACACACACACACACACACACACACACACACACACACACACACACACACACACATATATATATATATATATATATACATTGTAATTTACTAAATTCAATATATCAGTGATGTAAGCTTACATGATTTGGACGGAACTAACTACTGGAAACTAGCTTGTTTGAACGCAAGCTATGGTAGAAAGCTGTTGTAAAATATATCCATCAATAGAATTGAACTCGAAACAAAGTTTTCCGAAAGAAACTTGTTAACCTCATGGTCATGACTACAAATTTGGATATGAAAGCAAATGATGTAATTTACGATCATTTCAGTCGATATTAAGTGGCACATTTCAATAAATATTTGTCTTTGTTTTGAGTTTATTTTATTCTATTACATTTATATATTTATCTATTGATGAGAGTTTTTCAATTAACATGTTAAAAATCCCACGGGCGCTACGAATTCAAATATTCCAATGAGATACATGAGATACATATAAATCTTCGTTTTATTTTCCTTTTAACTCTTTGTTCCAACACTTCTGTCATTTCTGCAATATTTTGGTTGAATCGTTGCTGAGTAAACACGGACAACGAGACAAAGAATGAAAGCGAGATACAGACAAATGTGTGGAAATAAAACAAAGAAAGTGAGTGGGAGTTTATTCAATGAGAAACCTAAAAGATAGATGGAAATGAGGACAGAAAATTCTAGAAGTGCGAAGAATTTTTTTAATCAGCATGTACGAATATGGAGGATTAATTCTTTTGCTTCGTGTTGAAACTGAAAATTTCACAAATGTAGTCTGGTGTATTTTATTGTTGTTGTTCGTTTTACTCCAGCTCAGCCCTAACCTAGTAAATATATGTCAAAGATCGTCTAGCTATTACCAGCTCCGTTTTTTACAGACATCTGAAATAATATTATCCCTTCATTTTCGTTTCTAAAAATGATATTGTGTTACTCGGGGGATGTATATACTATTTCAAGAACAGTGAGTGACCGTATAAAATTTAATCGTTAGCTCCTTCAGGCTCCTTGCTTGTCTAGACTATTTAGGTGGATAAATGTGGTGTATGTATGTTTGAATATCTTTCTATTTGTGTATGGGATGGTTTTGACACTCACATTTTGAATAAAATGGGCGGTGTGATTATATTTTCAAACTAACTCAAATTTCACAAGCTACATTAATGTTGTAAAACTGAGTATACGAAACATCTCATTTCTCTGGTTCTCTTCCTCGCCACGTTGCCGTTCAACTATGACGGTTACCAATGTATATGATTATAATTACTATAGAAATTGAGTAAGTAAAGAAACAAAAAGAAATAATAAATATCTAAGATCAATCTGATATGTATTTGCTTAATAATGTTTATTTGATTATTCATTTATATATTTCTCCTCAAGGAAAGAAAAATGATATCTACAACGATTCACGAAAGTCTCTCATACGTAGAAAGATATATATTCAACTGCAAAATGAAAACCACGCACACAAAAACACTAACACACCTACAGGCACAAATACAAATATATAAGCATGATCTCACAAACATAAATTAACATAGTGTCACATACAAATAATCATACTTATATGCACGCATTTTCAAAGCTGATTTATTGAGAGATGTCTATACATTGCAACTTGATGCATTAGTTCTAAGCTAAAAATTCTATTGTCATTGCATTTACAGTTGGAATTCTGCCAATCATTATGCACATTTCTCTGTATCATCGATATTAAGCTAACTAATACAGAGCAACTTATATATGTGTGTCTCTGCTTGTGTCTGTGTGTTTGTATGTATATATATATATATATATATATATATATATATATATATATATATATATATATACATGTATTGTGGCGGCATATTCTCGGCTTAATGCTTTCCTCTGAACTTTCCAATGTCCTGGCTTTTTATAACATAGTCCGAACTATTTGATTAATGTATCTCATTTTCTTCCATTCTTTGTCTGAGTACTCTTATTTCATTGTATTCCTATATCACTCACACACGTCTTCAGACAGTAGTTCATCACTATATATATATATGTGTGTGTGTGTGTATGTGTGTATGGTCACTTATACATTACATATACACATTGATGATTACACCCACCTGTTGGTGTTTACCTCTATGTATATGCATATCTCAATTATGTATATATACGTATATACAGGCATATATATATGTATATCTAGATGTAACGTATATATATATATATATGTGTGTGTGTGTGTGTGTGTGTGTGTGTGTGTGTGTGTGTGTGTGTGTGTGTGTGTGTGCGTGTGTGTGCGTGTGTGTGTGTGTGTGCGTGTGTGTGTGTGTGTATCTATATATACATATAGATACATTTAATTATATTATATGTATATATATATACATATAAACACACGCACACACACACACATGTGTATGCACGTGTGTGTTTGTGAGTGTCTAAATCTGAGTGCACCTATATAAAAGTGTACGTTTGTATGTTTGTGTGTGTGTGTAATGTCTTCGTCCTCCTATCTAGTCGCCTCTCATTTTATTTATTCTCTTCACTTTCTTTCACTTTTTGTATTTCACATTCTTTGTTTATTTTACGTTTTCTCATTTTCTCTCTTATAATTCTCTAATACTCACACATTTTACTCCTCACCATATACCCTGCCAGCACGTTCCTTCCCTTTCATTTAACATTTCTCCGTTCTTTCCCTTTCAACCATACTGACTACTCAGAACGTCAACCACTCACTGATTGGATAGCAGCCTAACGTTGTTGTATTAACATTGCTTTTCTAATGACGCCATGTTTGTCACTTCCCTATTCACTATTGATAATACACTTTTGGCTAAAACCTATATTGTTATATCGTTATATTGTTATATTGATTTATAACTGCTCTCTCCCTCTCTCTCCTTCTTTCACTCAAACATTTACTCTTCTCTTTCTCACTGTTTCACTCTCGATTGTTGCTATTTTCTCTCTCACTACTTCATAATTGTCTTTAATTCTTCTTTATTCCAAATATCGTTCTATCTTTCTGCCGTTTTGTTTAGCTGTCTATCTATCTACCTATCTATCTGACAATATATCTACATATTTATCTATCTATCTATCTATCCATCTACATATCTATCTATGTGTATATATATATATATATATAACGAAGGAAATGTGGTAAGGAACCAGATGGACCATAACGCACCAAAGTACTCAATACTTTATACCAGAATTAGCCGTCGAAACGGCTTGAGCTCAGCCGTCGGGATCCTACTCGTTCCTATATATATATATATATATATATATATATATATATATATACGATATTAACAAATGGAAACTATATTTATAAAACCATATTTATTTCATTATACATATTTCAATGATACCATGTTAAATTATGGTATGCCTTATATGTATAATGAAATAAATATAGTTTTATAAATATAGTTTCCATTTGTTAATATCGTATATTTACTCCAAATACTTGTCGAGTGCTTTATATCAGTTATAAAAATATTTGCTTGTTGTATCCCAACAATTTAAATAGAACTTTTGCATATATATATATATATATATATATATATATATATATATGGTGGCTGCCAACTCGTTTTCGAGTACGGCCACTACTTTACATCCATGTAGGATAACCCCTACCGAAGCGCTGAACGAGTGTGACTTTTTAGTCCAGCCAGCGACTTGAAACCTCTGGTACAAACACTACACCTGTGACAATTATTGACACATAGTGCTGGGCCCATGTGAGGACAAGTGCAGAGAGATCTCCAGATATAAAGCAATGCCTGTGCCGTGAAGCTTTTATAGTGAGCAAAGGCACTGCACAAAGCCAGTCCCACTCTCTTAACCAAGATGATATTTACCAAAAAGAAGAACAAGTCAACATCATTGGATTACCATCAGGGTTGCAGGTGTTATATTAGAGTTTTCCTTCTCCTAGAATTCTGCCTTGACAAAGGCTAAGGGGTCATCTCTCCCGGTGATTTTGGATGGCCATTGACTCTTAAGAGCTCCTTTGCCCTTTGACAGGTTTTGTTTTTAGTCCTGCAGGATGTCCAAAGTCACCCTCCTCACCAAGAAACCTTGGTGGG
>OZ024742.1:77897255-77904755 GCA_964016885.1 Eledone cirrhosa
GCATATGTGTGTGCTTGTGTGTGTATATTTTTGTATATATATATATATATATACAAAAATATACACACACATATATATATATATATATGCGTGTGTGTGTGTGGTTGGAGTGAGAGAGTGAGGGAATGTTAAAACACCAGTCTGCAATGCAGGAATTATTTTTCTTACTTTAAAATGGTTTCTAATTTAAGCAAAAGGCCAGCAGTTTTGAGGAAACAAGATAAAACGATTATATTAACCCTACTACTCTGAGTGTAGTAAGCTATCTTCTCCTGTGTTCTAACGGCTCTGCCATTCTATCCGACTCCCATTACTGTAAAATAGATGACATTCATTGTTTCCATATATAGTTTGGGCACACGGAACCTAGACATGGCAGTGCAATAAATAAGTAATAGTCAGCACAAGCCATGAATCCATTTTAGGTGTGCTTCAATGTGTAACAACATTAGTACAGCTAATAAATTCCGCCGACCGACAGCTACAAGTAATAGCTTCCTTGGCCAACCCTTACTGGTGAACAATATTTCCTATAGTGTTGTCTTCTGACCAGACATAGGCTTCCACCAATCTGCTCAAACCAACTCTTTAGTAACCACTAATGAATTTTAATTGTTCTTTAAAGTTAATTTGATTTTGTATTTGTTGGTTAACTGGGGAAGGAAATTAGATTATCGATGTATTCGCAAAACGTAATCATGTATGTCAGATGTGACTCTGGGTCGGTATATGTATGCTATTTTACAATTCTCACCTGACATATATCAACCTTAATGGGTCAGAGGCATTTTTCAATTCTCCATAAATTCCAGTTTTATTTATGTCTAAATCATTTTACCCGAAATCTAGATAGACTGAAATGAATATTACGTATATTAAATAATCACCGAAACGTGGTTGTGGTCAATATGATAAAGAAGTTAATTCAAATGCTCAATTCATATCTCATCTATATTCCCTTCATCTTGATTTCATTCTGAATCAATAAATAAAATTAACCCCCTCAAAACGTTAAGTGGATTTAATCGGTTGTGTTATCTTCTAATTTGTGTAACGCTTTCCCAAACACAGTTACAAATTAGGTTACTGATTATTGCATATTTAGTTGTAGGTTCTTTATTCATGTTCTCCTACTAATCACATTTCCGTTAGGTATAAGTGTATTTGTTACTAACGATATTGCGTTTTGGGTAATTATTGGTAAAATATATAGTGATGAGGCAAAACCCAATTTTGATCAACACAACAACTTCAAGCTCTTGGCTCAATTTATATGGTTGCTGAATATGATACATGAAATCAACATTACACTGTTATCTATAGGCATGCTCTAGTCTAGAAACGTAGACTGCATTGGAGCGAATTTAAACTTCAAACATGTAGTTAACCATTTAGATGTAATTTCATTTAACGCATACAGACACAAGATTGTTATAAACATTAACTGATGAATGGTTCTGAAAATAATATTCCTCTATCTACAAATACTAACGCTCATATATATGTACACGCATATTTGTATATGTTTATATATTTATACATGTGTATATATGGATTTATATATAAATATATACACATATAGGTATGTGTGTATAAATGTATATATATATATACGTATTCATAGATTATTAATAGATTCCTAAATATATATATATATATACATAGGTAAATATACACACACACACACATGCACACACACACACATACATATATATATATATATATATATATATATATATATATATATATATATATATATATATATATATATATATATATATGTTAGTTATGTATATATTTATATGTATTAAAATGTGTTTTTGTGTGTGTTTGTGTGTGTGAATGTGTATCATAAACGAAAAAGTCTGTTTACAATACTTGATACGAATTTTATATCTAATAAGAGGAAGCTGTTGATTCAATCCATTTTGTTGCTAATTAAAATTTCATCACGCCAAGTCCGTGCGTGTTTATATATATATATATATATAGTAATAATAATAGTAATAATAATAAAATTGAAGACTAAAATCCAAAGAGGGCTCGATAAGGAAAATATATATCAAATATATAAGAACCGAAGAGCAAATATTTATTAATATAACAGATTAAAGTTTAAGCAAAGAATCGCTGCTTTCACCCTTAACGGGATCTTCTGAAACTAACAAAGTCAATCTGTAAACGCAGAACTGGATATTTCAAAAAACGTTGCAACCGGAGGAAGACAGGAAGACGATACTTTGGTTCATGGTGACGTTCGCTGGCAAAGGTGAAAGCAGCGATTCTTTGCTTAAACTTTAATCTGTTATTTTAATAAATATATATATATATATATATATATTGGTAAACGGAATAGAAAATGCTGACAAATTGTTCACAGTTGAAAAATGGTTTAATTAGGAATAAAAGAGTATTAGTGATTGTATGGGTTAGTATTCAGTTGTGGTTTTAAGTTTTTAAGTTTTTACCGGTTGCGCATTTCTAAATGCTTTTCAAAAATAATTTTGAGATAGAGTGTCCGTGCTGTTTGCTCTGATCTGATTAGTTTTGGGAATTCTACCTGTTTTTATGTTAAACCGCCACCGGATACAAACCCTCCGAAATCGGCGACAAACTCCAAAACCTTTGCGATACTATCCAAACTATGTTCACTACTACCAACCCAGGAAAAACCAACGAAGAACCATGTGAGATTGATTCACACAAAATGAAAATTCGAACAATTCCAAAATGGAACAAATCCCTCAGAGACAGAAAGTTCTCATTCTGGAAGATGATACAAAATCACAACAAAGCAGAGATATATGAAAAATGGCTTAACTCAACCCCTCTAACTCTCCCCCGTAAACTACAAATAAAGTCCATTCCAAATGAACCCGAACCTCAAAGACACCTTATGGAAAGAATGGCATTGGAAAAAATGAAGACAGAAATTGAACTTCTTAAACTGAGGGCCCAGACAAATGAGGAAAAAATCAAAACCATCGATGAAGAGATCCTCCTGGAAATCAACAACAAAACTGAAGGCCCCAAGGTAGAGAAGATCTCCAAATTATGGAAAGGGGACTGCAACAGAGAAGAACTGAAATCCCTTCAACGCTGGGAAAAAAGTGCCGCTTGGTTCCTACACTATGAATCGACTTTTCAAACGGATTACACCTCCAATAACCCGTTCATAAAAATAGGAAAACCCATAACTGAACCGCACAACAACTTTTCAAACCCCCAAGCCTCAAACAAACGAAGAAGGAAGCATCACACCGAAGATGAACTTCCCAACCTCGCTACCATAAGAAGGAACAAAAACCCAAGAAATCATCTCCCCCAGAATGACATTTACAACTTTCCCCCTTCAAGGAGACACCATACCAAATCACTCAACTACTACGCGGATTCCTCATCGTCAAACATAGGGAAAAGATACCACCGCCATGATAGTTGCAACAACTTCCCCGCCTCAAGGGGACAGCAAGGTAATTACCATTTTCTCAACTCTCACTTCCACAATACACAACAAACCCACACCACACGATACAACCAACAACGTAGGCCACTTATAACACCACAATACAACATGGCACATAGAAACACACACCCATACTCGCAGTACAGGAACACCCCATTCAATCTACAACCACCAACCCGAACCACATTTTGCAACAACAAGGAATATAACAAACACAGGAGACCACTTAACATCAGCAGACAACCCCTCTACCCCAACCATTTTTTAGACACAGCACACAGATACAGGCAAACAAAATAACACAAGACAGGGAGGAGAAACCGATAGTAATAAAAATTATCAATCTTACTAGTGCAGAACCAACACCCAACCTTATCAACTTACTCTCCAAAGGTCTTAAATTCACACCGACCCCACTACGTCCTAACTACTATGAAATGAAGGAAGACATCACAGACTTCTGTAGAAAGTTACGACTTAGTGAACAACTATTCGACCAGTACAATGAGGATGAATCATTAGCCAGAAATAGAAGCAATTACACCCCTTCAAAAGGTAGAAATAAAATCCTGGACGAATTCTGTGAACACATCACAAACTTCCCTTACCAACACTTGCACAGACAAAAACACAAGCCAAACCTCAACAAGAAAGAATGGGAAGAATTAAATAGATTAAAAACCGACAGAACCATTACAATTAAAGAGGCTGATAAAGGGAGTACAGTAGTCCTAATGGAGACAGAATTCTATATCAACTTAGTGCTCTCCACTTTGGAAAACGAAACATACTACGAAAAGGCTGAACACTACAATCAACAGAAAATTATGAGAAACCTAAAAACTCTAATCAACCAATACAAAGAAGGACTCACTAACAAGGAATTCAGCTTCATCACAGACTTCACAAGTAAATCCAGCCTTTTCTACGGTATCCCTAAAGTACATAAAAGCGAATCAATCAGTAAGGCATGCAAGGAAGCCACAGACATAGTCATCAATGTCCCCTCACCCAATGATCTCAAATTAAGACCTATAATAGCAGGCCCCGCTTGCGAAACGCACCGTCTTAGCAACTTCATTGATACCCTTCTCAAACCCTTCCTCAAGCACATCAAAAGCTATATAAGGGACGACCTAGATATGCTCAATCACCTCCCTAATATGCCACTTTCTGAACAAACCCTACTAGTGACGTTCGATGTAGTCAACCTATACTCCAACATCCCCCACAACCTAGGAATAGAAGCTATCCAATTCTGGCTGGATAACTTCCACAATGAACTCCCACAACGCATCAAAAAAGAATTCGTGATAGAGGGACTCAAATTTATCTTGGAGAACAATTACTTCGTTTTCAATAACAAACCCTACAGGCAGAAATCTGGGACCGCTATGGGAACGAAAACAGCCCCTACGTATGCCAACCTAGTCATGGGATACCTGGAAATCACCCTCTACACTAAAGTCCTAAACAAATTTGGAAACACCCTCCACTTACACATTGAAAGGAACTGGAAGCGATATCTTGATGACTGCTTTATCCTTTGGCACGAAAACATCGAAAAACTTAAAGAATTTCACACCCTTATAAATGGGCTCAACACAAATATTAACTTCACGATGGAATACAGCCATCAACAACTCCCCTTCCTCGACATCCTCATTAAGATCCATAACAAAAAAAATAGAAACAGACATATACTACAAGCCCACAGACTCCAAGCAATACCTCCCCTTCAACTCTTGCCACCCTAGACACGTTAAAATTAATATTCCCTACAACTTAGCCAAGAGAATCTGTACTATAGTCTCCAATAAAAACATCTGCTACTTACGGCTACAAGAACTAAAGGACACACTCATAGGCAGGGACTACCCTGCATCACTAATTGACAATGGAATCCAACGTGCCCTAAAACTCAGTACCCAGGACCTTAGACACCCTAAAGTAAATCAACCAAAACTAAAAGCTCTTCCATACATCTCCACACACAACCCCCTCAACAATGAGGCCTTTGACACCATCCTCCAGAACATCCCTGTATTGAAAAAGGACCATAGAATGAACCAAATTCTACGAACACACGATATCATAAAGAGCAAAAGACAATCCAAGTCAATGAAAAACATCTTAACACATGCCAAAGTACTGCCAACCACAACAACGAAACCCACAGTAAAAAAATGCGATAGACCCAACTGTGGCATTTGCATCAACCTAATAGAGGGTTCGGAATTCTATTTCAAAGATGGACAACGTTTTATAGTAAAACACAATTTCACATGTGCATCGGAAAATTTAATATATGTATTAACTTGTTCAGGTTGTCGAGAACAATACATAGGCCAGACCAAAAACAGCCTCCGCCAACGCATGACTGTCCATAGATCCCAAATTAAAATACGGGAATACAGGAAAATACCACTGAGTGAACACATTGATACCTGCGCCGCCCAAAATCATCCCAACTTCAGAATCTTTCCCCTCTACAAATTTAAAGATAATGCCACCCACACCCAGCGCATCAGCAAGGAATCTTACTTCATTAACAAATACGGACCCCGTCTAAACACTTCTCCCTAAGACGAACCCACAACATACACACGTCAACATACATACCTACATCAGCACACATCTCTACCCACATATAAACACAATGACACACGTAAACACACATGCTCTATGGTGCAATACAAAAAAATATGTGTGCATATATATGTATGTATATATGTATATATATATATGTGTGTGTGTAGTGAAAATATGTGTGTGTGTGTGTGTGTGTATATATATATATAGTGAATATCATTTCACACCTTTTATTGTTAAGATTGTTGATGTTCTATTAAGAGAACCGATTTTACTGAAAAAATCGAATAATGTACACCATTTTACCAGGGGGGAAAAAAATACTGGTCCACCCACACACGCACACACACACACACACACATATATACACAAACACATACACACGCGTACATCAACATACAAAGAGACTTATGCACACACACACACACACACGCACTTCTCCGTATAAGACAAAAGCTGAAAAATATCTTTTGACCTTCGAATGACTCTGCTGTGTGTATGTACGCACACACACACACACACACACACACACACACACACACACACACACACACACACACACACACTTATCTTAATAGCCATTTGACACACATCGCTGGTGGCTATTGTCGCAGCATCGAACACCTTACTGCTACTACTACACACACACACACACACACACACACACACACACACACACACACACACACACATTTGTTGTGAAAGAGTCATTTCTCAATCTTGGCGCAAAACCAATTTTTTATCCACATGACCTCTACCGACCAATCAAAATTGTTTTGACCATAATTTTTGCTGGAGCCACTTTTCTAACATTTTAACATAAAAACAGTCTTGGCGCAAAATCAACTTTTTACATTCACATGACCTCTACCGACCAATCAAAATTGTTTTGACCACAAGCATTTTTGCAACACAAAAATAACGCTGGAGCCATTTTTTTAACATAAAAACAGGTAGAATTCCCAAAACTAATCAGATCAGAGCAAACAGCACGGACACTCTATCTCAAAATTATTTTTGAAAAGCATTTAGAAATGCGCAACCGGTAAAAACTTAAAAACTTAAAACCACAACTGAATACTAACCCATACAATCACTAATACTCTTTTATTCCTAATTAAACCATTTTTCAACTGTGAACAATTTGTCAGCATTTTCTATTCCGTTTACCAATATATAATAACTTGTGTGTTACACCTCTATTCTTTTAACTATATATATATATATATATATATATATATATATATATATATATATATATATATATATATATATATATATATATATATATATATAATTAGATAATTTGTATTCCAATGTTACTAAGTAGTTGCATTGGATGGAGTCAACTGACGTCAGAGATTGCTCAACGTATAATAAAGTGTGTTTTAAAATCCGGAGAAAATATGGAGAAAAAATTTACGAAATGGAAATGCGGGTAT
>OZ024742.1:77909755-77927255 GCA_964016885.1 Eledone cirrhosa
TATGATCACAAAATATTCATTATGTTGTTTTCAGTATGTGTTGCGAAGAATTCCTGATAAAATGCTTTATATTAGTTGGAACCTGTACTCCTACCTTAAATTTGCTATGCATCGTTTATGTGTCATGAAATATATCACCAGCCATGTGCCTTTGTCCTTTCTTACTTTATTCTCGTTAATTCACTTTCATTTCTCTATTACTTTTTCAATCTTGGCCATAGATGAAAAGATGATGTTGGGAAAGAAACAATTCTTGAAAGAAGAAACTGAAAGACACCTTTGTATCACCCATGGCAATTCAATAAGTACATAGTGCTTGTCAGGGGAGTCGCTTGCTGCATTGCGGTGATACTGTCTGACCTCAGAATATCTTATCATTTTTTTCACATTTAAACTGAAAATTGTAACATCTCTTATTTATTTAAATCATCCATACTCACGCAAACCCAAACAGTCTGTTTACCAGCTATAAGATTGTCATTTAGAAATCCTATTTTTAACGTGCGTCATAGCATTTTTAGTGAATGAAGAGAGTCTCAACGTCATTGAAAAGGTTCAAAAGTACCTAATTAGATTAGATGAAAGTCATGGAACACGAAAATTGAATCCCCTGGCATCAAACAGACTGTTATTTATTCCTCATTGACAGAAATTGCCTGCAGTTACGATAATAATAATAATAATAATAATAATAATAATAATAATAATAATAATAATAATAATAATATTACTTCTGATAAAGACAAGTAAATAAAAGGTTCCCTATTTCCGATTTACTGAAAACAGTTTGCTTAAGCGAATCGCCTAATATACACAATCTCCTACAAGGCTAAGTGAGTAAACAGTAGACACGTAGAGAGACGAGCACATATCTAAAGATCCTTCAATCTACTTACATAATCTTTGGAAATGCACGAACTTTACAGCATTTAATTTACTATATTCTCTATGAAATTATAGTCAATGTTTTGCTCCAAATCAGACTTACTTGAACAAACCTATGAATAAAATGCTTTCACCGTATTCTCTTCTAATCAGATACAGTGCATTGGCGATCATACCATCCAATGAACCAATCATTATTTGTAAAAATAATAGTATATGGTTTTAGGAAGATCTCGCTAAAATTACTAGCTGTTTGAGCAACATGACATTAAACTTGATGGTCTATCGTTCATATTGCACTTTTGTTATATATTTATTAAGGCAAAATACATAGTACTAAATTAAATAGGAAGCTACAAACAGAAAAATGCATTATACTTATCAATGCGTTATCCGCAGACAACTTTGGCAAGAGTAGAATAGAGTTGAGACGCAATCAATAAAGTGGGAAACACTTCACAGTGGTATATAGGTCCGTCTTCAGTTCAATTCTCAGCGAGGAGGATTTTACCTGAAACGCCTCGTAGTCTGATTAAATAAAAGTGCTGGTAAGGTCGCAATCGATGCAATTGATTATGCCTTCCACCCCTAAAGAATATGTGAACTTTTATCGCTCATAGAAAACACACTGAAGCAGAATTAATATATTTATTTCATTTTATATAGATGTTTACACGTATTCACCCGATCTTACTGATTCACATAATTATATATATATAGATAGATAGATACGAAGAAAGTGTGGTAAGGAACCAGTTGGACCATAACGCACAAGTGTACTCGATACTTAGGGTAGCAGAGTGGGTAATAGGAAAAGAGTCAGGACCCCGACGGCTGAGTTCCGGCCGTTTCGATAGCTAGATCTGAACGCTCAGATCTAGCTGTCGAAAAGTCCGGAGCTCCGCCGTCGGGTTCCTGACTCTTTTCCTAAATAGATAGATAGATAGATAGATAGATAGATAGATAGATAGATAGATAGATAGATAGATAGATAGATATAGTTGTTCAACGGTTAATTTACCATTTCCCAGAACAGTTTGTTTCACCTAAGACGGATCATCAGCTCGGTTTACATGAGATTATACGGAAAGGGAAACAATTATACGAATACACATGTGCTGAAGAAGTTCGTCTCAAAGGGGAGTCAACTCATGTTAGATTGATGAGGAGGTACTGCGAGAGCTCAGATTACAATAAGTTATTCACCTTATTTGGTCTAGAAGTTACGTCCAGTAATCAGTCTGGGGCTTCACAATTACGTAATATGTGTTTCGAAACGTGAGGAAACGTGAGTAGATCAGATGTTGAATTTAGAGAAGCGCTATTCGCACTTCTCAGGATATTGATTCTTTTTTCAATGCACAACCCACAATCAGATTCCCATTTCCGTATGGCTTAGATATGGTTATAACGTTCCATTAGATGGAGTAATCCGCGCCTGCGTCCTTGAGGGACCATATGTGGCTTGCGAGCTCCGTGGACGATCGTTTGTCCGGGTGTCTGAATGTCGATAGATGATTCAGGAAGCGTCCTTTAATGCGGCTTTTCGCCATAACTACATAGGATTTGACCTCTTGTTGTTGATTTGGTCGGTTAAAAGTAACCACAGCTTCGTAAATTATAGTGGGTGTGTTGCACTGTTGTTGAAGGGGTCAAGATTCAGGCCTCCGGCAAGAGCATCCTGGTGGGATTGTGCTCTTAGAGTTGATGGTGATGTGTGCCTTCATATTCTTAGCTCAGGGTTAGCTGAGTTTCACCCTCTGTTTGTTAAATATGGAGCGGTATTTATGACCTATGGGGATGTGCCCATCTAGGAGAGCTAAAAATCATTTACTTCAAATCATTTACAAACAAATTAATTTTCTATTTGCACGACTTCCTTTTCTGTGGCTGTTGGCGTTAGAAGAGGAGTAAGCAATTGATTCTCAGAAGCCGGTAAATTTATATACATAAACCTTCTTAAAAACTCCATTTGCATTCGCAACTTCTTTTTCTTAGATTTTTAACCGTTTGAGATATATTAAAATTCTTACTTTCGAATAAATATACATATTTATATGTGCGTATGTTTAAGTGTATTTCATTATATGTGTCTCTGTCTGATTGGTGTGTACTTATACAATGTAAGATTAAAGGGATATTATAGACGTGCCGTAAGGTTAGAGTAATCAAAACACAGCTTTGTATGGAATATGTCAGGAACAAGTACAGGCTATAATCAAAAATATAGGAGGGATTGATTATTTCAACACGTGATTTCAACCAATTTACACACACACACACACACACACATATATATATATATATGAGTGTCTGTGTGTGTAAGTGTATATGTATATATATATATATATATATATATATATATATATATATATATATATATATATATATATATATACATTTATGCATATATATATAAATGTGTATACATATATATATATATGTATAAATATATATATATATATATATATATATATATATATGTATATATATATATATATATATATATATATATATATAAATGTAAGTATGTATGTATACGTACATACATATATGTATACAGACGTACAGTAGTATGTATATATGTATACATACATGCACACATATATATATGTACGTATCGGTTTACCGAACATTTATTATAATGTTCAGTTTGTTTGTAACCAAACAGCCCGAATTACGCCGTACAGTGTTCAGGCAACCATCGTCGCATTTTTGTTCAACACTGACACAGGAATGATGTACTAGTTTCAAGCTTATTAGCTATCGTCAGCATCGTATACCTTTCTGCCAGATGATTGAACGTCTGAAAGTATATAATTTCCTTATGCATATTAACGGCTGAGCAGCATAATTTGCATATCGAGTGAGTTAGTCGGCCGGGCGCACCGAAAGCGATAAATGGAAAAGAATGAAACGAAATTTCATTTCTCACTCTTAGTACGGCTGGTACCTAAATGTAAGTATGTATGTATACGTACATACATATATATATACAGACGTACAGTAGTATGTATATATATACATACATGCACACATATATATATGTACGTATGTGTTAACCGAACATTTATTATAATGTTCGGTTTGTTTGTAAACAAACAGCCCGAGTTACGCCGTACGGTGTTCAATTCGATATGCAAATTGGGCTGCTCAGCCGTTAATATACATGAGGAAAGTATATACTTTCAGACGTTCAATCATCTGGCAGGAAGGTATACGATGCTGACGATAGCTAATAAGCTTCAAAATAGTATACCGTTCCTGTGTCAGTGTTGAACATAAAGGCGACGATGGTTGCCTGAACACTGTACGGCGTAATTCGGGCTGTTTGTTTACAAACAAACTGAATATTATAATAAATGTTCGGTAAATCCATACGTACATATATATATGGGTACATGTATGTATATACACACATACTAATGTACGTCTGTATACATATATGTATGTACGTATACATACATACGTACATTTAAGTATCAAGCGTACTATGAGTGAGAAATGAAATTTTGTTTCATTCTTTTCCATTTATCGCTTTCGGTGCGCCCGGCCGACTAACTCACTGGATATGCAAATTAGGCTGCTCAGCCGTTAATATGCATAAGGAAAGTATATACTTTCAGGCGTTCAATCATCTGGCAGGAAGGTATACGAAGCTGACGATAGCTAATAAGCTTGAAACTAGTACATTGTTCCTGTGTCAGTGTTGAACAAAAAGGTGACGATGGTTGCCTGAACACAGTACGGCGTAATTCGGACTCTTTGTTTACAAACAAACCAAACAGTATAATAAATGTTCGGTAAAGCCCTACGTACATATATATATATGTGTGTATGTATGTATATAATTATACATACTACTGTACGTCTGTATACATATATGTATGTACGTATACATACATACTTACCTTTAAGTATCAGCCGTACTAAGGGTGAGAAATGAAATTTCGTTTCATATTCTCCATTTATATATATATACACCTTCTCATATATATATATGTATTAGAATGTGTGTACATATCTATCTTTATATATTCGAACATTCACATACATATAGTAGTTAACTCGTACACACGTATATCAATTTTTCGGATGCAGATAACGGCGTGTTCTGTGTATGCATACTTATAAATGACATTATGTATCAACGTGATTTTCTGTGTATAGAATGTCTATAGTTCAATAACGATTCTGACATAAAATTGTAAAAGATGGGTCACAGAAAGAAAAATCTATCACTGGAGCGACAAATTTAATTAGATGTTTGCGAAAACATTAAAGGACATATAAAATCAATTCATTGGAGAGATAGGGCGAAGTAAATAAACACAATTAGACATATGTATATATATATACATACATACATTGATATATATATATATATATATAAGCACTGAAGATACGTAACAAACAAAGAGCAAGTAAAAAACATATTATAACAAATCAAGTAATGAAAGCCTATGAAAACAGAAGAAACAAAATAGAAGAGAATAAATATATCTCAAAGCAGATTAGGGATATTCATTTTCACAAAACTCACTGAGACGTATTATTAGTCGTCTAGAGAGAATGTGAATATATATCTCAATATGTATATACATATCTTTCTCTCTCTCTCTCTCTATATATATATATATATATATATATATATGTGTGTGTGTGTGTGTGTGTGTGTGTGTGTGTGTGTGTGTGTGTGTGTGCGTGTATATATATATTTATATATAATATTTACATATAATATAGGAATGGCTTCTACAGGACTAGAACTGTTTCATTCGGGAGAAATCATCAGGAAGCCCATGATTTCTCCCGAATGAAACAGTTCTAGTCCTGTAGAAGCCATTTCTATATTAAGTATGTATATGCTGCCATGTCTTGATGTTTACCCCCGATTTAACCCGGGATAAATTGATATATATATATATATATATATATATATATATATATATATATATATATATATATATATATATATATATAATGTTGTAGGAGGTGAGTTTTATTGTAGCACAATAAAGCAATGCAAATATTGAATAAGTAGCACTCTACAGTTTGTAGGACTGGTGTATAAATAATATAAGATCAAAAGATGGTTAAAAGAGTTCCAAGTATTATATTATGCGCATTTCAAAAACAAATATCATCATGGGATGATATTTGCGTTCTCATCAGATGAAATAGGGAGACATGATATGAAGCTTAAAAAACACTTGTGAATAGTGAAGTTTTAAATCCACATATGTTGATATTTGTTTTTGAAATGCGCATAATAAAATAATTGGAACTCTTTTAACCATCGTTTGATCTTATATTATATATATATATATATATATATATATATATATATATATATATATATATATATATAGAGAGAGAGAGAGAGAGAGAGAGAGAGAGAGAGAGAGAGAGAGAGGGAGAGAGAGAGAGAGAGAGAGGGAGAGAGAGAGAGATTACATGAAACAAAGTTCTGTTTAAATCATTTATCTGCTTACAATTGTTTCTTCCAAACCGAGGTGTGGATTCTTCGGAGCAATTATTCAGTGATTTATACATACTTGACCTCTTTTTCAACACAAGAGACATATAGAAACATATGTATATATTGACCCACAGTGGGTTGACATCCATTATAATAATATAGCAAGGTAATTTACATACAAAGATTACAGTCATATTAAAGGACAGAATAAAAATAAAAATAAAACATTGGCAGTCTACTAAGATAAAGCAAAAGGAAAGTTTGGAGTAGCCAGTGTATGCAACAGTCACACGTGTGGCATGCACGCGTGTCTTATTTATACAAGATTATAGTGCGGCAGATTGTTACAAGTAAAACAAGCAGTCAAAGCAGGCAATCAAGAGCATCATGGGGGCGAACTGGTTAAGCATTATTTACACACACCTGTACGATATAGAAGCCCGTGTGTGGAGAAACACCAAAAATATCAAAAATATTACAAATGAGAAGCAAAACAGCACCACTCCTCGTACACACCACCACTCTCACAATCCAGGAAACGCAATTTATAGACTACATTCCCATCTCACAATCCACGATGATTCAACATTGGGTGCCTGGTGAACCATGCTAGAACATCACAGCTTGTCGTTCTTTAATTCGATTCATAGATCAGGTTGTTTTTGTTGTGAGAGATGACATCGTATTATATTCCGGAAGTGTGTGTGTGATTAAGGGGTGTTAATGCGTAAGGGGAGGTAACTAGCTGATTTCTATAGTTAAATTTATTATCCTAAAGTACATTAATTGTGTCTCAAATGAGTTCCCATCATATAAGGTTATAAATGGTTATGATGGGAACTCCTTTGAGAGAACCATTAATGTACTTTAGGATAATAAATTTAACTATAGAAATCAGCTAGCTACCTCCCCTTACGCATTAACTCCCCTTAATCACACACATACTTCCGGAATATAATACGATGTCGGTTTTAGTATATACATAACCATAAATAGTATCCTTAATACTATATATATATATATATATATATATATATATATATATATATATTTGGGAAAGTACAAAAATAACAACACAATATATATATATATGAAAATATTCAAGACCCCGACGGCAGAGCTCATATATATACATACATAGGAAAAGAGGCAGGACCCCGACGGCTGAGCTCCGGCCGGTTCGACAGCTAGATCCGAACTACAATATATATACTATAAGTGATTTAGTGAAATATTAGTGGTGGTACCAATATGACACACGAGAGTCGGCTAAATATAAAGGATTGAAGCAAGAGCTTTGAAATCTTGCATGCATTAATTTCAAATTTTATTATTAACTGCATTGATTCTTGTTGAAAAATAGATTTTCATTCCATGAAAACTATGAACTTTTCACCCGACACTCACATTGACCTGTTACGTGTGTTCGCCAGGTGATTGCCTGAAAGCTACCCATGGAACTTATTGACCAGACTCCAGCAACGAGCAGATCATCAGACTGATGATTCAACAAAAATTAAATGTTTGAGGTAATCGATAATGTTTGTTGAATAACCAGTCTCATTACAAGATCGATGCTTGAGACGGGTCTATAACTTCCATGTGTGGGCTTGAGCCAATCATATGCGAAACGCACGTACCACATCGTTATATTAGAGGAGAAAAAAGGTATGACATCGGTTTGGAATTCAGAAATCTGGTAACCAATCAGACAAGCAGTCGATTCTGTGAGTGTTTACTTAGCAAGTGACATTTCTAACTGTTCTCAATTGGGTACATGATTTTCTGTTTTCTGATTGCCCCTTGATAATATTTAATTTCTCTGAAAATATATCATGCCATGTAGCGCCTGGTTGTCTATGTATGTCCAATGCAATGCTATCTTAGTATACTAATAATTTGACTGGCAGGTACATTCCTCGTATCTTTAACACATATTGATACATTGTTTCACATCTTTTTACTTATATGAACAAACAACTTAGATGAAGACATCCATCATTTTCGCCATTTTTGCAGTTATTTTCTACGTTGCACTAAACAATAGTACTATTGATAGTATGGTGCCCGTGTGCAGTCGGGTCTACCTATATTTATCCGGTGTCTTCGTTGAACATATTTTATACATTCGCTGAAATACTACCGTCACTTTTATGACGCTGTATTTGATATTAGTTTCAGTAATGAAGATTAACGAAGTATATGACCTAAATAATGGATGAGTGAGGTAGTATCTCCCTTTATATTGAAATCAATATTAATTATGGGCACTGTCAACATTTTGAGGCAGAATGAGGATATCTGCGAATACTATTTTGTAGATGCTATTAGAAGTAATATGGCAAATGATAAA
Source organism: Eledone cirrhosa (assembly GCA_964016885.1). Lineage (NCBI taxonomy): Eukaryota > Metazoa > Mollusca > Cephalopoda > Octopoda > Eledonidae > Eledone > Eledone cirrhosa. The sequence continues at coordinate 77,918,476 of OZ024742.1, forward strand.
AATTACAAAACTACATTTTTGATAAGTCAATTTTTTATTTGCATTTTATCATCTTTTATTTTGTTTCTAGTCTAACAGCACTAAACAATTTGTGCCAGTTTAGTAACATGCACCATACCATCGTATGCCGATATCTAAACATATCGCTTCAGCAGCCTTCGTTAGATAAAGAAACACATTGAGCATTTGATCGGTATTTAGACAGCTTTTAGTCATTAGATTGGCGATTCACTTAAAGTAATAATATTTTGAACTATTAATTCACTTCCTAACAATAATTCCATTAGCCGAACGCTAATACCAATCTTACATTAAATTTGCGATTATGTAAATATGACGATCACATAATAATCATCCCCTAAGGGAATCTGAATTCCGTTAATCCATTCCATGCATTGATTTGCAATATGCCCTCAAAAGAAACTACCCCTTTCACTATCTCGCCAAAATCAGTTTTACTGTAATAATTAAATTTCAAAACCATTCTATTTAATACACCAATAATGAAGCTGGAGGCCATTTGCATTTAAGTTGTTTGAAAGTTTTCGATTGTTCCCTAGATAAATCTGTATATCTTTCATATAATTTTTTTTATTGTATTTTGCTTCTGGTATTTAGGATGATTTGCTGCATAATCACTAATACGGCTTCATCTCAAATATTTTTTATTTCATTTTTATTTTCAGAAACCAAATTATTTCTTTTTGTTTTCCCACCCAAGTTCACACATTCTGACACTAAACGTCAATAGCCATGCCAAAACAGAATATTAACTTTTTATCAGAAATCAGGATATTAATTTGAAACATTCGTATTTGACCTGATCAAAACAATTAGAAACATGGAATCTCATTCAAAGATTTTATTACAAAGTCTTTCAGGCTTTTATTCAGGTTTTAATTTTCTTTCAGTCCCTTTAATCTATTTATTCTATCAACGGAATGAAAACCAGTTACTTTCCCTTTTCCTCGCTCTCTCTTTCCATATTTCTATTTCAATCACCCTCCCGATTTATGTTCATGTCTCTCTTCATTTCTGTACAGTTGCCTCTATATCACCATCTTTCAATAAACAAAGGCACACGTCATACAAGCGACACAGTTCCTTAGCTAAATCAATAAAATATATCAATATTTATGGCGCAGATATACAGAAGTTAGGTGGGGTTTTTTTTACACTACAGAAAATAGTATGAAGTTAGTTATAGGATATATGGAGTCAGGCGTGTAGATATAAAAGGGAGTAGAGAGAGCTATTTTCTAAGGCTATAAACAGTATGATGGATGCTCAAAAACTTATACTGATATGAAGGATTCATGTGTAAAGTATTGCTTCAATCGAATAAATGAATCCTATTATATAATTTAATTATCTCAATGATATATGGAAAATGTTTCCCGGGTGCCGAATATTGGTTTACGTTTTCATATTGGCAAAAAGCTATCAACTTGTATTGAGGAGTAATTTTGTCGACTGACACCCCTTTATAAGGCAGCTCATATTGTTTGACAAATGTGAAGTCGGTGCAAATCAGGGTTTCCCAACCTGGGCGATTTCAACTTTTTGGCGGGCGGTGAGCAACTAAACAGAAGATTGGAGTTTTGGTAGATGATATAGAATTATGAGTATTAAGAAGGTATTTCAACATACGCTACCCGAAATAAATATTCAAAGGAGATATATAAAGAACCTGTATCAAACAAAGCAGGGGCTAAATGTGAATGACGAACTAGTAACAAAATTTTACCAAACAATTTTGGTATGCTTTTGAATATTTACTATACAGGTAAGGGGTGGAACTTTTTGTCATGTGAAAGTGATCTATGACGCAAAATAGGTTGGGAACCCCTAATCGAAACCAATGCACTAATACGTTAAACATTTGTTTGTACGATTAATTATTGTCAACAAAAACGTTGGAGCGATATTGGGTTTTAAACAGAAATAGTTTTCAATAGAGGTTCACTCAATCAAAATAAATTTCCTTGTTGGGCAATTAACATATACTTGAACTTTGAACACAACGCTTTAATGAATGTATCGTTGTGGGTAATCATCCTAAAATACGACATAACTGTGTGGATGTGTTGGTATTGTAAAATACGTCAAAGGTCTATCCGCTCATGATCAAGACGCTTGCAAGAATCTTCATATATGTGCCCATATAAGGCAACATATTAATCATCGAATACACGTTCGTCATAATCTAATATAAGATAATAAAAAGAAGAGGAAAAAGGTGGATAAAATGGTGAGAAAGAAGAAGTGGTAAAAAGAAGAGGCACAAATTATACCCTTTACATTAGCTGAGCCCTTGTGCTCGATTGATGGTCAACGCATTGTCACATAAATCAACCAGCCAAGTCAAGGTTCCTTCTTATGACGTCATGGATGGCGGTATGTCGAAAGAACAAATTTGTTCTGTGACGCACAAAAGTGAATGCAGTTCAAACTCGTCATCCTTGCATCTAATGGGCTCAAGTGTGGCTCACAAACGTATGATGCAAAGCACAGAGACACTTCAAAGCAGTGTATTGGTTTATGAAGAGCAAATTTAGCCACAAACTGCTCTTTAATTTTTCTGTGATTACGATGTCAGTTTATCCGAAATTCTTCAAGACAGAAAATGTGTCGCATACGCATGTTGTTATTAGGATACTACCACCCTACACAAACTGAAATATGTGTTGGTGAAATTTCTCTGATTTGATGTCGCTAGTTAGCAACGATGAATACTAGTCAGTTACTCTTATTTACCAACATTGTGGATTGGCAGTAGAGAGTCGGACACCATGCTTTGCAGCATAGTTACGGCCCTTTATGATCCGAGTTCATATCATTTTTACGGGGTCGATAAAATAAAGTACAAGTAATGTACTGGGTAATTGCTGGCCTTGTGCCAAAAGTAGAAATAATTATTAATCCTTAAGAGGGCGGTGGATTGGCAGTATCGGTAGAAGGTCGGACGCCATGCTTTGCAGCACAGAGTTACGGCCCTTTATGGTCTGAGTTCAAATCCCGCCGAGGTTAACTTTGGCTTTTATCCTTACGAGGTTGATAAAATAAAGTACCAGTAATGTACTGGGATAATTGCTGGCCTTGTGGCAAAAGTAGAAACAATTATTAATCCTTTTTGTTACCTATCAGCCTAATACCACCCCTGGATCTATGAAATAAAATCACCCATTATCCTTCCAACTCATTACGTATGTGTTGTCACAGATGCCTTAACTTCCCAAAGTATAGTCAAGCATCACTACCCCAATGAAACGGCTCTGACAGTGTGGAGGAGCACCATCTGGCGTGCAAAGCCCCGGGTGCTGACCACCTAGTTGACCAACTGGAGAGAATGGAAAATGTATTAACCAGAGGGATGGCGAGGAAGATCCATTAGACTAAGCATTCCAACTCACAGGATTTATTATTTCCGCGGGTGAGGGGGGCAACTCCACTGGGAGAGGAAGTGGTTTGGCGATTAAAATCGTTGGAAGTTTCCACTGCTACATATTTGACGACAAACCTATCATAGAGTGATAGATATTCCTACAGCTTGGGCTTTTCATCTTTTCAGGATGTAAAGCATTGGTGTGTCGGTGAAGGAATCAGCTTGCTGCTTGAATAGGCCATTCTTTCATTAACAGATATCATTTCTGTTCTCATGTAATTAACTCGTGTCTTTAACCCTTCATACATTACTCTATATTTACTACTTTATTTTCATGGTAAAGGCACATAATTATCTCACCTGATATTTAATTTACAAGATTTTGATATTATTTATTTGACATCAATATGAGTAACTGGTTACAGTTGGTTTGAACAGGAAGAGGTGAGAGAATTCTTGCCGGATATGGCCGGTTTAAATGCTAGAGGGTTAAAAAAAACAACCTGGGTCTCTTAAATCGGGTGTCAAAATAACTATGACAGCAACAAATGTATTTGATTTCGAACAGCATACATTCAAAGAAGTATCAGCTAAGTGACATTCTCTGATATTTCAGTGATGTTGAAACGATCAGAAAAGCATTGAATGTGCCAGTGGCTACTGATCAGCTATAAGATTACTAGCAGATTATTATGGTTTTAATTTCATTATTAACAATGCTATTCTGTCTCTGAATAAAACTCTTCTGAGACGATTCGAAGTGAATCTTTTATCCAACAACCTTTGAAAATAAGAGAAACTATAGAAGTAATACATCATGAATAATAACAAAATAGTAAGTCAAGGGTTAACATTTAGCTTCTGTATATGATTAATTTCCTTCTTACATGGACATTTGTATTTAGTAAATATTAGATGTTGATTAATTTTGGATAGATTATTAGGATACAAGAAGAAAATAAATGCAATGATTATCAAGAAAAGTAAAATATCATAAAATGTACTCATTTAAGCCCCGAAATGTATATACATTGTTTACGTAGAAATGTTGGATAATTTCACCCTCAATTGAATACATAACCCTAACCTTAACCCTAACCCTAAACATATGATTTATATTCTACGTATCAAGAAATGAATGGTAAAATGATTTTTAAGACAATCAAAATCCAGATCATATTTTTGCTTTTCAAATTGGAATATACTGAATTTTTTACAACAAAACTAAGTATGGTGGATAGTTGGGGATATAATTAACCAACACTGGTGATATCTGAATAATTGTTTCTACTTTTGTCATAAGGCCAGCAATTATCCCAGTGCATTACTGGTACTTTAATTTATCCACCCCGTATGGATGAAAGGCAAAGTTAATCTCGGCGGGATTTAAACTCAAACCGTACAGGGACGTAACTCTATGTTGGAAAGCATGGTGCCTGACCCTCTACCGATACTGCCGATCTACCGCCTTAATGGTCGCATAGTGTAACCGTAGTCTCAAACTGTACGCTTTACTTATTGACTGAACAATATTAATGTTATTTATGGAAGTGGTTTTACTGTTATTTCCAATGTTACATTTGGATTTATTAAAGATGTCCTTGAATTTAATAAAGTGGAGTCTATATCTTTTATTGAAGGGATACTTAAACATGGGTATGAATATACGAGTTAATTACAATTATGCAGCATGTAAAATATGAGGATTAATAAGAGTAGAATCATAACATGATTTCCTTATTGATTAGTTGATATAAGCGTTTAAATTAAGTAACGTAAAACGAGATGAAAATGCTAGTAACTGGATAATAGAGTTACTTGTATTTATCCGAGTTATATATTGTCACAATACATAAAAATATTCTTTACGCCTAGCATATGTTTTAGATTTGCCTTTTGAGTTTTCATCATGCAGAAAACTGCCTAAGTATCCGTGGGTGATTTATTTGTTGAAATCTGATCGTGTCACAACTCGATGGAAAATAAAATAATTCCACTCTATATGTAAGTAAGCTTAAATAACTGTTAACAACTCTGAAAATTGAATAATTTTGCATGACAAAAAAATTGATAATTTTTCATGAAGACACAGAAATATATGTATAGAGATACACAAAGACGCACAGAGGGTATTTTACATAGATTACACACACATACACAAGCAGACACACACACACACATACAAGCAGACATACACACACACACACACACACACACACACACATTCATATATATATATATATATATACGAAAACACACACATACATATACACACGCATACACCCATCCATATATATATATATATATATATATATATATATGAATGTCTGTGTTCCCCTTCACAGCCGGAGACAAAAATACAATATGTCTGAAATACAAACTATATTACAATTACGAGAGAAGAATATTAATGTTATACTTTATATAGTTATTTAAAAAAAGTTTAAAATTTACATTATTCATACATAAACCTTTAAAACATATCAGTGTGAGATGCAAGCCAATATACATAGATTTACATCAGTAAAAAATATCAATTCATACATACAAACTTTACTGGGTATTTAAAAGCTTTCATATACATAATCAATGAGTGCAAGTAAATTTATTTAAAATCTCTCATACTGTCGATCTTTTAAAGAGCAGTTCCAGCTGATGCCGAACCAGTGGATGGATTGCTGTATATGTCAAGCAGTTCTGCTTTCTATACATAATTACATTACTTGTCTGTTTAGTTACCTAGGCGTTTTTACTGGTAAAAGCATGGTATCTATACATGAAACAGTCAAATCAATTTTGTCTATTCACGTACCTTTTTCAAAATAGCCCAAGTTGACTTTGTCCTTCAACTATCCGGGTTCAAAGAACAATTAACAGGCATGCACTTGAATCAATTTCATCAACATTATACACCCGCAGAATATATAACTTGGCCTTAACAATGCACACATTTTCTTTAACTCGCATGTAGCATTGTATTTGAATTCCATTTTCTTAAAGGATTCTAAACAACATGTCTCGTGAAATACTGTATTGTCTACGTTTGGAGGTATGGGGAAATTAAACTCCTTTTCACATAACCTTTTCACATAACTTTTTTTCACACTCTCACAAATTTTCTAAACTTCATATCTTATTCTTTCACTCCAGTGGGAGATAAAGACTTGCTGCAATTTCTTGTTTATGAAACTCGCTAATCTATGAAACACCGTTGTTAAACCCACATGTTTTGTTTAATTCTCTGGGAAAATGCTTATGTCTTAAACAGTAGTTATAGGATAATAAAAGAAAAAGTTTGCGAAGCAGTCAAAATTAATTTATTGCATTGTGTTTTAACTTTCTGACAGCTTTAGTGCTTCCATACATTCACTAATGGTTAGTCTGAATTGCTATTATACTATAACATTTTAAACGCTCTGCAAGGCACACACTCATCATATTTCTTGCATTGAAAGAAAACCTGGGAATATATAAAATAACTTTGTCTAGCGACCTGAGCAAGTTTTTTGTCCTTTGTATGTTTTCAAACGCTGCCACTAACTCCATCGTTCTCTACTCTGCGAAACGTCTCTCTCTCTGCAAGTGGATATTGTGTCCCTCTTCGAATTTTAAAAATTGTTAAAACATGCGTCATAGCATCATCACTCACTCGTAAGTGCCGACAAGGACCAAAATACTTAAAATATGTATTACATATATATATATATATATATATATATATATATATATATATATATATATATATATAAATCAGGAAAGAAGAGGGACACGGTTTGCTATACAAAAAAGGTTTTTTAATCTCATTGCTGCCAGTTGTTTCTCTGAACTGGTAGGTCTAGAGATCGCTATCCGCTTATTTTCACGTTAGTCGATCGCCAATACAAAGTTATAACTGGACTACACCTAAGTGGACTACCTATAACAATAATTTGTTACCCCGTATATATATATATATATATATATATATATATATATATATATATATATATATATATATATATATATAATATATATATATATATATATATATATATATATATATATATATATGTATATATATATATATATACATATATATATATATATGTATATATACATATATATATGTAATATATATATATATGTGTGTGTGTGTCTCTCTCTCTCTCTCTCTCTCTCTCTATATATATATATATATATATATATATATATATATACATATGTATATATATATACATATGTATGTATGTATATATATATATATATATATATATGTGTGTGTGTATATATATATATTTATATATTTGTGCGTCTGAGTGTGTGTGTATGTGGGGGGGGGTGCGTGTGTGTGTGTGTTTGTATCATGTTTAATATAGAAATGGCTTCTATAGGACAAGAACTGTTTCATTCACAAGAAATCATCAGGAAAGATGGCTGTCCTCGCAAAACTGTTGTAATTATGTTTTCTGTGGGTTAAGGAGGATAGGGATTTGAGGAATGGATGGATGTCAATGGCCAAGGAATTTTAAAGAACAGGGATTCTTTGAATAACTATTTCCAGATATATACACAATAATACAAAGACTCAGATAGACGACTATGTTCACATTCACACTCACGTACAATTAGACACACATACACACGAATGCCCACACATTTGAAGGGTCCATATATTTTAAGCGTATATCTATACAAATGAGATTGTTGAGTGACTGAAAATAATCAGACACTGGCCAAAGAATGTTTAGTATCATTGGGTTATTGAAACCTGTCAAATCAATTAATGGTCAGGGTGGTGGAATTTGCAACAATAGCGGCAACGCACATACACATAAATACACACACATACACACGTACACACATGCACACATACATACATTATATATATATATAAGGCGGTAGATCGGCAGTATCGGTAGAGGGTCGGACGCCATGCTTTCCAGCATAGTTACGTCCCTTTACGATCTGAGTTCAAATCCCGCCGAGGTTGACTTTGCCTTTCATCCTTACGGGGTCGATAAAATAAAGTACCAGTAATGCATTGGGTAATTGCTGGCCTTGTGCCTAAAGTAGAAACAATTATATATATATATATATATATATATATATATATATATATCATAAATCATGTCCTTAGAATTATTAGATAAAATATATACCATTTCCTCTCCCAATTAGCATAATTAACCATATAAAAAATCAATTAGACCAAGCTATAAGAATAAAGGCTCCTATGAAGAAATTTCCGACAAATAACCGAAAGCGGCCTCTTCGCGGTGGCCCCGATAGAGTATTTATCCAACATTTTAACAGCATGTAGAAACTGACTAAATATACCGTCAACCATACACAATTAGGTGTAAATTCAAACTTAGAAGAAATGTGTACATACCGTAATTATATCTCTACCATGGTT
>OZ024742.1:77937255-77957255 GCA_964016885.1 Eledone cirrhosa
CATTTACATGTATATATGTATACACAAACATGTATACACCCACCTAAGACTATTTTTCATAGTAAATAACTTTGATGCTTCTTACAAAATCAAACTTCCTATCGCACAACGGTTCTAAAAGTAGATTGTTTATAAACCTAATGTCTGATTTATAAGGCTTTATATAACGGAGAAATTTATCAGCTCGAGCTTTAATGTATTGACTCGCATGGTGCGTAAATCTCCGCAGTAAACGCTGGGAGCGACCCTTTATTTAGGAAGCTCAACCGGTCTTGAACGCGATAAGGAAAAAAAAAATACTTTTCTGTCGAAAGAGTATACGGGACGATAGAAGTGAGATTTGCATCGGAAATTGAAGAGAAGGCACACTCTGTCAATTCCTTAAAAAGTAAGTGTGTAATGCCAATTTATATAGGGTAATAGGTAACAAAGGTTACAGTAACAAATGTACCAAACCGAGATTTTAAAAATAACCTGGCTAGTAGCAGCCATCCTGGAGGATGAAGAGGATAAAATCATGTTAAGAGAGCTGGAGCGGTTTGGGGGTGGAGCTTTTGCTACGAAGGATTCCTGATATTATGGAACTGCCAAATGGTACACAATTGTTTGTATATTTAGTGGAAGATAAGTGAAACATAATTGACATCTTAAATGAAAACAAAGAGGAATGAATGTTCAATGAAACATTATCTGTTAACGCAGGTTGCATTAGTTGAAATGGTATTGGGAGAGTCATCTAATAATGTCAAACTAAATTTTCAGTACCCACCATGTAGTTTCCAGTTATTGTCTTCCTGTTTGTTCTACAACTACAACGGTACGCGATGGGGCCCAGCCACAGCCCCGGCGGACAGAATGAAGAAGGCATTTCCCCGGAGGACGTCAAGGGAAAAGCCACTCCAACTCGCAGGGCTCACAGCTGCGGCTGGCCAACTCAGCGCCTATGGTGGTGAGTAAGGAGGTAGCCCTGGGGCCGAGGACACCAGAAATCTCCACTGCCAGGGGTACGACCGCAAACCTGTCGAAGAGCGACCGGTGTTTGAGGAGTTTGGCCCCCTCAGCCCGACGTGCAGCAGAACCTGGGTCAGTCGCAGACTGCACCAGGTTGCGGCTGCAGAAAGTGTCGGTGCAAGTGGCATCCCAGACGAGGGGTTTACCACCGCGGAACGGGAAGTTGGTCATGTCATCTGGCCTTTTGCCCTCCCCTCGATCCAGCCCCACCGGCTCGAGCTGGGAAGGGAAACCTGCAGCGTCCAAGCCATGCTTAATGATATCGCTGAAGGAAGCATGGCGTGGAATGTGGCCGGCAATGTGGCAACAGGAAAGCGGGTGAGGCCGAAAGAGTCCACGGTGGAACCGCAGCGACATTGGTGTGGCTGGCAGATCCGAAGGCCCAGCCTTAGGGAAACGCCGATGCGCAGGCTATGGTTGTCTAGCTGCCTGCCAGTGGAGAAGGAGAGCAGGACATGGAGACAGGCACCACTGTGGGGTTTAGAGGCCGCTCGAAAACAAGCAAGGTAGTGCTGGTCGAGCTGGCGCGTGAGTCTGTCTGAGGCCAGGCTGCACTGGATGGCATCCCAAGTGCGTTGGGGGGGGTACTTGACGTCAACAACGGTATAAGGAAGAGGGTCGTCTACTGGGCTAGTCCCAGCCCGTTCCACGTCACAGGCGGCCTCACGTTCTCTGAACACAGACGGTTCTGTTGCGTTTTGAAGAACCATGCTGACGAAGGCGCGGCACGAGGGTACCGACAAAAGATACGCCGGCAAAGTTAGTGAGATCGGGGACCGGAGGCCAAGTACACCATACCTGAAAGGTAAAGTGGCCTGTTGCCACCTTATGTCGTAAAACTTGATGTTGCATATCTCCTCGGCTGCTTCTCGGATACAAGTATCGAGGTCAGCGAGGAGACATGTCTGGGTGTAGCACAGAGCGCTGCGGAGTCTATAGAGGAGCTTCGGCATGGCGAAGCTGTTCCTCAGCAGAAAGAGAACTTGGTGGCCGTCAATGAAGCCCAGTCGGCTCGTGAGAGTCTGGAGCTTTTGAAGCCTGGACCTGATGGTGGGGCGGATGGCAGACGGGTGGATCGGTGACCCGAGGATGAGGACATCCCCTTTGGGGGTCACCTGAACCTGGCGGAGAATGGACCGCACGTCCAAGACGGAGGCTGCCAAGCTCGCAGCATCGAGGCTGACATTCACCACCTCCGACTTGGCCGAGTTGATCTGGAGGCCGATTCCCGCCAGGGCAGGAACTACCGATTGAAGGTCATGGCAGACCGTCCGTACGGGCCGGCCCAACGTAGTATCATCCAGATACCAAACGTTGAGAGGCGCCGTGATACTCCGAGCGACGTGGTCAATTTCAAGGGCGAACAGGAGGGGTCCCAAAGGGTCGCCCTGTTGGACCCCAGTAGTGGAAGGGTATTACCGATGTTATATCTGCATTGAAACCACCCATGTAACGGCTTTCTGCCCTAAACAGGGAATAAATGAACGTAAACCTGCACTATTACTAACAACACCACTAACAACAGCAGAAACAACTACGACCCTAAGAAAAAGAACCTGGGACCGCACCACTACCACCGAAATCAACACTCACGTGCGTGGAAAGCATGCCTCTAATGGCCGTCACACAATAAAAAAAAAAGTAACAGAGTATTCTATAAGTCAAATAAAAGTTGTCCACAATTTAAAGTATTCGACTACACCGACCATAAATGTGTGATCTGTGTGTTCAATCTAGATAGGCTTCATAAACAGAGACATGGTTACTGAAACCTAAACCTATCATTCCCGTCGCACTAAGACTACAAAGTCTGCATTAGTAAATATGTTACGCGAGCGTTGACGGGAGCAATCATCAACAACACATGGTGGTTCACCCTAAAAGAGTTAGAGTAGAATCGATACATTTTAGTAAGGTTTTAACGATAGAGAAAACTAGAGCAGAGAGAGATCTAGTTAGAAAACTAGAAGTGGCATTTACTAAAGGCACCACAGGCAACGTGCTCGTAGCTAGATTGGCCCTGAGCCAATTCTTAAATGCTTAGCGCTAAGGCTTAGAAGTCTGAGCTAAGGAGTATAATCTTAGAAACGATGGGACGAAAGCCATTCAGTGGGCCATTCAAAGCCACAATTGGATATTTGGCGGACCACGACGAGTGTATGATATTTGATCCCAAGAAGATGTGTGAGGTTTTTCAATGACATTTCACTCACATGCTCCGGAGCGGTGTCGGGTCGGATCAAGGGAATAATTTCGGAGCCTACCTTGCTGGCCTATCGCGCCGATAGGTGAGGGAGGTGGAGTGTTTCAAAAAGCTGATAGCCAAATAAATATAAGACGCAATAACTAACTGCATGAGGGGCGAATACCCTAGCTTAGATGATCTGACTTACGAGCTTTACATAAACATGCCAGACTTCTTAGGGGATATCTATGCAGACGTCTGCGCTAACTGGCAGCAGAATGGGGGAATTCCCAACATGTGAGTCGAGGAGTGGTAACGCTGCTGAGAAAGGACACAAAAAAGGGAAACTATATAGACAATATCAGGCAAATAACTCTGCTAAACGCAGAGTTTAACATGTTGGCCAAGGTGTTAGCGACGAGGTTGGCGCTTGCCGTTGGTGGTCTGGTAGGGGAGTCGCAAACATGTGCTATACCGGACATATCCATCCACGAAAACCTCCACCGTTTGTGATACGTCATCGGGAGGTTAACTCAGGAACCTGGCAAGAGTGGAGTGGTGTTCAATTTAGATCAATCAAAGGCTTTCAATAGTATCGAAAATCGCTATATTGCGGTCGTTTTCAAAGTACCCGACTTCGGATCCGTTTCCAGGGTCTGGATCGCTGCATTGCACAGCGACATCTGTTCTGTGGTTAGGGTGAACGGTCTCTTTCGGAACCTTTCAACATCATGAGCACGGCCAACCAAGTTTGCACCCGCTCGTCCGTTTCGTATGTATTCACTCTTGAGCAATTACTACACAAATGGGAGACGTCGAGGAACATCCCGTGCGAACTAGGACGTGGGAGATCCGTGCTGGCATATGCCGACGACGTCACCGTTGTGGTATAGAACACCAAAGACCTTGAGATAATTAGCTTCACTCCCAGGGAGTACGAAGCAATAACAGGAGCAAAAATTAACCAGGAAAGGTCGGTTGGCCTGCAGCCCGGCATTTGGTAGGGCAGATGCATGCTGTCCAACAGCGTTGTCGGGCGCTGGACGAATGGACCGGTTAAATTACTCGTGGTTTGGACCAGACGTCCAGATGGACAATCACTGGGACGAGGTAACCTGCAAGTTGGCCTCTCTCGCCCAGAAACTTGCCGAGAGGAAGCTATCCTTGAAAACCTTATCTTGAAATCCATATCTATATTTTAAATCACAATAATATCTTATGTGTGTCCGTGTATGTGTCTGTGTATCCACGTTTATATGCTACTAGTTAACTTAATCGTTTTAGCTGTCTACATAGTACCCGATAATTTCATGAATCACCTGCCTTTAGCCGTTGAATAGAATAGCCCTAGAAACTGTTGATGAAATCGTACAGAGAAAGATCGAAAACCAGGGTTGTCGCCCCTGTTACAAATATAAATCTCTACCGTTCAGAGAGAGTTTTAGTTGAGGGACAAAAACTTACCTTTTTCATATTTTTGTCTGAATGAGGGGGGCCAGTTTAAAAGTGTGTCCTCAATGAAATAATGGTGTCCATGACTGGATCTTGAAACTAATGGTAACACATACATGTTTATTGTATGAAACATTGCTTATACTAAAAAGCTCTCTTCCACAAATTTGAGCACTTTTTACATTGATCTTCCATCTACGGATTTCTCCCAATATATACATATATATAGAAATAGAGAGATGGGGAGAGATGTAAAATCCCACCGAGGCGACAAGTGGTTTCGGCTTGTGTATTACGTGTCAAATATATATATGTGTGTGTGTGTGTGTGTGTATGTGTGTGTGTGTGTGTGTGTGTATGTGTGTGGGGGGGGGTATGTTTTTTCTATAATATATATATTTATATAAGCATATTATGAACTAGTTTACTAATGATTGATTACCCAAGACAGTTCATTTAGAATATTAATTCCTTACACATCTTTTACACGCACAAAACAATATCTATCGTATAACCAATTGCCTACATTTCTTTCACCTCTACTGAGAGATGTAAACAAACATATATATGTATGAGTATATATGCGTGCTAGTAAGATATTGCTTTTGTGTGTATTTTTAAATGTCAAACTGTGCCTTAAAACCGGAAAATGAATTGTTGCATGTATATAGCACGATGAAAATTAAGTGCCATATTTTCTGACTAAACCACGGGGGGAAATTGGCATTCACTCCAGTTATTATAAAAAGATCAATATACGCGTGTCTGTGTGTGTGTGTGTGTGTGTGTGTGTGTGTGTGTGTGTGTGTGTGTGTGCGTGATTATACGTGCAAGCGATATATACATACACACACACACACACACACATACACACACATACACACACATACACATACACACCTCACACACACACACACACACACACACACACACACACACACACACACCTCACACACACACCTCACACACACACACACACACACATATATATATATATATATATATGAGAAATGAGGTTTTTCTTTTAAAAAGAATATTTATTTGTTTCTTTTACTGGTTTCACAGTTCTTATGCTTTTCAAACGTAGAATTCTGATGGAGAATTTGTGGATTTTCTCGAATCTACATACGCAGACATACACACACACACACACACACACACACACACACACACACACACACACACACACACACACACACACACACACACACACACACACATATATATATATATATATATATATATTGGTAAAAGGAAATGAAAATGCTGACAAATTGTTTCCAGTGAAAAATAGTTTAATTAGGAATAAGTAAAAATTAGTAATAGTATTGGTTAGTATTCAGTTTTGGTTTTAAGTTTTACCGGTTGCGCGTTTCTAATGCTTTTCAAAAATAATTTTGAGATAGAGCGTCCGTGATGTTTGCTCTGATCTGATTAGTTTTGGAAATTCTACCTGTTTTATGTAAAAAAAAGTGGCTCCAGATGTATGAAAAAATTCTTGTGGTCAAAACAATTTTGATTGGTCCGTAGAGGTCATGTGAATGTTAAAAATTGATTTTGCGGCAAATGTAGGTTTGTCTCGGCTGATTGAGAAGTCACTGAAAAATAAGTCTTTCAAGACAAATATGTGTGTGTGTAGTAGTAGTAGTAAAGAGGTTCGTATGGGCTTCAACACTGACAAAGGAACGATGAACTAGTTTCTAGCTTATTAGGTGTCATCAGCTCCGTATACCTTCCTGTCAGTCGATTGAACGTTTGAAAGTATATACTTTCCTTATGCATATCAACGGCTGAGCAGACTAATTTGAGTGAGTTAGTCGGCCGGGTGTATCGAAAACGATAAATGGAAAAAATGAAATTTCATTTCTCACTCTTAGTACGGCTGATACTTAAATATAAGTATGTATACGTACATACATATATGTATACAGACGTACAGTAGTATATATATATATATATATATATATATATATATATATATATATATATATATATATATATATATATATACATACATGCACATATATATATATGTACGTATGTGTTTACCCGACATTTATTAAAATGCTCGGTTTGTTTGTAAACAGCAAATAAGCTAGAAACTAGTTCATCGTTCCATTGTCAGTGTTGAAAGAAAATGGCAACGATGTTTGCCGAACACTGTACGGCTAATAATTCGGGCTGTTTATTTACAAGCAAACCGAACATTATAATAAATGTTCGGTAAACCCATACGTACATATATATATATGTGTGTGCATGTATGTATGTATATTCATACTACTGTACGTCTGTATACATATATGTAGTACGTATACATAATTATATTTAAGTATAAGCCATGCTAAGAGTGAGAAATTAAATTTCATTTTTTCCATTTATCGTTTTCGGTACACCCGGCCGACTAACTCACTCGATATACAAATTAGTCTGCTCAGCCGTTGATATGCATAAGGAAAGTTTATACTTTCAAACGGTCAATCGACTGACAGAAAGGTATACGGAGCTGATGACAGCTAATAAGCTAGAAACTAGTACATCGTTCCTTTGTCAGTGTTGAAGCCCATACGTACATATATATATGGGTGCATGTATGTATGTATATACATCCTACTGTACGTCTGTATACATATATGTATGTATGTATACATACTTATATTTAAGTATCAGCCGTACTAAGAGTGAGAAATGAAATTTCATTTTTTCATTTATATATATATATATATATATATATATATATATATATATATATATATATATATTTAAAAGAATAGAGGTGTAACACACGAGTTATGATATATTGATAAAAGGAAAAGAAAATGCTGACAAATTGTTCCCATAGAAAAAATGTATAGTTGTTTACAGCTCCAATTAGTTAAATCCTTGTGCTAATATACATTATATTATGTTATAAGTGAATCCCTTTTATATAATGCTATTTATTTATATATTTAGTTTTAAATACAATCAATTTTCCTATAATACATTAAAGGTCTCATTATATTATTATCCATCCATTACTGAATAAAATATAAGTAAGCTATAGAAGTTATATTAAATGGCGGTAACTTTATGTTTATTCTTACTAGTTATTGTAGAGTATAAGATTTGAGATAAATAGGAGGTAAGTAGAGGAATGAGCTAATCATAGGGTGGGATGCTGATAAAACTTGGAGGTGAAGTGTTAATGGTGGTGAGGAATCCAGATCTGACATTGTTATATACTAGCATCTAGGTTTAAAGTTGTGGGAAGCGTGGCGGTGGTAATGATGGCACATGGAAAACATTTCTGATTTTCTATTTTAGAGGTTTAGTTTAGAATAGATTATAGTGCGGGTCTCTAGAAGACAGAGGTTACATAATAGCTTAATCAAAGACATCATTTACTCATGCGCATTCAATACAGACAACACTTCAAAAACAAATATCGGTTCTACTTCGAACTGCGGTTACATAATTTATTCGGTGGTTTATACGAGGCAGCCCTATCTATTACTTCCAATTGAAGTGTATATGGTCTATTCTTAGTTTTCAGAGGGCGTATGTAGTTAGATAAAGAAGTGGAGTTGGCTAGATTGCGATTTTTGAAAGTGTGGAGATGCGAGTTATATCTCGTCTTGAAGCAGTTCGAAGTAGAACCGATATATGTTTTTGAAGTGTTGTTTGTATTGACTGCGCATGAGTAAATGATGTATTTGATTAAGCAAATATGTAACCTCTGTCTTCTAGAGACCCGCACTATAATCTATTCTAAACTAAACCTCTTAAATAGAAAATCAGAAATGTTAACTTTGCCTTTCATCCTTACGGGGTCGATAAAATAAACAACCAGTAATACACTGGATAATTGCTGGCCTTGTGCCAAAAGTAGAAACAATTATATAAAAGGGATTCACTTATAACATAATATAATGTATATTAGCACAAGGTATTTAAGTAATTGGAGCTGTAAACAACTAGACAAATTAATCGCTAATTACCTCCCCTTTCACATTAGCTCCCCTTAATATATATCTCTAACTCACTTCCGGAAATTTGACCATTAGAAGGATCACTGTAGAACAACTAGAACCCTGGATAAGAGTGTAATAGGACCAATATACAATCCATAGTTGTAACTACGTATAAACATTCCCTAAAATATAACCAATGTAATGGAAAAGAAAACAATAATATTAATACTCTCAACACATGCAGATTTGAACATTACAGGAACAATGATCACACTACATCCACCATAAACTTCATAGAAACTACTTTTAATACACAAACATCTTTGTCTAGTTAATATGCTTGTAAACCTGTGTTATATTATGTGATACCTTTGCCATACTGTAATATATATGCATAGTACCATTGCTTGTTTCCTACCTAACTATCCTGTACATACCTAACACATTTGCACTCTCTATACGTTTGCATATGTACTACTAATGTCCTAGTTTTACGAGTAACTTTCTGCCTAATGCCTCTTTAATTGTTATACTATTCTCTTGTAATCTTTGTCATATCGACTCCACTCTGTAAAGATGAAACTGTTGATGCCAACATTAATATCTATCTATCTATATGATTGTTCTGTCGAATAGGAAGTAAATTATATGTCTAAACTTTGCTAGTGCTCCAATGATTCCAAACGAAAGTTTGGAAGAAACGATTGACAGCATTAAAATGTTTTGAACATAGTTTTGATTATTGTGTTATTTATATATATAGAGAGAGAGAAAGAGAGAGAGAGAGAGGGGGGATACATATAAGTATACATATATACACATATATACATATATATACATATATACACATATATACATATATACACATATATACATATATTTATATGTAGAGAGAGGAAGAGTGATAGAGTGGGGGGAGCGGAAGAGAAATAGTGAAATAGAGGCTCACTCTCTGAATATGAGGATTTGGCAAAAATCTATTCATCAAGAATTCAAGACCAAAACTCCCAGATGAAGATGAAGAAAAATAATTATGGCTTTATAGTCCACCACAATATTGGTAACGAACAATCCAAATTTTAATCCAATGATTAAAATTCCAATCACAGTAGTGTGATAATTTCACAGAAAATATTTATAAAAAACGACAATTTGGACTGATTATCATTAGAATTTCTAATAGAATTACGAGCCCCATTTATCCGAACACAAATACTCGGTCCTCCTTATAGCCAGCAGGGCAACAGAGAAGCTGCTCATCGATCCCTTACTATTCCAGAACCTTCCACAACAGGTCCCGTGGAACGCAGTCATATACATTTTGTTAGTAATAATTCCACGGATTCCTAAAGACATGTCGCAGTGTGAATGTTTGGTCAGCGGTATTGCATTACTGCCGATAGCCACACAGTTCATCAAATAGCATGAATTCGACAATATCCCTACAACTCTTTGCCAGACAGCATTGCCAAGGAGGCCTAACATGCAACGCCATCTACAATTGCAGAAATCTCTCTTGTCTCCCTTTTTGAAAATCGAGATTATTAATACCAAGTTCCATTGCATAGGTGCCTTTCTAGTGATCCAGGACATCCGGCAGTTTGTAACCGAGATAAGACGTGAGCATAATTTCCTCAGCACCTATCTAAAAAGAGGAGAACACTAGATTCGTTCTTAATAGCAAACGCGAAGGAGGAGTCCTTATTACGACACACAAACTATGGAAACAGCACTTATTGAACTCAAACTCTGTTATTGATGATGGCGTCATAGAATCTTTTTCTTGAAATAACGGAAACGAATATCGAACCAGCTCTGTAAGTAAAGGACACCAAGCTAAGTTTCTCACGCAAAGCTACGGATAATGATGCTATTGCACCACTAATTAAAAAATATTGTGGACAATCTCCGATCAGGAAATTGTATAATCTCTTCAAAACAATGCGGGTGAGTCGGCCGTGATGCATCCATCAAACATCTCTATAAGAACAAAGGGAATAAGAGTGTATGCGATATCCATCATGAGATATCAATGTTGTTAATTGCTGGAAAAACCTTACCCAAACTCCTACGTAGTAGGACGATCACATATATCGTCGATGACATTTATTCTGAATCGCAATTCGGCCAGCATTTAAGCCGCGATAAAATTGACATGATCATTTGTCTTCGTCAGTTTTTCGAAAACGTCCGTGAGTGTCAGGAGTTATATATGTTGTTCGTAAATGTAACCAAGGACTTTGACACTATTAATCGACAATTTCACTGGTATACATGACAAGATGCTTAACATCATTGTCTCCTTTCACAAAAGGATGAAAGCTTTTGGATGTTTTAACGAGACAAACGGCACAAACCAAATTTGCATCATTGCTCCGGTTCTCTTTGCATCATTCTTCCCAATGGTGGTGGACTGGCAGTATAGGTAGAGCGTCAGACACCATCCTTTGCAGCATAGAGTTATATCCCTTTACGTTCTCAGTTAAAATCCCTGCCTTTCATCCTTACGGGGTCGATAAAATAAAGCACCTGTAATGCACTGGAGTAATTATTCTTTCCAATGAGGCACAAATATACCTTTGATGAAAACAATACATCTGTTAAACTTCAATTTCAACTAGCGGTGGATTCTTAAACTATCAAAGATTCAAAGCTTGGACGAGTTTATGTATTCTTGAAATCTTTTTCACAGAGGTTGTTTCACCATCTTCAAAGTAACACCAGAAACACCTAAAAAAATTTTCTATTGCAAGTCAAGCTTTCAGCTTATCATCAGCATAACTAAGATGGAGGTGATCCGCTAACCCTAATCTACGTACAAACAAATACAGAAAGCACCAGTTCGCCTGTTTAATGATGCGCTTATAAAGGGAATCTCATGTGTGTGAAATCATTCACATATTTTTGCAGTAAGGTCAACTCAAATGCATTTCACGATGAATAAACAGTATAAGGTTAAGAGAAGCTGAGTGCATTGGGCAATCACCGTCATCGTTTCTGGAATGAAACAGCAAGACAAATGATTATGAAACTGATATACTGACCACTCTCTGATATGGGTCAGAATCTTGGACTCAATGTAGGTCACACATCAACCAACTAGACGTCTTTCGTGAAAGCTGTCTTCCAATAATCGGTAGTTACGTCATTGAAGAAATATATCTAATGTCGTCTTCATTATTGAGTATAACATTGTAGATAATGAGACCTTTCCCATGAAAACACAACTATGCTAATCTGGCCGTGTAAGAAAGAATACCTGATGTCGTCATATATCACAAGCTTGATAGAGAGATGCTGGATGATCACGGTTCAGATACAAAAACAAGCTGATGAGTTATCTATCATCAACCAATATAATATATGATACATTTGTGCATGTGGGTTAGTCATCATGGTTCAAAAATTTTTATTCTGGCTGCATCAATCCATTATGAGAATGAAACTGGAGGACAATATCAATCGTCATCAAACATACCAGCAACGTTATACCGTAATCCTTACTCAGGCTGGAACTCTTAGCATGTTTGTAAATATTTAGCGTAAACAATATGTCACACTCGACATAAACAATCCGAAATAAATAAACAGAATCGACGGGAGAATCCATCATATATATATATATATAATAAGGAAAAGCGAAGTAGTTTCAGATGTTCAAGTCCTTTAATAATAATGCTGTGATATATATTTCAATGACGACACTGGCCACACTGTTCTGTGTGCGATTGTCGTGTCATCATCAGACAGCTTGTTACATAATAAGGTTGTTTCCGAGGCAATCCAAATTGAATCGACATGGGAACGGATGAAGTTCGTGCTTTGGGGTTTTTCATCCGTTCCCTTGTGAGTACCAATTTACCCCCACCGGTCTGCGCAAGCGCATGTCCGAAGGAAGTTGACCATTAGCCACCGCATATTTCAACGAAATTCGCTGTCAGTTCACCCTCTCAGCCCAAACAATGGCCCACCTAATCCCTTCCAAAGTTTACTGGTACCCATCACTACTGTGGCAGTCAGCCGAAAGCCAGAGGGGATGGGAGGGTGTTAGTTTTTATAGGTCATAATACTACCCTTCGCTAAGCGTTGACAGCAAGACTGACCATCAACTCATAAGGGAAAATAAACTTAATTCTAGGTCCGAATTATCACTTGAAAAATGTTTGAATTTAGAATTTTTTAATTTTTAATTGTTTAATTTATAATCTCTGATATTTGATATTTGATTTAGGATTTTAATTTCTAATTTTTATTTCCAACTCTCACTCTTAGCTTACTATGTAAAACCATAGTACCTAGAATTAAGTTTATTTTCCCTTATGAGTTGATGGTCAGTCTTGCTGTCAACGCTTAGTGAAGGGTAGTATTATGACCTATAAAAACTAATACCCTCCCATCCCCTCTGGCTTTCGGCTGACTGCCACAGTAGTGATGGGTAGCAGTAAACTTTGGTAGGGCATAGGTGGGCCATTGTTTGGGCTGAGAGGGTGAACTGACAGCGAATTTCGTTGAAATATGCGGTGGCTAATGGTCAACTTCCTTCGGACATGCGCTTGCGCAGACCGGTGGGGGTGAATTGGTACTCACAAGGGAACGGTTGAAAAACCCAAAATCACGAACTTCATCCGTTCCCATGTCGATTCAATTTGGATTGCCTCGGAAACAACCTTATTATGTAACAAGCTGTCTGATGATGACACGACACTCGCACACAGAACAGTGTGGCCAGTGTCGTCATTGAAATATATATTACAGCATTATTATTAAAGGACTTGAACATCTGAAACTACTTCGCTTTTCCTTATTCGATATTTACTCCGTCACTCCTATGTGGAAAAAGTACGTTGAGTGCTTGAATTGAATTGCATCAATGTTTACCCTAATATATATATATATATATATATATATATATAAATATATATATATATATATATATATATATATATATATATATATATATATATATATATATATATATATATATATATATATATATATATGTGTGTGTGTGTGTGTGTGTGTGTGTATGTATGTATGTATGTATATCTTGGCATTTTAACAATCTCCATAACGCATTGTTTTGGTCTTCAAAATTTAAACTTGTGTCTCATATATATATACCTATGTATAAATATATATATATATATATAAACTAGAGAGAGAGAGAGAGAGAGAGAGAGCGAGGGGGGTATTAAGGTGCAAATTAATTGCGTCCATAGGTGGTATGCCGAATAACCACTCGATGCTCTTGAGGAGCAGAGAACCAATAATATTAATCTATTGTATATCAATGAATTAAAACAACAGGAATAATGTTATTCCTTCTACATGTGTTTTCTTTCAGTTCAACGTTTAGATGTCTGAAGAGATTATAACAGTTACATAACAATTATCATCAAAATGTTATCACAGCCGTTTTGAATAAATGAAGTAAATTCTAACCTGTTAAATTGTAATTCATTACTCTTTCCCTCTCTCTACCTATCTCTCTCTCTCTCTCCGTCTCTATCTGCTTATATATATGTATATATATATATGTGTGTGTGTGTGTGTATGTGTGTGTCTGTGTGCGTGTGTGTGTATGTGTGTGTGTGTGTAATATCAATTTGGATGTGTTTATCAGGTTTCCGTCTTACTGAACTTATTTAGATAACCTGAGGGCAACTTCAAGCGCATTAGCTGAGACAAAAATCATTTCAGAAATCGCCATCAAAAAGAAACTTTCCAAAGTTTTATCGGATACGTTTTAAATTTCAAAAGGATTTTATCTGAAAAATAATATATATTTAGGGCTAATCAATTTGCGATGCTGGTTAACGGCTAGTACGTTAACGGTAAATGTAGAACATAGAAAGCATTGAAGTCACTTTAAATTCCTTTGAACTAGAGAAATATCGATAGTATTTAATTGTTTTTGTATTCATTAAAGGCTTCACATTTAAGATGCTAGTGGTTCTTGTAGGCAATTTATGGTGTGATTAATCAAGCAATTACTAAATCCAATTCTTTATATTCAATGGTGCTTGAGCTTTGAAGGTCTCCAATACCTCTGATAATAAAAATCTTATGTCGTGTATCTTACTGAAATCAATATATTTTCTGATTGCATCGGGTGATTGTTATAGTCTCAGAGTTAGTGAAATTCTGGATTATGGATCGATTCACAGATGTGGCAAAGATTTTCGTTTCCAAATGTTCTCGTATGCATTGTGTTCAGCACTGTGGTTAGGGGATAACTTCCTCGCTTTCTCTCAATAATTACAAAGACTCTAATAAAATAAAATATCGTGCGCTTTGCACCTTATATTTTGACTAAGTAATAAAAAGAAAATTATCCTATAAACATCAAGTGACACAAGATAACTTACAACTGTATTTATACACTTAAGTTGCCGTAAATGAAGTATCATTCATCATATCATTTATTTTATCAAACGAAATGGATTATTTATTCAGATGCCAGAACAAAATAGGAAGAGAGTTTGCATAAAATTCGCAGAGGGGTTATGTGGTCAGCGTGATGAACTGAGAAGTGAAACCACATTACAGATATATATATATGCGCGCGCGCGTGTGTGTGTGTGTGTGGGTGTGTGTGTGTGGGTGTGTGTGTGTGTGTGTGTGTGTGTGTGTGTGTGTGTGTGTGTGTGTGTGTGTGTGTGTGTGTGTGTGTGTGTGTGTGTAGGGAATGACAGAAACACATAGATAAAACATATATGGGATGTAACATTAATCTTAGGCTGATCTTAAACCGAATGAAAACGTGCTGGCTCAATGTCAACGTCACACCAAATGCTTGACGAAGATGTAGTAAACTCAATATATTTGTGATTAAACTATCCTATTCGAGAACACCGAACTTAGAATCAATTATCTCTTTCGGTAACAAGGCGATTACTATAATTTAATATGGTGAGGTAAGACAGCGTCAAATAATCATATACCGAGATAGAGTTCGATTGACAAGTTCCCATACCTCATTTGCTTACCAAGTGGGGGATGGAACTCGTCAATTACGACCAAGGAAAGAATGTTTTTATTGGTCTTTTTGTTTCGATATAGCGAAACAATTAATGTACACTCTCACCCCGAAGATGTCACAGTACATAGCATGACCAACAGAACATGACTGCAACTCAGGAATTCAGTTAGGAATTCAGTTAATTGCCCGCTAGAACGTTATTCACTGTGGATGCAACAGACGCTTACATATGCAGCACTTCTAAAACGTTTTAAAATATTTTTATAAATTTATGAACTCGCTTAGTGGAGTTTAATAGACGATTAAAGGACTCTGAAATACGGTACAATATAAGATGATAACTTATCAGGTCATCAGTGACTAAACCAACAACCCCACCTGGTTTGCTCGGTGAGGGGGGTGATTTAGGACACCCTGCAGGGTGAAAAACAATACCTGTCAAAAGGGCTGCGAAACTCAGGAGAGTCACCGGCCATCCATGTACTGTGTACATATCTATGGGTGTGTATATGTGTGTGTATGAGTGTCTCTGTGTGAGGATATGGATTGTGTGTTTTTATGTGTATATATTACTTTGGCTCCTTATATTTTAACTTTTAAATACTTTTTACTTTTACATTTTTTTCTTGCCTTTTAACTTTTAAATTCGTACATTTTAACTTATACATTTTTTTTTTCATAATATTTGGTTTGTGGTTAAGTCAGTCTCATTCCACCTGAGACTGCTACACGGGAAGCTGATAAACCGGTAGCACCTGTGACCAGCCCAAAGCAAGTAGATATCTTCTTGCAGATAGATCAAGCGAATCAAGGTATCTACTGCCCCCCATTATGTCTGAGATAGAAGGCGTTATAGAGGTGCTATATAAGCAATGCCCCCTCTTATGTGTACATAAGTGCTGCCAGTAGC
The DNA here is from genome assembly GCA_964016885.1 of Eledone cirrhosa. Classification (NCBI taxonomy): domain Eukaryota; kingdom Metazoa; phylum Mollusca; class Cephalopoda; order Octopoda; family Eledonidae; genus Eledone; species Eledone cirrhosa. Next base: position 77,953,749 of record OZ024742.1, read on the forward strand.
CATAAAATTGCACAGTACAGCCCTAGCAACGTGTACGTTTAACAAGTCATCGATGAAATGGGTTCTTCACAGATTCGCATTAGGTTTCCAGCCACGGTTTAGAGTGGATTATACGGGTTGGTAACCGATCGTGAAGTGTATGTACTATGTGTATGCATACTGCATACATAGACGCAAATACAACAGTATACTGGGAGGCGTGCATGTGCATGCTAGATGTAGGTGCGTGTGTGCAGACTATTTTATCCTTTTCCTCGTATGGACATGAATGAGCCTATGTAGGAGCATGGGTGCAGACAATTCTACCCCCTCTCCACATAGGGATATGCAAGGGCCTGTGTGTGTGTGTATGTGAGCCTGTGTACGGATGTGCATGTATGTAGTTATATGTGCATACTTATATGGATATGGATATTTCTGCACATGTCTATGCATGCATGTGTACTTGCAGGTACGTGAATACGTATGTACTGATGTGTGAAAGTATGTGCACGGGCATGTATGTGTGAATTTATTAATACGCCTGTGCCTGTTTGTGTGGAATAATCGGTTTCAATATGTTTATATATGTTGACGTCATTTTCATAATTTAGCTTGTGATTTATAGAACAAATATTTTTACCATTTACAAGCATATATGCTTATCCGTTTTACTCTTCTGGCAGAATTAGTTTATAATAAATCTTTAGATATATTCTGGGACACATCTGTATTCATAAATCGATGCTATGGATTTTACGTCGCGTACAACAGCAACATTATTCATATATGTGTATGACAGAACATATCCTACGTATGTTAATTTGTACTTTCTATAATAATCCCTGATATATATATATATATTTTTATATATGTATATATATATATATATATATATATATATATGCGTGTGTGTGTGTGTGTGTGTGTGTGTGTGTGTGTGTGTGTGTGTGTGTGTAATTAGAATTTAGCTTCGAGCATAGCCGTATTCAGATATGTATTGGAATTTCGTATGTCTAAAGAAATAGGTAATCTATAAATAAACATTTAGAAAGCCGTATCTATACAAAAACTCCGGCAGCTACCGCCACTAGCTACAGCTTTCTAAATGTTTATTTTCAAACTTCCCTTTTTTTTTTAGAAATACGAAAATCGAATACATTCCAATTCTCTCTCTCTATATATATATATGCACGTCATATTCGAAATAACTAAACTCTTCTATTTTCACTGTGAAATTATATATACGTTTATCAAACATGCTTGTATATCTATTTGACCCTTCAATTAATGAATCTGCATGGTCGTCTTTGCTTTTTTGTAGGTGCTGTTTGCTCTGTCCTGCTATCGTTTATGAGCTCCATAAGTAGGACACCAGCACTGTCTAAACAGCTAGGTTGAAATAAGTAAATCCGGATAACGTTTTAACGAAAGCCAAAGCCAACCATTGAAAATGTCTACCTTCTTTATATATTCCTTCTATTTATACAATTGGATGAATATATGTTTATTAAATTGATGCGTGTAACTCTGATCGGATTATTGTATAAGTATGCATGTGTGCCTCTCTGTCTGTGCATGAACGTACGTATGTGTCTAAAATTGAAACATATACCTGCATGAATAATTCATAATACGTTTCTGTTAGCATGCATCTATTTATACATGTTTCTAGAAGCTCAAGTAGAATCATTATGCGTATGAAATTTTGTGTGCGTGTGTGTAACATCCCTCTATACGGAATGCCTGCGGGTGGCAGCTTTATATGTAATTGTACGAGTATTTCTGTCCTGTCTCGTTTGTAGAGAGACACGTCTGGGAATCCGTGCAATTCAGGACATATATACATGTGAAGGTCTATAATTCATATACACGTCTATATGAGTGTCTTTCCATAAATATGCATAAATACATATATATATATATATATAAGAAAATGTTTGACCCCGACGGCAGAGCTCAAGCCGTTTCAACGTCTATTTCCTTCGTTATATATATATATATATATATATATATATATATATATATATAGTAGCGGCGATGAATTAGTTTAGCGAGGTTTTTTATATGAAATATAACACCACTGACGATGTTGCAGATGTGCAACGAAAGATTTATGTAAATTATGTAAACTATATATATGTGTTTGTGTCTATATTGTATCTGTATCATTTTTGACCGTCGGTCAGTCAATGGCAACATTGAGGACCGAGTAAGTTACATCGCAGATATAAAAGACAGCGAGAAGCGAAAACCAACCAAACAGTGAGTGTGTTCTGTTATTAATTCTGGCAATATTACGCAAATATGACCCTCCCCAAGTATAACAATATATATATATATATATATATATATATATATATATATATATATATATATATATATATATATATATATATATATATATGTTATAGTTAAAACAGAAAACAAAAACAATAGCGAAGTGTGCAGTACAAAGTGTTAGTATTAGGGTTAGGGTTAGGGATAGGGTTGGGAGTTGGGGTGGGGGACGACGTTTCGGGCATAAGCCCTTCACCAGGAGAAAAGTGGGCAGGAAAAGAGTTCCAAGCGTGTGAGGGGGGAGTGGGGGCAAGACATTAAATGTTTTCTGATTCAGCAATGGATAGAACTAGCTATTCCGTTTAGTTAACCGTGATGTAATAGTAGAAAAGTATTATCCATCGTTGATGAATCCCGTGGGTGGTGTAGGAATGGAGTTCAATAGCATTTTGATTAAAACAAAAGGTGGCCTGACTGTGGATAACGTTTTAAAGATTTATTGTTGCAAAAAACTTTATATATACTTCAATGATCTGATTACGTAAGAAACTTGTGATATCATCAAGTGTGGATTGCATAATTAATTAATCAATCAAAGGAATTACGGTAAACACAAAAAGAGAGTAGAGAAGATATTTGATATGAGTCAAAATGACAATAAAAATATAATAAAATACAGATACTGTGATAGTAGAGACAGTTAAGAGGAGAGGGAGTGGGAGTGAAGAACTTCACATTATCAATCTGTGTGCTGTGATGTGGAACAGTTATTCCTTGACCATTGGTATGAGTGAAGATTTTGATGTTTGCCATATATGGTCGACAGGGTAGAGAAGGTGTAAAGAGAAGGACAGAAAAGGAGAAGGTAGAAATGAAGAGTAGAATAGGGAGGGCAAGGAGGAAAAGATTGATTTGAAAATTATTGAATTTATATTTTTCTAAACGAAAATCCCATTCCTGAACTTTATGATGTAGAGAACAGGCACTTCCATAATTATAAGCTGTCTCATGAAGTGTGATAAATAATTAAGTATTGCATATGATTGCATATATATATATAGGAAAAAGTATGACCCCGACGGCAGAGCTCAAGCCGTCGAGGTCATACTTTTTCCTATTTCCCACTCTACTACCCTAAGTATTGAGTACTCTGGTGCGTTATGGTCCATCTGGTTCTTTACCACAATTCATTTGTTATATATATATATATGAGGATACAGTGGTCACAGCATTGGATATTTGAGTTAT
>OZ024742.1:77964755-77972255 GCA_964016885.1 Eledone cirrhosa
CGATAAAAGCAAGGGAAGTAATCTACGCGTTTCATTCTCGTTAGAAATCATCAGGACTACATATCCAGTGCTTTTATCGAGAATGACACAGCTAGAGACTTATAGAATACTTAGCTGTGTACAGGAACTGGTTTGAAAGAGCGGTTGCCGGTCCGGCAGAAATTAGAAATTGGAATAAATGCTCTGAAATAGCGATATATATGTGAATATAGACATAGAATATTCGAAAATATTATGTATGTTTATAATAAACATTTTGAAGACCTAATCGCTATAGAATAGAATACGTCACGTATTACAATTAGATTCTCGATAAAAGCAAGGGAAGTAATCTACGCGTTTCATTCTCGTTAGAAATCATCAGGACTACATATCCAGTGCTTTTATCGAGAATGACACAGCTAGAGACTTATAGAATACTTAGCTGTGTACAGGAACTGGTTTGAAAGAGCGGTTGCCGGTCCGGCAGAAATTAGAAATTGGAATAAATGCTCTGAAATAGCGATATATATGTGAATATAGACATAGAATATTCGAAAATATTCTGTATGTTTATAATAAACATTTTGAAGACCTAATCGCTATAGAATAGAATACGTCACGTATTACAATTAGATTCTCGATAAAAGCAAGGGAAGTAATCTACGCGTTTCATTCTCGTTAGAAATCATCAGGACTACATATCCAGTGCTTTTATCGAGAATGACACAGCTAGAGACTTATAGAATACTTAGCTGTGTACAGGAACTGGTTTGAAAGAGCGGTTGCCGGTCCGGCAGAAATTAGAAATTGGAATAAATGCTCTGAAATAGCGATATATATGTGAATATAGACATAGAATATTCGAAAATATTCTGTATGTTTATAATAAACATTTTGAAGACCTAATCGCTATAGAATAGAATACGTCACGTATTACAATTAGATTCTCGATAAAAGCAAGGGAAGTAATCTACGCGTTTCATTCTCGTTAGAAATCATCAGGACTACATATCCAGTGCTTTTATCGAGAATGACACAGCTAGAGACTTATAGAATACTTAGCTGTGTACAGGAACTGGTTTGAAAGAGCGGTTGCCGGTCCGGCAGAAATTAGAAATTGGAATAAATGCTCTGAAATAGCGATATATATGTGAATATAGACATAGAATATTCGAAAATATTCTGTATGTTTATAATAAACATTTTGAAGACCTAATCGCTATAGAATAGAATACGTCACGTATTACAATTAGATTCTCGATAAAAGCAAGGGAAGTAATCTACGCGTTTCATTCTCGTTAGAAATCATCAGGACTACATATCCAGTGCTTTTATCGAGAATGACACAGCTAGAGACTTATAGAATACTTAGCTGTGTACAGGAACTGGTTTGAAAGAGCGGTTGCCGGTCCGGCAGAAATTAGAAATTGGAATAAATGCTCTGAAATAGCGATATATATGTGAATATAGACATAGAATATTCGAAAATATTCTGTATGTTTATAATAAACATTTTGAAGACCTAATCGCTATAGAATAGAATACGTCACGTATATAAACATACAGAATATTTTCGAATATTCTATGTCTATATTCACATATATATCGCTATTTCAGAGCATTTATTCCAATTTCTAATTTCTGCCGGACCGGCAACCGCTCTTTCAAACCAGTTCCTGTACACAGCTAAGTATTCTATAAGTCTCTAGCTGTGTCATTCTCGATAAAAGCACTGGATATGTAGTCCTGATGATTTCTAACGAGAATGAAACGCGTAGATTACTTCCCTTGCTTTTATCGAGAATCTAATTGTAATACGTGACGTATTCTATTCTATAGCGATTAGGTCTTCAAAATGTTTATTATAAACATACAGAATATTTTCGAATATTCTATGTCTATATTCACATATATATCGCTATTTCAGAGCATTTATTCCAATTTCTAATTTCTGCCGGACCGGCAACCGCTCTTTCAAACCAGTTCCTGTACACAGCTAAGTATTCTATAAGTCTCTAGCTGTGTCATTCTCGATAAAAGCACTGGATATGTAGTCCTGATGATTTCTAACGAGAATGAAACGCGTAGATTACTTCCCTTGCTTTTATCGAGAATCTAATTGTAATACGTGACGTATTCTATTCTATAGCGATTAGGTCTTCAAAATGTTTATTATAAACATACAGAATATTTTCGAATATTCTATGTCTATATTCACATATATATCGCTATTTCAGAGCATTTATTCCAATATATATATATATATTTATATTTATTAAAATAACAGATTAAAGTTTAAGCAAAGATTAAAGTTTTTCATCGCTCCAAATAATGACGTATTATATTCGTTTTTTCCCGTTCTTTGCCAGGGAACGTTCCCATGAACCAAAGTATCCTCTTCCTGTCTTCCTCCGGTTGCAACGTTTTTTGAAATGGATGTGTAATACGCGAACGGCAAAGCATAAACGAATTGAGAGAGAGACTGAGCATAAGAGGAATCAAATGCTGTGTGCAGGAGAGGCGGTTGCATTGGTATTGACATGTGATGCGTATAAAGTATGATAGCTGCATAAGAAGGTGCAGAGCACTAGAAGTCGATGGAAACCGCGGAGTGGGGAAACCCAAGAAGACCTGGGATGAGGTGATAAAAGCTCCACATATGACTTATTATCTTCGTTTTTTCGTTCATTGCCAGAGAACGTCTCTATGCACCACCTAAGAGAACATTAGTCTACGACCTCTTTTATACCATAAACGTGGTTTTGTCTTTGCGCGTAATTGTTTTTCACCGCTCCTATTAATGACGTATTATTCGTTTTTTCCCGTTCTTTGCCAGCGAACGTTACCACGAACCAAAGTATCGTCTTCCTGTCTTCCTCCGGTTACAACGTTTTTTGAAATATCCAGTTCTGCGTTTACAGATTGACTTTGTTAGTTTCAGAAGATCCCGTTAAGGGTGAAAGCAGCGATTCTTTGCTTAAACTTTAATCTGTTATTTTAATAAATATATATATATATATATATATATATGATAATAATGGAGCTGCGGCGCTGCAAATGGGTTACATATGAAGAAGTTTGTCCTCATCAGTGGCCTTCCAAGCGTCGTAGGCATTTCGTCGCATTAAAGGCCATATACCTCAGGTTGGTGCGAGCAACGGCTAAAAAAAGTCGTTGGGACACGTAAATAAAGTGGACGCTAGGGTAAACAGACAAAATGGTTTAAGCAGCAGAAAGTGATGAAGAAGAAACAAGTCCCAGATTTCTATGAATATAAATTCGGTGGAATCATGAACGAGAGAATAAAGACCATCAAACCTGGTTGAAATGTGAGCAAGGAAGGAATTTCGCACAGGTCTACCGGGAGGAAGAAGGGGTCTGGTCTGCGAATTCGGTAAACATAAGTTCTGTGAAGTCGCAGACGAGAGAGAGAGAAACAAATTCATACCGGCTTGGCCAAGTGCCCGCGAGAAAAGGATTACGGACATGTCAAACGGGAAGAAAGGGGAGGAGGAGAGGTAGTGACAGAGAGTGAGTGAGTGGAAGGTGAGGAAGAGGCTAACAGAGAGAGAGAGACTGCTAGAAAGGGTAAAGACACAAAGAACGAAACAGACTGGTGGCAGCGGAGGAAAAAATATATGTGTAAATATGATAATAATGGAGCTGCGGCGCTGCAAATGGGTTACATATGAAAAAGTTTGTCCTCATCAGTCGCCTTCCAACCGTCTTAGGCATTTCGTCGCATTAAAGGCCATATACCTCAGGTTGGTGCGAGCAACGGCTAAAAAAAGTCGTTGGGACACGTAAATAAAGGGGACGCTATGGTAAACAGAGAAAATGGTTTAAGCAGCAGAAAGTGATGAAGAAGAAACAAGTCCCAGATTTCTATGAATATATAAGCAAAGAGATATATAATTTGTTGGTAATTCAACAAATATATTTATAACAGATTCGAAGCACTGGACAAGTTTTCTGGAGTAACTTTAAACCTCAGATTTTCTTAGACGTAACTTTAAACCTTAGCTCAGGTCTATATTATCCTTTCTATAAAAGTAAAGAAAACCTAAATTATGCAAGCTTCAATTCTAACCATCCTAGAAATATAAAAAATACTATTGTCAATTGTGTCCAGCAACGAATCTCACGCATCTCAGCTAATAAAAAATATTTTTGATAATAAGGCGGAATATTATAATGAGGCGTTACATAGAGTCAGATACTTGAATAAAATTAAATACTTAGATAACAATAACATGCAAAATCATCCTAAAATTCACTATAATAATAATAAGCAATTCAACTTAAATAGTAAATCAAACAAAAAAACTAGAACTAGAAATATTATTTGGTACTCTCCCCCATTCTCATTAGGAGTTAACACACCTGTAGCAAAACTATTTTTCAAAGCACTAGATAAGTGTTTTCCTAAATCCCACAGACACCATTCTATTTTTAACAGACATACTATTAAACTAACTTTCTCTACTACTATGAAGATAGCACAAAATATAAATAGAATGAATAATATAAACTTAAATTTAAACCCAAACCAAACAAACTAAGATAACAATAATAATATTTCTAATAACAATATTCATAGTACCATTCCTAGAAACAATAACTCTCGAAAATGTAACTGTAGAATTGAATCAAACTGCCCTTTACAGAATAATTGCCTAAATAAAAACTTACTATACAAATGCACAGTGAAAACTAGAGACAAAATATTTAACTATATAGGAGCCACTTCTATAAAATTCAAAGAACGCTGGTATAATCACAAACATATATTTAATAGATCCGATAAAAAATCTTCCACATCTAATTTGGTATTTAAAGGACAATAATATTGACTATTCAATCTCTTGGCGAACGATTTCGAAAGCACCTGATTACCGAAATATGGCTTTTTCAATAATTTGTCATTTGTGTATCAAAGACATTTTTTATATACTTAACTGTCAAAATCCTATAAATTAAAAAAATGAAATATTCAGTTCTTCGCCAAAAATCGACTTTTCGAAGTATTTTTAATCTAAAATATTCATTTCACTTGACCACATCTTATGTCTTTACAATGCTTCTGCCGATGTTTAGTGGTGTTTTTTTATGATTTCTAAATGAATTTTTCCTTTTTCTTCTTAAATTAATATGTTTCCCAATGATATTCTTTTCCAAATGATACTCTTCTTAATGTGCTTTTTTAGATTGATATTTTTTAATTGATATTTTGAATGATATTCTCTTTTTATTGTAGTTTTCTAAATATACGCATGACGTCTCTAATAATATTTTTTTCTTCCTTTTAAACTTTTCAGACATGTATCGACGTAGATAGTAACAACATACATATATAATTGAAATTCTCATCCTTGAAAACATGTAATATAAAATACCTTATAATCTTACACTACATACATTCCGCATTTTCTAAGTAAATTCTAAATATATAACAAACCTAACGTTAATAGTTTACCAACTAATATTGGAGTTATCTTTACCTTTGTAATGAAGCAAACATAGACATTCTTCGTAATAATAATATATATATACTAAATTCTATGTAATCTCATTAACTTAATAATTTTCTCTAAATATTTTCAATCTTTGATGAAACTATTTGAATGTACAAAATGTTCTTCTCTACTAAAATGTTGAACTATGTCTCTTTCATAACTATATATTTGAAATGTAAACTCAACATCCTTCGTAATATATATTGAAAATGTAAACAAATTAATATGTGTGTTCTATATATATTAACAATAACAGAATATGTAATCATCAATAATATTTATATTTATATATTTATTTATCTATATAGATATTTATATATTTATAACCTCTTGTAATATAAGATAAAGTGTACTTACAACCATAATTCTTCATATAGTCTAATTATAATATTATAACTCATGCGTTAGTTATATTTTAAATTTCTGGATTGATATTCTAGCACTTCAACAAACTTTTGATTTTTAACGTTTTAATTTGTAAATTCAACTACACTCTAATATTAATATAAGATTCACTTTCTTGTTTATATATCCTAATAATTATCTAAATCTACCTAGCGTCTAAAAATAACGACTTTTTCAGCCCTACGCTTCAACTGCGAGAGCGTACCAAAGTTTTGGTACCGTTGAAATATATATAATAGAATAAATATGATTTTATAAATATAGTTTCGATTTATTAATATCATTGATATATATATATATATATATATATATATATATATGAACGAGTAGGACCCCGACGGCTGAGCTCAAGCCGTTTCGACGGCTAATTCTGGACTAAATTAGTCCAGAATTAGCCGTCGAAACGGCTTGAGCTCAGCCGTCGGGGTCCTACTCGTTCCTATTACCCACTCTACTACACTAAGTATTGAGTACTTTGGTGCGTTATGGTCCATCTGGTTCCTTACCACCTTTCCTTCGTTATATATATATTTATATATATATAAATATATATATACTGTATATATATATATATACACACACACACTTATATATATATATATATGTGTGTGTGTGTGTGTGTGTGTGTGTGTGTGTGTGTGTGTGTGTGTGTGTGTGTGTGTGTGTGTGTGTGTGTGTGTGTGTGTGTGTGTGTGTGTGTGATGAACTATGAGCTATACTGTCAACTTCTTATCCGTAGCTGCAACTATATGCATGTTATTTACTGGTTTTATATATATAAAACAAAAACAACTTTCCAACATAAATGATCTAATGACGACTACTACAATATTGGAGCATTCGAAAACCATTCAGGAATTCAAATTTAAAATTTAGATAAGAATTTCCACTTGTGATTGCGTTTTAAACTAGTTTGTAAATAATTTTGAAAACGAATATATTCGACCATTCAGTATTTGCTCTGAAAATGGCCGTGAATTGGCAAAACCTTTAGAACGTCAGATAAAATATTTTGCTCCATTTGTTCCTACTCTTTACATTCTGAGTTCAAAGCCGGCTGTGCTGAGGTTATCTTTGCCTTTCATTCTTTTGGTATACATAAAATAGATTACGGGTGAAATACTTTTTACCCTCCTCTCAAATTAGAGGATTTTTTGCTTAGATTACTAATCATTAGTTGCAGTGAAAACTTTACTGGGAACATTATTTTACAAACATTGTTTCTTTCTTTTATCGAACAACTTGTATATTCTTGATAGTATGCTTATATTCCTACCAAATGTGTGGTAAATATGGCAAGACGTGTTTGCGATTTACATTTTAAACAGATATGCCATTTCTTTTGTCTGAAATAAGATGAAAGCATATGACAAATCTCAAAGGTAAATCTGATTGTAAAATCATTCCAAATTTAACAATACATATTTTCACCACTTCAATATGAATGGTACAAATACGGTTTGCTAGAAATATAATTACATACTGCAAACTTTATTATTGACTAGACCACGTTGGGTCACGCTACCTTCAAAATATCTTTTAAAAATCATGTTCACTTAAAAATAATTTTTGAATAATTAAAATACACACAGACATG
>OZ024742.1:77977255-78019755 GCA_964016885.1 Eledone cirrhosa
GCTGTGAGAAATCCCTTGTGAACGTGAATGAATTTTCCTATTATGTACATTTATATATATATAAGTATATATATATATGATATATTATATATGATATATATATTTATCATATATACAGTATATATATATATATATATATATAAGTATATATATATGATATATAAATTTATCATATATATATAGACACAAATATAATATATAAATGTGTGTGTGTGTGTGTGTGTGTGTGCTTGTGTATGTCATATATACAGTATATGTATATTATATATCTAAACATATCTAAGCAGGGACATACATATTTACGTGCACACAAATACCTCCACAAAACACGACGGCAAAAGATGTCTTCACCTTTAAATGAAAGAGGGTGTGGTAAGATCCCAGGTGGACCATATAAACCAGAGTACTCAATACTTATGGTAGTAGAGTGGGTAATAGGAAAAGAGTCTCTGTTTTGTTTGTTTGCTTTCAACTATATATATTAGTTGAAAATGATCAAATAAAACAGAGAAAGCAATTTTACACAGTTAAACTACTTATATGCTTGGTGGAATGAGAGGATGTTTCGACGTTTCGTACAGTATATATATAATTCTGTCGTTATTTGTGGATAGCTGTTGACCTTGGGCAGCTAAAATCAGATCATACATGTCTTTAGTAGCACAGATGATTTGAATCATTGCTGGCAAATTAAGTTTATGTGTTTCCATACAGTGTAATAGCTGTTGTGTTTCTCTGTGTTCTTCTTGGTTTAATTTGGAATTCCCTTTTAATGTTATCTTTTTGTTCGTTTTTCTAACTTTTGCTGTTGATTGATGTGTTTTTTTTAAACTTTTCTTCGATGTAGCTTCTTTCTTGCCTGTAATATATGTTTTCTTTATACATAATAAAATGTTTTTTTTTTCTTCTCCATTCTCTTATAAGTCGAATCTACTACATTTGCTTGCTTCTAAGAAATTTCTAGTATCAGTCTTAGAACTTATATTCTCTTAACATCAACTATTTTCTTATAATTGGACGGATGTGGACTTCTATCTATTATCGTATATCTACGATCAGGTTCCATAAGTCTTTTGGACTTGATTCTGTAATACAATTTTCTTCAAGGTTCCCTTCATATCGGTCTGTGGTTATTTATGAATTCCATCTAATCAGAACTAATTAAAACATTAGTTGTGATATAATTCCGTGAATTGAGTGTTTGGATCTAATTCAAAATACCCAGTTTCAATTTAATTTGCCTTATCGTATAGGAGCTTTCACATATTTGTCTAAATCCCTACTTATTTTGCCATATCTTTGCTGAATATCTAAGCAATGCTATATTTTCCAACTGGATATTACCTCATATTAATATATCTAAGTCACCTATATACAAGCTATGTTTTATAGTTTAACCGTTCGTATTTATAACCATTGTTGTTATCGTTTAACAGATTTGTTAGGCTATTACAGTTAGATAAAATAGTAGAAGGGATATTCTTCCCCCGGGAAGATTACTCTTTCTCTGGGTATGTGGTTGGTTTTAATACCCACCTCTTTCCATCATAATTCTATGGTTGTTTTCCATGTTCCCATGGTATCGATGATGCATTTTGTTAGTATTGGGGCAATCCTGCCGAGGTTAGGTATGTTTTTCATCCTTACGGGATGGATTAAATAAAGTGTCAGTAATGCAATGGGGTCAATTTAATCGACATTCCCCTCCTCCAAAATTGTTGGCCTTGTGCTAAAATCATAAACCATTATTTATGTGGATTTCTCCTAGCATCCATGAGTGCACTGCACTATTATATGCTCTTCGCCAATAAATTCATGCTGAGATTTGTTTCCATCCTTTTGTTATCTTCTATAATAACATTGTTCGTCATTAGCTGTGCTTTACAGCCATATGTTCCTTTCCGGTACTCTTTAAAGTATTATACATATCATTTTCCTTTACCTCGGTGAGTAAATGGTGAGTTATAGAATTTTGAATTTGAGAATGATGTATGTTACTAGCCTATAGATTTGGATAGTTCATATATTTTCCTTCCGAAAATAAATGTTTTTTTCTCCCTCCAGCAATCATTCAGGTTTTCTTTCAAGTCTTCTAATTCACTGAATGAACATTATCATGGGTTGAGAAACTTATCAGCCTCATAATTCTTTTAGCTCCTTGCAATATAATTCCTAATGTGTTGGTGAGTTCCTAATCAGTTATTGTAGGCCATGGTTGCTATGCTATTATATTTCTTATTATTTTCAGACCCATTATACTTTACGACTGAATTGAACATGTTGTTCCATACTCCCTCCTAATATGCTTGATTTTTTTTTTTTTTTTTTTTTTATTAGTATGTCACATTTTGTCGGTCAACTTTCGGTGATTAATCAAGGCTCGTTGGTTGTCAGGCCGAAAAGAGTAAACTATTGAAACATTGGTGATTCCCCGATAGATTTGTGGTCGAACCTGCAGCAGAGAAGACTTCCGGCGTTCCGGGACACCGGACTACAACACTACTCACTACTATCGAAGCGGAGCTTACTACCAGCAGTAGCGAGCAACGCTAGAATGATTATTCCAACGTGTCTCTTTTGCCATACTCCAGAGCAAGGTTTTCTCCATTCTGTACAGTTGGAACATGAGGCGGCCCACACATGGGCTACAACACACCAATGAACATCTTCTCAATCTGTCCGAGTCGGAATCACTGAGCAGCATTGCTGAGTCGGTCAAATAGTAGATTAATTGTCAAAGCGAGAAACAACCGTGCATAAATCTTCACCTATATACAAATAAACAGTTCTTAATATACCTGTAAAATGCTTTTCATTATATTTGATCGAAATGTCGTCCCCTCTTTGAACATGTGATCATGATTTAGAAGCATCTTATCCTGCATTCTTTTGATGAAGGGATTTATTTAAGCTATTTGTGGGCTCGTGTCGTCACAATCGACTGCGGTGTACATATATAGAAAACGTTATTCATATACATCATTTATGATTGTGAATGGAAAAAAAGCCTACAGACTTTAAAGCTCGAACAATGGACGAATTGTAATGAGAGAGAGTGGGAAGATTTCCTAGATGGACGGATAGCTATCCATTGAAATCCTATGTATATGCCGTTAGGGAATTAGATACACATATTGTATTAACGTGTATAGGTATATTCATTATATAATAACGAAAGGGGAAAAATTAAATAGTAAAAGTAAAGTAGAGCGAGGGAAGGGGTTCGAAGTGCGTGGCAGTCTTTTCAACTCTATCTAGGTGGTATATCTCAGTTGTAACCCGCGGATAAAATGGCAAAGGCCTTGCCACTGCGAACAACAAAAGACAACCACGCGCAGCTACTCCACCTCACACGGTTCCTTTCTCAAGTGGAATACTTTCTTACCAATTTTTTGAAGAAAAATGTCAGTTCGTGGACCAGGGCACGAGAAATCTCGACTGCGGACGGCATGCTAAAAAAACAAACAGGTGATCAAGTCGCGGTATTGGTTGTCTTACCCACCTCACCGTTACGGTGACAATGCCCGAATCTGTAGCCGAAGCGACAATATTGCAAGTGTAGACCGTATCACAACACCTGGTGTCGCAGATTACAGAGTTAGCTCCCTGGAACGGAAAGACAATTATCCCTCCTAGGAGCTAAATATATTTGCTGTGAATGTATAACATTATGACCTCTTTCCGAAAAACACATTTATTTAATCTAAAGCTGCTTCAAATTTGGAATAAAACGTTTCCTAGAACTTTCCCTGTCTCTAATACTTTTTCCCTGCATTTCCCCCCACCACTCTCTCTCTCTCTCTCTCTCTCTCTCTCTCTCTCTCTCTCTCTCTCTCTCTCTCTCTCTCTCTCTCTCTCTCTCTCTCTCTTAATGTGTGACTCTCCTTTTTTATCACCCTATTCTCATTTGTTCTCAGGTTTTTTCTCTCGTTCATACCAATGTTGACGTCAAATTCTGCATTTACTTCACTTATTGTTTCCTTTCATTTTTGCTCTCACTTTTTCCTTATTTCTCTCAATCTTTCTCTCGCTCTCCCCCCCCCTCTCTCTCTTTCTTCTCTTCCTCTCTCTTCTTTCACTTTTTCCTTATTTCTCTAAATCTTTCTCTCGCTCCTCCCCACAATTCTCTCTCTCTCAATCTTTCTCTGTCCCCCCTCTCTCTCTGACCAAGAAAATCGTAGTCTGTTTTGTATCATCATCTCATCTCTCTCTATTCTCTTCCTCTCTCGTATTTCGCTTTTTATCTTCCTCTCCTTTTCTCCCTGTCCCTCAAATCCCCGCCGCAGCACAACAGGGGAATTATATATACCTAAGTGCAAGAAGAAGGTTAGCATAAAAAGAGAAGTAGATATTGATAGAGGGAAAGAGAGGAAATAAGAGAAAAGGGAGACGAGCCCGGAAATATATATATTTTATATATATATATATATATATATATGTATATATATATATATATATATATATATATATATATATATATATATATATATATATATATATATATATATATATAAATAGGGAGAGAGAGAGAAAGAGAGATTGTATGGGATTATTATTATTATTATTATTATTGTTCTTTGAGTCTCAGTCATTGATGTTAATTAACTGGAAAGTTTGTTGAAATGAATATCAAGCCACTACCTGCAGCCTCAGATATTCAGGGCGTATCGGAGGGTTCTTTCTGTTCCCAGCAAGTATGCCTTTTGAAGCATACCAAAAGGCGTGGCGGCGCCAATTTTCTTTAACCATCCCT
This sequence comes from Eledone cirrhosa, assembly GCA_964016885.1. Lineage (NCBI taxonomy): Eukaryota > Metazoa > Mollusca > Cephalopoda > Octopoda > Eledonidae > Eledone > Eledone cirrhosa. The sequence continues at coordinate 77,982,009 of OZ024742.1, forward strand.
GGAAACTTTTTGAGATAGTACCTAGTGCGCCTATGACAATCGGGACCACTTTGACTTCATGGCAGTTCCAAATCCTTTTTACCTCCCACTTTAAGTCCTGGTATCGGTTAATTTTCTCCCTCTCCTTCTCTTGCACTCTCCTGTCGAATGGGCAGACCGCATCCACAATCAGGCACGATCTTTTTTCCTTGTCCAAAACCAGCAGGTCAGGACTATTGTGTTCGAGTTTCTTGTCCGTCTGTATCCTAAAATCCCACAGCACCTTCACCTGATTGTTTTCTATCACCGACTCTGGCTTATGCTCATACCACTTCTCAGAATGTGGTAAATTGTTTACTTTGCATAGGTGCCAGTGGATAACCATGCCCATCAAATCATGTCTCCAGCCCTTATAGTGAGTCTGGGCTAGGTGTTTACACTCGGATACAATGTGAGCCACAGTCTCCTCTCCTTCTCCACAGATCCTGCACAGTGGGCTATCCTCCTCCTTGTAAATGTGGTGTTTCAACCACTTCGTTTTGAGGGCCTGCTCTTGAGCAGCCATTAGCATTCCTTCTGTAGCCTTTTTAAGGTCTCCTCTTTTCAACCAGTTCCATGTCTGTGGATCTCTGAATTCAGTTTTCTCAAAGAAGGTACTATGAAGGGATTTTTCATGAAGGCTGCTCTTTCTCCTTGTTGTTATTTCCTCCTTGGACATCCCCTGGTCTATTGTTCTCTCCTTCAGTACAATTCTGAGCATTGGCTCCTTACTATCAGTCACGTATTTGTGTAGGTTGTTTTTCTCCATCTGAACACAGTCCTCTATGCTGATAAAACCTCTTCCACCTTCAGATCTCCTTAAGTAGAGTCTATCGACATCACTCCTCTTGTGGGACATGTTGTAGATAGTCAATAGCTTCCTAGTCTTCCTATCCATTTCTTTTTGTTCAGCAACATTCCATCTCAGAATTCCCGAACTGTACCTAATAATAGACACAGCTCGGGAATTTACTGCACTTATGGCATTCCTACTGTTCATATGTGACTTTAATACGCTCCTTACTCTCCGAATGTATTCATATATTATCAATTCCTTCATTTTTTGTTCTTGATGTCATCAGCCTCCAGACCACCCAAATACTTGTATCCTTCTTCAGTGTCAATTTCCTTTATCATCTCACCTGTTTGGTACCTGGATTCCGTTGCTTCTGCTCAATTTACCACTCTTCATCACAAGGACTCCACACTTACTAATACCAAATTGCATACATATATCATTCCTGAAAATACGGACAGTGTCAACAAGCATATCCAATTCCTTCTCACTCTTCCCGAAGAGCTTAAGATCGTCCATGTAGAGGAGGTGATTGATGGTAAACTCTCCCTTTCCCAACGTGTATCCTGCTCTCACTTTTCGCAGTATAATGGTCAGGGGCATCAGGGCAAGGACAAACAACAGAGGGGACAGACTATCTCCCTGGAAGATACCTCTCTTGATCTTCACGCCTCCCAAGGATTATCCAGCTGATGTTAATTCTGTTTTCCAGGACTTCATACTTTTGCCCAACATCTGTCTGATGTTATCTGCCACCTTGAAGATCTCTAGACTTTTCGTGATCCAAGAATGAGGCACCATGTCAAATGCCTTTTTGTAGTCTATCCACCCTATTGCAAGCCCAGTGTCTCTCCTCTTGCAATTCCTCATTACAGTCTTCTCAATAAGTAACTGGTCCTTTGTACCACGGGACTTCTTTCGGCATCTTTTCTGTTCGTCCGGTAACAAGTTGTTTGTGTGGAGGTGATGGTAGATTTCCTCAGACATAATGCTTGTCAACAGTTTCCAAATTACGGACAGACATGTGATAGGTCTATAGTTGGTAACATCATTACCCTTGATTCGTCTTTCATTACCAGAACTGTGGTACCATTTGTCAACCACTCTGGTACCTCACCTGACATCAAGCAGTCATTGAACATGGTTGTCAGTTTCGGGTGGCGGGATGTTATATTTTTAATCCAATACCCCTGCACACCATCTGGACCAGGTGATTTCCAGTTGGTTAGTTTTTTGGCCTGCCCCTTGAGAGTTTCAACTGTGATACTCAAATCAGTTGAGTTGTGTGTCTGTTCACTAATCCCCTTTTGTACTGTCTCAATCCACACCGCCTGGTCATTATGTTTAACATCCTGCTCCCATATTCCTCTCCAGAATGTCTTAGTTTGTTCCGCCTCGGGGATCAAGTCGTTGCCTCTTTCTTTCCCTTCAAGCTGTCCAAACAGCATCTTCTGGTTGTTGTCAAACATGCGGTTCTGTCTATACTGACTGACTCTGCTCTCGTATCGCCTAATTGTTGCACTCTTTGCTACAATGCGTTGCTTCAGTTCCTCTATAATAATATTTAGCTTTTTCCTCCTAGTTTTGTACATTATTTCCAGTCTATTTTTAGTGTCTATGTTTTTTAGTGTCCCATTCAGTAGGGACTCAAGCTTTCCAATGTCATTTCTCATTTCCCTGATTTGACCATTCAGTCGTTTCTTCCACCAAGGTTCTGATTTTTCTTGTTTGTTGTTTCCTCTCGCTTTTATGCCAAGTAATTTCCTCACCGCATTTGCTGTTGCTTTGAGGATATTGTTGCACTGGTGAAGGCTCCTCGCCTCAAGGTATGGGATGACTTTGTTTACCTTAGCTGTTGTTTCTTTTAACTTTTTCCTGTCTACAAATCTTAGGTTCATAGGTTTCCCAATATCATTGTTCAATTCATCTACCACTAAGTTTAGGATATCAACCAAATCTTGTCCTAGCCCGTCAGCATTCATCTCCTCAATGGCCGTATCTCTGTTCCAGGTATAATTTATTTCAGCATTCAGATCATTGTCTGCTTCGGATGGTTCCTCCGTTCTCTCAACATCTTCACCTTCATTTCCCACTGGCTCGTTTGCCTGGCATACTCCACTCTCCATTTCCAAGCTAATCTCTCTGCTCAGTTCCTCCAGTTCCAGCTCGCTTATCCACCCATTAGTTCTTATTACCCGAGCCTGCCGGCCAATTTTTGTTCATCTAATTTAAATAGACCAATCTCGTTCCAGATGTTATGCATCCGTTTCCTATAGCCTTTCTCCTTGGGTTACTCTTCAGGTAACATTGCATAACAGTTCTATTCAATTCTTTCGTCCAGTTGGTTCTGATCCCTTTCCTTCTTCTTCTTCCTCCGACACCAGCAGTATTTGGTTGACAGCCAGGTCCCTGCTGTTGAGCCAGGGAGCACCTGCTGGGTGAGAGTCTGTCACATGACATTCCAGTCTTCACTTCACCGTTATTCGAACTGTTTATTATTATTATTATTATTATTGGCACCTGGAATGTTACCAGGCACTCACTGCCCTCTACCAAGCGGGCAATGCGATCAGTGGAACTTCCACTCCCGAGTTCTATAGAGGATTAATGGTGGGCAAGTGCGATGACGCACTCGGAGAAGCTTTGGGCCTCGACGAAGTCGAACTGACCAGTCTGTACCGGAGGACTTTTGAGCCGGGGACGATGGACAATTTCCAGAAATCCATCGCTTGGCAGTGCTACCGGGGGGGGGGGGGGACTGCCGGTTCGGGATAAACTCTACAGGCACGGAAGTGCTGTCAGACGGACCTGCCCAAGATGCGCACAGAACAACGAAACCGTTCTGCACGCACTTGTCCAATGTCCGTGCATTACTGACTTGTGGAGTTATGTCGAACAGCTACTATCGCGTGTGGAACGAATCCGGCTATCGGCCGAGTCCATAGTGAAGATCGAGCCGCCACCTTCCTTAGGTCAGGAAGAGCAGGACATTTTCCTCTGCCTGGTGACAGTTGCGAAAGAGATTATATGGTGAACCAGGTTGAAAGAACTAAAGACAGACACTTTTCTCTTCGGCAAATCCCTCATCAACTTCTTCAAGTTTCACCTGGAAAGGAGGGTGAGGGTGGAGAGAGAAATGCTGCCCCCCAGTACATTTGCTAAAAGGTGGGTGAATGTGGCGAGAATGACTCGTGTGAATGGGCCTACTCTGACCATGCGCCTATAGGCTAGCTAACTTGAGGAGAGGGGTGCTCTCCTGGGTGCCCTAGAAGCGCAGGGTGGTTCAGGATTGGTGGGGTACCCGAATCACCCCAGGGTCGTCCACCCCCTATCGGGGAATTTATTTTGTTATATTTATGCATAGTTTATCTCATATTTATATATTTTCATTGTTAAATTAGTCTTGCCATTGTGCACTTTTACTCGACCTTATTGTAAACCCCCACTGTCCCTGTCTTTGTATTGTCCCCTACATGTCGGCCCTTGTGGCTAATAAATGAAATCATTATTATTATTATTATTAGACGGTGGATTGGCAGTATTGGTAGAGAGTCGGACAACATGCTTTGAAGAATAGAGTTACCTCCCTTTATGATCTGAGTTCAAATCCCGCCGAGGTTAACTTTGCCTTTCATCCTTACGGGGTCGATAAAATAAAGTACCAGTAATGTACTGGATAATTGCTGGCCTTGTGCCTAAAGTAGAAACAATTATTATTATTATTATTATTATTATAGTTGCATTTATCTTGCTTTATGTTCATACGAGTTATCACCAAGTCACAACCAGTGACCTCAAGAGACAACAAGCTCCGCCATGTTCAAGAAAGAACATACATATTCACACATGCATCTTTAGTGTTTAGACTTGTGATGTACTTATATTGACAGAATCTTCCTTAGTATATGGGCAGTTCCCATTAGTACTATCTTTTGTATTTCTCCTATACGCGGGTTTCCTGGGATTTGCGATAAGTAATCATTAGACCCCTTAGGTATCATTCCCAGAGCGCCTACAACCACTGGTATTGTTTTAGTTTCCAATTTCTATCTCCAGGTCCTTATACTTGCTCAATTTTTCAAATGTTTTTATAGATACATTCTTGTCTATTGGAACAGACATATCAATTAGCAGGCATACCCTCTTTTGAAAGTCCTTCAATATTATATCAGGTCTATTTGCATCTATTTGTCGGTCTGTTTGGATGCTAAAGTTCCACAAGATTGAGATGTGTTCTTGTTCAAATTTGGGAGGTGGTTGATGCTCCCACCAATTCTTTTGATGGGGCAGGTCAAAATGCTTACACATTATCCAATGTATGTATGGTGCAGCTCTGTCATGCCTGTTTAGGTATTCGGTTGGAGCTATAGGACTGCACATTGAAATTACATGGTCAATGGTCTCTGGTTGTTTTTTGCATACACGGCATAATGGGCTGTACCCATTTTTTATTATGTTGGCTTGGTAATTTTTTGTTGGCAGACACTGATCTTGTGCTGATATAATCAGTCATTCAGTCTCCGATTTCAGTCCAGAGGATGCCAACCACTGATGGGTTAAAGTTTTGTCAACATCAGGATTGTTAGCTCGCTCTGGGTATTTTCCATACAGAGGCTTTTCTTGCCATTTCTTAGCCAGTTTCTGTAGCAGTTCTTTCTTTTCAGTTACTTTTACCTGCTTTGCTTTTTCTGTGTTTTCCATTTCAGCATTAAATTGGACTTCTGAAATTTGTAGTCCATTACTGTATCTTTGTGCATCTTTTGTAATGGAATATGATCTTTTGATGCTTTCGTGTTTCAAAACGAGTTTGATCATCCAATCATGTGATTCCCTTAGATATGTAGATAATCCAATTGTTGCAGTTTTCAACGCAATGTCTAACTGGATTAACCCACGTCCTCCTTCTTTCCTAGGGAGATATATTCTATCTATATCTGCCTTAGGGTGATGCATTCTGTGCATGGTTAAGAATTTTCGAATTTTTGTATCGAGCCTACGGATCTCTGTGCTTGACCAGTTGATGACATTGTAACTGTAGGTTACTACTGGTATGGCAAGCGTGTTTATGGCATCAATCCTATTCCTTGCATTCAATTCCGTTCTTAAGATTGCTCTTACTCTGCGGTAACATTCCTTCCTTATCCTTTCCCTCATTGCCGAGTGCTTGATTCCGTCTCCTTCACAAACACCTAGATATTTGTAAGTTTTTTCTTGATCAAGTTATCTTATCACGTTCCCCCGATCAAGATTAATGTCTGAACTCTTCAGCAGCTTTCCTCTGGTGAACGTTGCTTTGGCGCATTTATCTGGTCCAAACTCCATTTTAATGTCATCACTGAACTGCTCCACAGTGGATAATAGCCCTTGCAATTGTTCATCATTTTTTGGAAATAGTTTCAGGTCATCCATGTAGAACAGGTGATTAATGGTTTTGTCATAGACTTTATATCCATGTTTTGTTTCATTGAGAATTTTACTTAATGGTATAAGTGCGATGCAGAATAAAAGCGGTGATAAAGAGTCACCCTGAAAAATTCCACAATTAATATTAACTTCTCCAGCTTCCAGTGATTCTGTTTCAGTATTCAAAAGGAGTGTCGTTTTCCATGTCTTCATACTGAATGACAAAAACCTCCCGACAACGGGGGATATTTTGAAAATCTCTAAACATTTTTCAATCCAACTGTGTGGCAAACTATCGAATGCTTTTTTATAATCGATAGATTTTTGTGTCTATTATGACAATCTTCCAGTATCATTTTGTTAACCAGAAGCTGATCATTACAGCCATATGAGCCTCGTTTACACCCTTTCTGCTCAATGGGAAATAGGTCATTTGTTATCAGGTGGTCATATGTGTATTCAGTTAGGACTGATGTTAAAATTTTATACATTGTGTAATTTTATACGGTCTGTAATTTTTAGGATTGTTTGTCTCATCATTCTTCGGAAGCAGGAATGTAATGCCGTTAACTAGCCATGATGGTATCTTTTCTGGCTCCTTAACTATTTCATTGTAAAGTTGGGCTAACAGCTCATGAGACACTGTGAAGGCATTTATCCAAAAGTTTTGTATTTTGTCTTTTCCTGGGGATTTCCATTTGCTGGTTTTTCTTAGAGCCAAGCGCAACTGTTCAACTGTTATATTTTCCCATATTTGTTCCTCAAGGTGAGCTGTATCTTTCATTTGTCTGTCTGTCCATGGGGCATGTATGTTATGAACTTTTTCTTCGGCCCAGATCTTTTCCAAAGAATGTTTGCACTTCCTCCTTGGGTGGTATTGATTTAGCAGTTATTGTTGACTTACCAATTTTTATGTAGAAGTTTCTTTACTGTTATTATTATTATTATTATTATTATTATTGAATGCTATGGTTGACGGAGGCTCGGCTCTGTAAGGTATTGTAAATTTTGAACACTATAACAATTGTAAATTGTTTAAAACTTTAACGAACTTGTAGACAAAAACACCCTCCTCCTCGTGAGAGGGGTCTTTCTGGCCGTTATTTGGCCCTTCGGGGTTAAATAACTGCTTATTGGGGTTTTGTGCCCAATATTTATTTTAAACAAAAAAAAAACAACATGACTACGAAAAAGAAATTTCATAGGTCACCCCACTCATTCCGTCTTCTTCTTCCTCAAACATCACTACAGCAGAGAGAAGATTGTCTCTCTCCCTCCCTTCTTTAAATGTGTCTCTCTCCCTCCCTTCTCTTTCGCAAGCGACGAAAGAAAAGAAAAGTCTCGTGCAAAGCGTGCAAGGTTTCTCCACGACGACGACGACAGCGACGAAACAGGTGTGCGGGAAATACGAAAACCCAGTTCATTCGTCTGACGTCAGGAATAATAGCAGTAGCAGCCGTAATAACAACAGCAACAGTGACAATGAAAACAATAGTAGCAGCCGCAACAGCATCACCAGCAGCATAAACAACAACAGCATTAGCAGCAGCAACACCAACAACAACCACAGCAACATCGGCGGAGGCAGTAGTCGTAGTACCTGCAGCAACATCAAAAGTAACAGCAGCTCTGACGACAACAACAACAACAGCAGTAAAGAAAAACCAATCTCATTTGCAGGTATTGCGAAAAACTTGGAAACAATCCTCATAACAAATGAGGAATTAGAGGAAGCGAAGAAGATGGTGACAAAGAATGGACACCGAGCAATCTGCAAGGCAGCGGAAAAATGTTTCGAAACCCAACAGCACTGTACGGTCACGTACCGTACAGTAAGTACAAAATCCCGTAGGGTGGAAAGAGCCACAGAGGCGCAAATACAAAAAGCCTTGGGGTCTGTGTGGCAGCGGAAAACGCATATCACCCGAGGCAAAAAATATGCCACCGTAGACGTACTTTTTTCCACACCCCAGAAGGCAAAGGCCCAATCCGTAGTGACCCTAAGGAGTGAGGAAATGGTGTTGGTGCCCTCCTACTGCGGGCAAAAAATTGTGAGGGTTAAACTGACCCACGTCCCCCCCCCGGAATGGCCCCTTCTTGGCTGGCCGCGTCTGTCCTCGTCGGAATCGAGGACAAAACAACTGTACTGCAAGTACAGAAAAAAGTAAGAGAAGATTGGGTCGGCACCTCCATTGAGATGCTAATCCAAACCAACCAGGAGTGCATCGAAGCTATCCCGGATGTGATAGACTTCGATAACGGCACTCAACTGCCCATAAGTGTTGAGGGAAAACGCCCGAAATGCTTTCGCTGTGGATCGAAGACTCACCTCAGGGCCTTCTGCAACGAGAAGACCCTGAGAAAGGAGAAAACCCCCTCCTTCCGAAACCGGCTCCACGGCTACCAGCAACAGGACAAGCGGCAACCAGGAACGATAGGTCCGTGGCACCCATACCCACGCCACGGAAATCAAAAACAGCAGCAGCAGTGGAAATATTAACAACAACAACAGCAATACCAAATGCAGCTGCAACAGAGACTCCAGTGCAAACATCACCAACAACAACAAGTGAAAGAGTGGAGCTGGTACCCCTCCCCGACCTCACAGAATCAGACATGGAGTGTGAGGTGGGAGAGGGATGGCAAAAGGTCGTAAGAAGGCACAAACGCAGAAGCAGCGCATCGTCGCCTTTGAAAATGGAGGAAAGAAATGAGAAAAGGGTAAAGTCTACTGCAAAGAGAACCGCAGCAGCAACACCACCAACACCATCACCACCCACACTAGCACCACCATCACCACCGGCGACAACCCCACCGCCAACAACACCTTCAACACCACCACCACAAGCACCAACATCGCAAACAGAACAACAAAACACACACACCCAGCAACAACGACAAGAAAATAGCAGAACAACACCCCACCCCCAGAAAAACAAATGCACGGCAATAAATACACACAACAAGAAACTAATGACTTACATAATTGAACACACAGACATTTCACAACACGACTACATAATACCAGCACCAATCAAAACGCCAACTAACATAATACTGCTAAAAATAGCACAGAAACAATACACAAACATTAAAACGAAATTCCCCAACGCAGTTGGTGATTTTAGGGAGCTAGGAGGAACTATCAATCGAAGAGTATATCCAGACATTCTCTTAGAAGAGCCGACGACCAGCCGAAGAGACGATTCAACGGTCCCTTCACCAGACGATCAAGTGAAAAGGGATGGAAAAACCATCCCTCCTCTACGAAAAGTACGGTAAGTCGTCTTTCCCATCTTTTCCACTCTATTTTAAACATGACCTCACTCAGAATAGGCAGCATAAATGCGCGTGGCCTGGGGTCGTCATGGAAGCCGAGTCACCTGCTCAACGACCTCAGGTCACTAAACATAGATATAGTTGCCATCAGCGAGACCAGAATCTCCGAAGCACGGGCCTTCGCACCGATCTTTGGCGGCTACGATATGTACGCATCTCCCAGCCGTCCTGGATCGGGTGGAGGAGTTGCAGTGCTTTTTCGGAGAGGTTTGGATCTCGCCATACGGGCCATCTTCCTGGACCCAGAGGGTAAGCTGGTGGTGCTGGACGTGACCAGCGGAGACGGGCAAGCTTTCAGGCTAGTGGCCGTCTATGCCCTGACAGGAGCAGGGCGGCCTGATTTCTTCCGGCGTCTGGAGACCTTTCTTGGAACGTCCCGCTCTTTAGTGTTAGTGGGCGACTGGAACAGGATCTTAGATGCACGGTGGGATTGTGTAGGATTAGTGGATAGGGGAGGGGGTGCAAGAGTCTCACCAACCTGCTCAGGCGATTTGAACTGTCTGACAGGTACCGATTGGATTTCCAGAAGGTGCCAATATGGACTTGGACAAATCGCATAGGGTCATCCAGATCATGTATAGATAGAGTATTTTGTAGGGAAATAGATAGGTCTAGCATAGGCTGTCCACAATTCAAGTTAGTCAGCTACACGGACCACAAATTCGTGATCTGTGTGCTTGACTTAGATAGGCTTCATCGACAAGGACCCGGCTACTGGAAGCTAAACGCGTCCTTACCAGCGCGCAAGGCCTACACAGACCGGATTAGCGAACTAGTTAAGCGGGCGTTAACGGGGGCCATCGTCAACAACAAGTGGTGGTTTGTTCTGAAAAGAGCAATTAGAATAGAGTCCATTAGGTTTAGTAAGGCTTTAGCAATAGAGAAAAAATAGAGCAGAGGGAGAATTAGTTAGAAAATTAGACGAGGCGCTTAGCAAAGGCATCGCGACCGACGTACTTGCGGCGAAATTGGCCCTTGACCACTTCTTCAATGCAAAGCACGATGGATGCGTTGTCAGAGTTAGGGTGCCTGCTCTCAGACACGAGGGGAGGAAAGCCGGTCAATGGGCCCGAGTGGCGGAGGGGCGTCGTGGCAACAAAGCCACGATCCGGTCTTTGGTGGACCACGACGTGCGAATGCTACTCGATCCCGGGCAAATGTGTGAAGCTTTTCAGCGACACTTCACCCAGCTGTTCGGGGGCAGCGGCGGGCCGGATCGAGGGATGGACTTTAGTGTCTACCTCGAAGGACTGCCGCGGCTCTCTTCCACTGAGGCGGAGTGTTGCGAAAAGCCGATAACAGCCGCTGAAGTACGGGAGGCAATGACTGGCTGCACAAAGAGGTAAATCGCCTGGTTTGGATGGTCTGCCCTATGAACTTTACGTACAGATGCCAGACTTGTTCGAAGGCCTCTTGGCGGACGTCTACTGCAACTGGCAACAGAACGGGAGAAATCCCAGCTCTGTGAGCCGAGGAGCTGTGGCGCTGCTGAGAAAGGATCCCAACAAGGGGGATAACAGATAATTTCCGGCCCATAACTCTGCTAAACACAGAGTTCAAGAATTTGGCCAAGGTGCTAGCAAAGAGGTTGGCGCTTGTCGTTGGTGGTCTGGTGGGAGAGGCGCAGACGTGCGCCATTCCCGACAGATCAATCCACGACAAGCTCCACCTCATGCGATACATCGTAGAGAGAGTAGCTAGGGAACCTGGCACGGGTGGGTCCTTGATCAATTTAGATCAGTCGAAAGCTTTTGATAGGGTCGACCATCGTTACCTAGCGGCAGTCCTGAGGGCGGCTGGCTTTGAGCCCGTCTTCAGAGGCTGGATCGCTGCCATGCACAGCGACATCTGCTCTGTGGTGAGAGTGAACGGTCACCTTTCGGAACCGTTCAACATCATGCGCTCGGTCCGCCAAGGATGTCCCCTCTCGTCCCTCTTGTACGTATTGACTCTCGAGCCATTACTGCACAAACTGGAGACGTTGAGGGGCGTCCCGCGCGAACTAGTATGCGGAAGATCCGTGTCAGCATATGCGGACGATGTCACCGTAGTGGTGTCGAACGCCAAACACATCGAGGCGATCGGCACTACACTAAGAGAATACGAAGCGGTGACAGGAGCAATGATCAACCAGGAAAGTTCAGTGGGGCTGCAGCTCGGCACCTGGAGAGGTAGGTCCATGCCGTCCAACAGCGTCGTCGGGTGCTGGACGGACGGACCGGTTAAATTGCTAGGGGTCTGGTTCGGTCCGGACCTCCAGACGGACAAAAACTGGGACGAGGTGACGAGCAGGGTCCCTTCTCTCACCCAGAAATGGGCGGAGAGGTGGCTAACGCGTACATCGCGTCCGCCATCTACTACCGCCTGACCGCCGTACCTTGTCCTAAGCCCCGCCTGACTACGCTGGAGCGTTTGTCGCTTTTTATGGCAGGGACGCGCTCCGATGGTCAGGCGGTCCATCTGCTGTCAACACCAGCTACGTGGAGGGCTGGGCATGCCGTGGCTGATGATGCAGAGACGCGCTCAGGCTACGACATTTCCACCTCTTCCTCGACGGTGATCAGGTATGGTCGCCGTTGGCTAGACGCGTCTTTCCGCAGCTCGTCTACTTCACGGAGCTGCAGTCCTGGGTCAAGTGAAGACCGAGAGGGAGCGCTTGGAGACTGGAATGTCTTCAGGCGCTCACAGCCCTCGACCAATCGGGCAATGTGATCGGTGGAAACTCCACCTTGGCGTTCTATAGAGGATTAGTGGAGTGGAAGAGCGACGACGTACTTGGAGTAACTCTAGCCGTCTACAAAAATCAACTAGCCGATCTCTTCGGAAGGACTTTCGGGCCGGGGCCTATGGACAACTTCCAGAAATCCCTGGCCTGGCAGTGCTACCGAGGAGCTTTGCCACTTCGGGATAAACTCTACAGGCATGGAGGTGCCGTCAGCCGCGCATGTCCGAGATGCGCGCAGGGTGACGAAACCGTCCTGCACGCACTCGTCCAGTGTCCGAGCCTTGCCTACTTGTGGGTTTATGTCGAACACCTGCTGCCACCTGTAGGACGGATCCAGCTATCAGCTGAGTCCATCGTGATGATTGCCGCGCCCTCTTCCTTTAGCCGGGAAGGGCAGGCAGTTTTTATCTGTCTGGTGGCCATGGCGAAAGAAATAGTATCGTGGACACGTTTGAAAGGGTTGAAGACGAGCACTTACCTCTTCGGTGATGCCCTGATTAACTTTTTCAAAGTTCATTTGAAAAGGAAAATCAGGGTAGAGAGGGAAGTGCTCTCTTCCTAGCATTTTCTTGAAAGATGGGTGAGAGAAGCAAGTATGGCCCGAGTGAATGGGCCTACTCTGAGTATGTGTCTTTAAATTAAAGGTGGAAAACTGGGAGAGGGCACTTGCCCTGGTGGTCAGGGTCACTGTGGCCTTTTAATGGGCTTTCTCCACAAATGTCCTTCGGAAGTCTCCCCCTTATTAGGGAATTTTTCTTTGTTATTTTTATTATATCCTCTGTTTTTTTTACACGCAGAAATGCCCATTTGTACCGTTCTGTATTGTCCTGTACTGTCCTTAATGTCTACTTTATGTAAACCCTTGTCGTTAATAAAGAAAGCATTATTATTATTATTGCTCTTTGAGTCTCAGTCATTGATGTTAGTTAACTGGAAAGTTTGTTGAAATGAATATCAAGCCACTACCTGCAGCCTCAGATATTCAGGACGTATCGGAGGGTTCTTGCTGATCCCAGCAAGCATGCCTTTTGAAGCGTTCCAAAAAGCATGAAGGGGCCAATTTTCTTTAACCATCCCTGGAAACTTTTTGAGATAGTACCTAGTGCGCCTATGACAATCGGGACCACTTTGACTTCATGGCATTCCAAATCCTTTTTACCTCCCACTTAAAGTCCTGGTATCGGTTAATTTTTCTCCCTCTCCTTCTCTTGCACTCTTGTGTCGAATGGGCAGGCCACATCCACAATCAGGCACGATCTTTTTTCTTTGTCCAAAACCACCAGGTCAGGTCTATTGTGTTCCAGTTTCTTGTCCGTCTGTATCCTAAAATCCCACAGGACCCTCACCTGATCGTTTTCTATCACCGACTCTGGCTTATGCTCATACCACTTCTCAGAATGTGGAAAATTGTTTACTTTGCACAGGTTCCAGTAGATCACCCTGTCCATCACATCATGTCTCCAGCGCTTATAGTGAGTCTGGGCTAGGTGTTTACACTCGGATACAATGTGAGCCACATCTCCTCTCTCACTCCACAGATCCTGCACAGTGGGCTTGCTTCCTCCTTGTAAATATGGTGTTTCAGCCACTTCGTTTTGAGGGCCTGCTCTTGTGCTGCCATTAGCATTCCTTCTGTAGCCTTTTTAAGGTCTCCCCTTTTCAACCAGTCCCATATCTGTGGATCTCTGAATTCCGTTTTATTAAAGAAGGTACTATGAAGGGATTTTTCATGAAGGCTGGTCTTTCTCCTCGTTGTTATTTCCTCCTTGGACATCCCCTGGTCTATTGTCCTCTCCTTCAGTGCAATTCTTAGCATTGGCTCCTTATTATCAGTCACGTATTTGTGTAGGTTGTTTTTCTCCATCTGAACACAGTCCTCTATGCTGATAAGACCTCTTCCACCTTCAGAGCTCCTTAAGTAGAGTCTATCGACATCACTCCTCTTGTGGAACATGTTGTAGATAGTCAATAGCTTCCTAGTCTTCTTATTGATTTCTTTTTGTTCAGCAACATTTCATCTCCGAATTCCCGCACTGTACCTAATAATAGACACAGCTCGGGAATTTACTGCACTTATAGCATTCCTACTGTTCAGATGTGACTTTAATACTCTCCTAACTCTCCGAATGTATTCAGATCTTATCAATTCCTTCATTTCTTTGTTCTTGATGTCATCAGCCTCCAGAACACCCAAATACTTGTTGTCCTTCTTCGGTGTCAATTTCCTTGATCATCTCACCTATTGGTACTTGGATTCCGTTGCTTCTGCTCAATTTAACACTCTTCATCACTCGGACTCCACACTTACTTATACCAAATTGCATACATATATCATTGCTGAAAATACGGACAGTGTCAACAAGCACATCCAACTCCTTCTCACTCTTCCCGAAGAGCTTAAGATCGTCCATGAAGAGGAGGTGATTGATGGTAAACTCTCCCTTTCCCAACGTATATCCTGCTCACACTTTTCGCAATATAACGGTCAGGGATATCAGGGCGAGGACAAACAGCAGAGAGGAAAAACTATCTCCCTGGAAGATACCGCTCTTGATCTTCACGCCTCCCAAGGATTCTCCAGCTGATGTTAACTCTGTTTCCCAGGACTTCATACTTTTGCCCAACATCTGTCTGATGTTATCTGCCACCTTGAAGATCTCTAGGCCTTTGGTGATCCAAGAATGAGGCACCATGTCAAATGAATTTTTGTAGTCTATCCATCCCATGGAAAGACCTGTGTGTCTCCTCTTGCAATTCCTCATTACCATCTTATCAATAAGTAACTGGTCCTTTGTACCACGGGACTTCTTTCGGCATCCTTTCTGTTCGTCCGG
Source organism: Eledone cirrhosa (assembly GCA_964016885.1). Classification (NCBI taxonomy): domain Eukaryota; kingdom Metazoa; phylum Mollusca; class Cephalopoda; order Octopoda; family Eledonidae; genus Eledone; species Eledone cirrhosa. The sequence goes on from OZ024742.1 coordinate 77,997,124, forward strand.
TAACAAGTTGTTTGTGTGGAGGTGATGGTAGATTTCCTCAGACATAATGCTTGTCAACAGTTTCCACATTACGGACAGACATGTGATAGGTCTATAGTTGGTAACATCATTACCCTTGATTCGTCTTTCATTACCAGAACTGTGGTACCTTTTATCAACCACTCTGGTATCTCACCTGACATCAAGCAGTCATTGAACATGGTTGTCGGTTTCGGGTGGCGGGATGTTATATTTTTAAACCAATACCCCTGCATACCATCTGGGCCTGGTGATTTCCAGTTGGTTAGTTTTTTGGCCTGCTCCTTAAGAGTTTCAACTGTGATACTTAAGTCAGTTTTTTGGTGTGCCTATTCACTAATCTCCTTCTGTACTGTCTCAATCCACACTGCCTGGTTATTATGTTTAACATCCTGCTCCCATATTCCTCTCCAGAATGTTTTAGTTTGTTCCGCCTCAGGGATCAAGTCATTGCCTCTTTCTTTCCCTTCAAGCTGTCCAAACAGCATCTTCTGGTTATTGTCAAACATGCGGTTCTGTCTATACTGACTGACTCTGCTCTCGTATCGCCTAATTGTTGCACTCTTTGCTACAATGCGTTGCTTCAGTTCCTCTATGATAATATTTAGCTTTTTCCTCCTAGTTTTGTACATTATTTCCAGTCTATTTTTAGTGTCTATGTTTTTTAGTGTCCCATTCAGAAGGGACTCAAGCTTTCCAATGTCATTTCTCATTTCCCTGATTTGACCATTCAGTCGTTTCTTCCACCAAGGTTCTGATTTTTCTTGTTTGTTGTTTCCTCTCGCTTTTATGCCAAGTAATTTCCTCACCGCATTTGCTGTTGCTTTGAGGATATTGTTGCACTGGTGAAGGCTCCTCGCCTCAAGGTATGGGATGACTTTGTTTACCTTAGCTGTTGTTTCTTTTAACTTTTTCCTGTCTACAAATCTTAGGTTCATAGGTTTCCCACTATCATTGTTCAATTCATCTACCACTAAGTTTAGGATATCAACCAAATCTTGTCCTAGCCCGTCAGCATTCATCTCCTCAATGGCCGTATCTCTGTTCCAGGTATAATTTATTTCAGCATTCAGATCATTGTCTGCTTCGGATGGTTCCTCCGTTCTCTCAACCTCTTCACCTTCATTTCCCACTGGCTCGTTTGCCTGGCATACTCCACTCTCCATTTCCAAGCTAATCTCTCTGCTCAGTTCCTCCAGTTCCAGCTCGCTTATCCACCCATTAGTTCTTATTACCCGAGCCTGCCCGGCCAATTTTTGTTCATCTAATTTAAATAGACCAATCTCGTTCCAGATGTTATGCATCCGTTTCCTATAGCCTTTCTCCTTGGGTTACTCTTCAGGTAACATTGCATAACAGTTCTATTCAATTTTTTCGTGCAGTTGGTTCTGGTCCCTTTCCTTCTTCTTCTTCCTCCGACACCAGCAGTATTTGGTTGAAAGCTAGGTCCCTGCTGCTGAGCCAGGGAGCACCTGCTGGATGAGAGTCTGTCACATGACATTCTAGTCTCCACTTCACCGTTATTCGAACTGTTTAGGTTCGACATTTAAACACTCTTATCGAGGATTTGTGAATGTATGGTTACATAACCACCGGTGATTTCATCACTCCCGGTGATTTTTGTGTGGCACTATCTATCACGCTGTAGACGAACATAAACAAACAAACAAACAAACAGGCAAAAATAAACCAAAAAAGAATAAGCATAAATTTCATTGTAATGTAATGTTTGACTGTCTGACTTAGCTTTCCCCCTCCCCTCTCTGTCCGTCTGTTTGTTTTTTCTTCATTTTTCTTTTCTTTACGTTTTTCGTTGTTGCTGTGCTGCTTTGATTTTGATTTTTGGTTTTTTGATTTTTTGACCGGGTCATCAATTCAGTCTATTTATATATTTTGATGCCTTCCTCTTTTAGTGGGGACACTACGATGCATGTGTTAGCAGGAGGTAGTGGGAGAGAATAGCGGCGGTAGTGATAATGAGGCAGTGGTGGTGGTGGTGGTGGTGGTGGTGGTGGTGGTGGCGCTGTGCTAGTAGTACTTAGCAGGAGGTAGTGGGAGAGAATAGCGGCGGTAGCCATAATGAGGCAGTGGTGGTGGTGATGTGATCGTAGCACTGTAGTGATGGTGTTGAAGTTGAAGTAGAAATAGAAGTTGAGGCAACTTGACCAGAGTTTTTAGCGTGGTAGTGGTGGTGGTGTTGGTGGTGAAATCATCTTCTCTGTCCACTTAGCCATTTAGCTATTTAGCTATTTAGTCATTTTGCCATTTTCCTCCTTTTCGACTCTAACATTCCTGATCCAAAATTAAATATTAAATTATTATTATTATTATTATTATTATTATTATTATTATTATTATTATTATTATTATTATTTTTATTATTGTTGTTGTCATCAACATCATTTTTAACATTATTATTCATCGATTTCATTGACTTACCTCTCTCTTAAACTCTCCAAAAATTGATGAACTTGTGCCTGATTTAAAAGCCATTATTATTAGCAAGAAGCATCACAATAATCAATGTCATCGTCATCATCATATTCATTTGAAAACAGAATTCTACCACATGTATGTGAATGTCCGAATGAAGCCATTCTGACTATAGAAACAGTAAAAGATATTTCGTTTGTTTCTTGAATTGCTGTTTTCTTCTATATTAGATTTATTATCAAATATGAAAGATATTTGATTTGCACGTTGTTGTTGTTGTTTTAATCCTTCTTCTTTTGAAAGTCAAGTAACAATATTTCGTTTTCTTGTAATAATTTATTCGATTTCGTTATCATTTCTCCATCGTCGGAAATATTGTTTACACCGAACAAATCCTGTCAACATATCTTTAAAAAATGATTTATAGAATTTTGGGAAAAAAAATATTAAGTTTGTTACAATCTGCCTAAACTCATTAATTCTTGTTTGTAAAAGTCGCATATAATATTTTAGGAAATCTAATGTAATCTGTCAAATGAATTTCAAAACACAGAAATGTTCTTTCAATAGAGAAATATTGGCAAAAAGGCTGAATAACATCAATATACAATGTTCAGATAATAGTAGATTCATATTTAATACGCAATACCTGAGAATGAATATTTATATATTTCATTCGTCAACTCAGTAATATGTAATACTCCCATCAACTGAAGTTTAGGTCAAAATTTCATTATTCATCAACTAAGCAATACTTATTTCATTTATTTTATGAGAAAGTGGCAAATAAAATATTCCAGTATTCCAACATGTTCGGAACATCCTAGCACTAAAGTCATCACCAACCAGGCCCTGTGCTACAATCAGGTCAGCAATGCAGATGCCGATATATATAATCTCATAGGCATTAATTACTGAACCGTGAAGGATGAAAGTCCTATACAAATTTGTATAATTACCTTAGGCATATAATAATTTCGTGCGATCAATAAATAAATCAATAAACATTGTGAAAACGTCCAAAGCGATAGAGTGATTCATTGTGTTATGGCCTGTTATTAGCAGGTAACCGTGTCCAGTGGATCCGGCTACATCCCCAAGCGAGACCGAACGAGTGACTCTGATCTCCGAGTATCGTTACACGAAATACCCTTTGGCGGAACTCTATTTCGGACGGTAGTATTCACAATCGTAATTTTTCAGTCATTACACAAGTTTATGCACTATATATAAGGATTGGCATGAATACCGAATTGGAATTTACCACATCATTAGAAAGAGAAGAATAAGATGCACTGAACATTAATGGACAGCAAAGGTTGAGATCATCAGCGACATTCATCTTTGGGAACTGAAGCGTGGCTACGGAAATGTTAAAGCAATTTTGCGAGAATTCTGAGTGCACCCAAGAAAACCTACACGTAATGGCAGTCAGAAAAGACTGGAGAAACGTTTTTCATTTGTTTTTAATTCGTTTTTCATTCTTAAAAGGAGTTATTAAATACTATGTTGACTAGATGTTTAACTGCCTCCCACCAATAAACAGTGTGAAATGTTAACTAGATACAAAGAAATAACAGTCTAACTAATGAAACCCACAAAAATAAGTGATTTTAGACCATCCAGTGTCTATGTAGGGAACACAACTAAAATTCCTAGCATTCATAATTAATGAATATCCAATTATTATAATAAATGATACGTAAATACTTCCTAGAAATCTAAATGCCTTGGTCTATATACAGATTCTCACCAGGACTTATCTGTTTAATCTTGATATGCATTTATAATCATAACTACCTTATTATCTTACAATATAATTATCATTACGTAGCATCTACATAACAAATTCCATACTGGCATATAATATCTCACTCTTCTTGCTAGTAGATGAATACACACCTAAAATATCTTAACAGTTTTAGATAATAGCTATATAAAATCAGGCTTCCGCTATCATAATTAGTACTAACTCAGGAGGAACCACCCAACTATAAACTATTATTGTTTTCATTACTGAGTAGCTACGTGGTGAATACAATACATTCACATAAAACATAACCAAACCTAATATTCGATAACTATAATCAGAATATAACCAGCACAAACAATCCTATATTCTCACAAAATACTCATCTAAACTAATATTAGCATGGTTTATCCACCTATATCTAACTGTTCGATAACCACAACTAAATTTACCGTCGACATGATTAGATTACATCAACCTCTTGCCTCTTGATTAAACTATCCTTGACCTACAATAGGTGTAAACTAACACCATATCAAATAGAGAAACATCGAAGTAGTCCACTAAGTGACAGTAGGATTTAAAAGTGCACCAAACTTGAAATCGTTAATTATATATTATACGGAGAAAACAATAGCCATAATTTATATTTAGATGCTAAAACAGAAATCCATTATCTTAAAGACAATAAAAAGCAGTTCAAAGCGTTATATCGATTCTAAGGTGACACTAGGTTTAAAAAGCCATCTATAAAATTCGAGCGGACGCTTAACTAAGTTCTTCTTCTTCTTCTTCTTCTTCTTCTTCTTCTTCTTCTTCTTCTTCGTCCACTTATTCCTCAGAGGGTCGTGGGCGCAGTGTCAACAAACATCCCTTCCAGCATGTCCTCTCAAAAGGAACCCTCTCCAACTGATCCGGCTTGGTCCCCAAGCTAGACCAGCCAAGCTCATGTATGTTACCCAACGATCTTACTCGGTGGCTGCCCCTGGGTCTACTGCTGGTACTGCTGGTTGGTTTTACCCGTAAAATCGGTTTCCTGACACATTCTAATCACATGCCCATAGTATCGGAGCTGTGATCTCTCAATTCGGAGAAGTAGCAGCTGTACCTTTAATGACACTCTGATCTCTAAGCTACGCATTCTATTGAGTAACGTTACTCAAAAGACCCTTCGGAGGAACTCCATTTCCGCCACATGTATTTTTCGGTTATAACCCAACATTCATGACCATAGGTAAGGGTTGGCACTATTTCTCGGTTATTACCCAATATTCATGACCATAGGTAAGGTTTGGCACGAATACCGAATTGCAGATAGCCTGTAGCTGCTAGGTTGTTGGTTTCTTTGGCTTTAGTTGAAGATAACCCCTCTCTTAACACGAACATCCAGCACAGAAACTAAGAGATCAGAGGCAATAACAAAATCAATTATTGATCTATTTCCCTGATTCCCATTACAACATGGATGTCTCTGTACTGGAAGAATGTGTTTATAATAGAGAATCCATTGCTAGAATAGAAGTCTAGTACGGCTTCTCTATTCGTATTAAGATCGGGATCACCGTTCCTTCCAATCACACCTTTCCATGGCAGGTGGTGCAGAGCCAACATGTACATTGAAGTCCCTCATCAGCAGTGACTCCTTCAAGAAAGGACCTGCATTCCGACTTCTTGTTTGGTGCATACATTTGCACCACCCACAGAGACCTATCTTTCAGCTTCAGCTTCAAGCGACAAATCCTCCCTCCTAACTGAATCCAGTCCATAACAGATGCTGACAGCTGATGGCTTGTGAGTATCCCCACTCCTGCCTGTTTGATTATTTCTGGCCTCACACCTGAATAGTGTAGTTTCCAAACTCCATCCAAATCTACATTATCAGGACCATAGAACTTTGTTGAGAAATCCCCGAATATATCTAGCCGGTAGCATCTAGCCTCCTACACTAGTTGCTCCTCCTTATCTGTAACGGTTGTGATGTTCCAGGATCCAATTGTGAAGGTTTACTCCCTTTCGGACTTTCTTTGGAGTTTCGGAATACGTGTCCAGACACGCCTCCTAGGTCAGCTCGCATGCACATCACTAGTTTTTGCGGTATGAAATGGATACTGGAATTTATTTTTCGAACAAGCTCCTCAAACTAAGTCTTGAACACGCCCCTTGTTAACTCGCGCGAACGTCTATGCGCTCAGTTTCGTTTTTGTTTTCCTCATCATATTGAAGTTTCAGTTTCAGTGGTCTTATTCGCGCCAGACATCAATCTGGTACTTTGTCAAACCTGCGAAGACGACTATTTTAGAGGAGGCCTTTACTTGCCTCGTCATAGCTACACCACAGGATTGTGAGTGTTTCCTTGGGAGCTGTAGTTCTCACCCATTGCTCAATATTTCCAAGTGGTTTACCACTAACTATAGAAATAAATGAAGAACAGGTATCCACATTTATTGAAATCCCTTATGGACCGACCAATAAGGCGATGTTTCTGATAAACGAAACAAAATTTAAAAAAATCAACTATCCCTAGGAGTATAATGGTTTCTGATTTAGGCATAAGCCCAACCATTTTGAGGAGGAGGGGAAAGTCTACTAAATCAATCCCAGTGCTTGACTGGTTCTTTATTTTATTGACCCCGAAAAGATGAAAGGCAAAGCTAACCTCAGCGGTATTTGAAATCAGAACGTACAGGGCGGTAACATTATACCACAAAGCATGGTGTCCGGTGGTCTACTAATACTTCCAATCCAACGCACCATTCCTAGGAGAACAAAATTATTTGGTTTGCTATCAAAAATTAGGAAATATAATTTATTATACATAAATACGTTATGGATGTTAATTATATAGAGGGGATAATTTTATGTTAGGAAACAATACAATTCTCCCCATTACTCTATCTCCTCAACTGATTCATAAGACGATTCGAATATTTGGTTGGGCTAATTACCAACTGACACAACGAACTGAAACCGCCCACAAAATCACTCACACATACGCAGGTTAATAAGCTCGTATTATACAGAAATATTTCATTTAGCATCCACTAAAGATTTGTACCAAACAAATTGATAACCGGTGCGCAGAAGTAAAACAAATTAATTGTTTAAGTCTCGGTGTAGGGACTAAAATCACATAGAAATGGTAGAGGGAAACATCGATTGAATAAAACGGAAGTCAAATGGAAAATGAATCCGGAACATTGAAACACGTGTAAAGAGTACGGAATAAATGGTGATTTGGAAATAATTCTATCATATTCGGTAACAAACCCATAATTCACTACACTCAGCGTCACATACACTGTCAAATACACATACACACACAAACATATATAGAGATAGATAGATAGATAGATAGATAGAGGGTTAATATATATATATATAGGGAGAGTCAGAGACTGAAATATATATATATATATATATATATATATATTGTATGTGTTTCTTTATGCGTGTCTGTGCGTGTGAATCTGTGTGTGCGTTTGTTGTGGTACCAAATACAATCACTCACTGAGAACAAACATTGTTACTGTTGAGTAAGAACTGACGAAAACTTCCCTGAATGAAATAATTTTTCACATCGGAACACACAAACGTTCTGTATGGTTGGACAAATATGAAAAAGCAGAACAAAAGAACTGAATAACTATGAAAATACAAATAATTGGAAACAACAAAATAACATCAAATATAGAAAATGAAAGCTGAAACAAGATTAAAAGGATAAAATAACAAACGATAACCAAGACAGAAACACAGACTCACACACTAATACACCCCCATATAAGTTTCAAATGCTTGTGTTAGTCTTGTTCTATAAAGACATAAAATTAATATATCAAAAATCGGCACGCAGTATTTCTTTGTACATAAAACAATAAACAGAAACAATCAGGAATCACAATCATAACTACGTCCAAAGTGTACACACACGCACAAACACACACATTCACGCACACATCCGACATATATATATATATATATATATACATTCTATCTATCTATCAATCTATCTATCTTCTATCTATTTAAATAAATGTATATATATATATATATATATATATTAGATAGATAGGTAGATAGCGAGCGAGCAGGACAGGGAGAGGAAAAGGAACTCAACTAATATGTTTGCTGCAGACAGTTTTCTCTGATTTTCTTAGATAGTTATATTATTAATCGTAGATAGTAACGATGTCTATCCTGTCTATGTTTCTGATTGATTTATATACAGACAACTCGCGATGTTACTTCTTGCTGGGTAAAAAGGGTAAATAACCCAGATTCGTTCACGAAGGACTTTGGCTGTGCACTTAGAAAAGTCCCTTCTTAGGCACAAGCTTGATCAAAGAGATGTTGTGTCAGAACAAAAGTCGCCCACGTAATCATTCACCCCTCACAACATCACATTGACGCACTTAAGACGATGTCACTAATTTCTCCAGCCGAGTGAACAGGAGTGATATGAAATAATATGTCATATGAAAGCATATAACGCATTGTCAGTTCCCGTGCGTGCGAGCGCATAAGGTTTCGCGTGTGTCTACTTGCCCACGTCGGCACGTATTGGTGTGTGATTTGGACGTTCAAAGACTGGCTTTGTGTGTGTGTGGTATGTGTGTGCGTGTATGTGTGTATGTGTGTGTGTGTGTATGTGTGTGTGTGTGTGTGTGTGTGTGTGTGTGTGTGTACAAATGTAGAAAATCTTGAACGCAGGAAAGTAGCTATGAACACAGTTTTAGAGAATTCGATAAAATAATCCTATAGAAGGAAAACGTGGCTATTTTCCCCGTCTATAGCCGTGTTCACAGCTATTTTCCTGCATTAGAAAAATTATACATTTCTAAACATTCTACCTCACTCAAAGCTTCAATTTTTATTTACACTATATATATATATATATATATATATATATATATATATATATATATATATATATATATATATATATATATATATATTTATCCAGAGGTTCATTCTTTCATTACTACATCTGAAGACCGACGAGCTTTTGATTCCAGAGTCGTCGGGCCAGATCGATACCGATCGAATTTTGACCTGATCAATAGCGAAACGCTGGTCACCAGTCAATAAACGTAATGAAGGCATAACAAATCGTCCTTGTATTATATATATATATATATATATATATATATATATATATATATATATAATAAATATAATTTAATATAATAAAGAGAGACAAACACAGATATGTACATATATGCGTTCAAATCATAAAGGGCCTAAACCGCTATATATCTGTGTTTGTATCTCTTTATTATATTAAATACTATTATAAGGCTCGGAAAATATTTTCCTTGTGCTGTTTCAATTATAAGGGACTATTGTGAGTTTTTAACTCAATATATACTTTTGATAAACTCAGCTGCTGGAATTTTGTCGAGCTTTTTACATGTCGAGTGAATCTGGCTGCTATTTTTAGTAACCTACGTTTTACAGGGCACGCTAGACACTGAATGCCATGTGCGGTTTTTTCTCTCTTAAAACACACGCTTCATTTAGTCTTCTAAGAATGTTAGCAGTGAAGGGAGTACTAATTTTGTACATCCACTGAAGAGCAATCGGATTTGTAATTCTGTCCACTTTGTTGCGAAACAGTTCTACCAAGGGCTGTCTGCATGTGTTGATAGTTATCACGATTCGGTTTCTATTGCTTAATTCATCCATTTAATTGAGTCTGGCAAACCGTATTGTTCATAGTTAGTATCTTATTCACCCTAGCGACTTAGGTCCCTTATGATCTGAACGCATATATGTATATATCTGTGTTGGTCTCTCTTTAGTATATTAAATTATATTATACGGGTCGGAAATTTTTTTTTCCTTAAGCTATTTTAACTATAAGGGACCATTGTGAGTTTTTATACATATATACTTTTGATATATATGTATCAAAACAAATTAGTCTATATACCTTGCACCAATAATACTTCAAACATACAACCCAATATTACCAACAAACACCAAATGAAAAGCCCACACCTAAATGCCACTCATACTACACCTAAAAATACCAACCTAAAACTTCATTTCTCTACCTCTTCTCACATAAAATATAATGACTTTCAAAAACCATTCATCCTAATACTCCAATATATGTTAACAACATTACTAACAACATTCCTAATAATCAGACTAAAACACCTAAATCAGTTAATCTAACTAAACCTATATATAATAAATTCACTAATACTAACTCTCTTAGAAAATATCCTGATACATCGTATAAATATAAAAAACAATATTGAAACCGTAATAGACGGGTTACTTGGTGTAATGTTCCATTTAATCTACAAATTAAAGATAATATCCCTAGAAAATGTTTTACTATCCTAGAGAAAAACTTCCCACCAAACCATAAATACCATCAAATTTTAAATAGATCAACTGTCAAATGTTCCTACTCCACTACCAAAAATATACAACAGAATATAAGTGCATACAATGCATATAAATGTAAAAAAAACACAAATATACCACCAACACATCAAACCAACCATAATACTAAAATAAACCGCAAGAAACCACCATCTCCTTCACCTATAACAAGTCGAGTAAATTCCACACCAAATTTGACTAACTCGCCTGATATAATATTCACGAATGGTTGTAACTGTAGAATCAAAAGAAATTCCCCATTAAAGGGAAATTGTCTTATTATTAACATAGTCTATAAATGTAAAATAGCACTAAGGACTCCACTTATTCATATATAGGAGCTACGTCTAACCAATTTAAAGTAAGATTTAATACCCACAAACATAGTTTTTAAAATGCCGCATTAGCTAATACAACATCCTTGGCTGAAACAATTAATAATTATAGAAAGAAGAATATCGATTACAACCTGACCTGGAGCGTGCTCAAAAGGGCCACCCCTTATCAAAATAACAGATACGAGTTGAAATCATGAAATCTAAGGATATCCTATTAAATAAGCGACAGGAATTAATTATATCTTGCAATCATAGATTTGGAAGAACCTTCAAATATTATAAACCTAATTAATATACACCTTACTCTTATATTGTACATATTATTATAATTAGTTTTTTTTTAAATTTAGTTAACCTATAATTAGTATTTTACTACAGAGACTTCATAATTTTAGTTCCCTCTTAGAGCTCTCTTTTCCTAAAATTAATACCTAAATGTATACCTATAAATTAATTTAATTTCCTGTTATGAATCTAGATTCCTTGTAGTTTATATAAGTTTGGTATTTGTCACATTTACACTTATCCCAAAATTTTACTTTCCTTCGTTTTTAACAAAACTCCTTAATAACATCTAATTTTTATTTATCACATACATATGAATTAATAAGTATACCTATCAATTAATTTAATTTCTTGTTATAGATCTAGATTCCTTGTGGTTTAAATAAGATTGGTATTTCTCACTAATACCCTTACCCTAAAATGTTATTTTCCTTCGTTTTTAACATTATTCTTTAATAACATCAAATTTTCGTGTACCCTTCACTGGCTTGACCTCTTTTCATCCCCAAAGTATTCTTTTCATTCAAAGTATTCTTTTCATTCAAAACATAGGTCTGCACTCCTCTACCCCTAAATTAAATTTCTACTACCACTATTCTATCAACTTGACCTCTAACTACTTTTCTATTGGTCAATTCAAAACCTGTTCCCAAACAGACATTTTATAATAAATCTTTGTTGTTTTTTTTCAATAAACACATCTCATCATTTCTGAGGATAGCATGTATCTGTGAAGGTATGTATATTTCCTCTGATAATTTGTAATATTTTTACATAGATCTATATGATATACATACCAATACACATCCTAGAAACGATCGTAAAATGATGAATTTTTTAATATAAGGAACTTGTTCTTTGTTTTTATTTCATTGTTTTTATTAATTTATATATATATATATATATATTGCCATTATCAGCATTTCCTGGTTTTCTAGAATAATGTATTTTTCTTTTAGATCCCGTTGTTTGTGACGGTGCTACCTGTGGCTCGATACGTCGATTTCTATATGGAAAATTCGTCCACATAGCTCACTATGGTCATTTTCTACAAAATCCGAATTTGACATTGCTGCTTGAAATATAATAGGCGATTTCTTTATATTTGAGGTTGGGTCCATTTCAAGGAATATGCAGGCCTCTCTTTTGTGCATTAACTAGTTATCGCATTTATTCGTTGTTTTCATTGAACCAATCCTGGTTGTTCTTTTTTGTGAAAACATTGCATTTCTCTGTTGCTTCTTGAATATTTCGGATTGTTGTGATCATTCAATACTGTCGTTGGTAGTGGTGGAGCTATTTGCCAACAACCCATTAGTGTATTCATCGTCTTTAAGTTTTGATGTGTCGAAATTCTGGCATTTTAACTGGACTGATGTTTTACAACAATGAGATTGTTGTCCGTTCAACAGTTTTCGGCATTCTTCTTTTTCTGTCTTGGCCTTAGTGACATGGTTCTTGTCGCATAGGCCAGTGCTAATTTAGTCAAAGGCGTGCCAATGCAAAGAACAGGTGTGTATATAAATAGTTTCAAAGTGGCTTTGGAGCCGGTCCTTAGTGTTGGTAATGAAGCATCCATCCTCAATGGAGATCCGATCAATAACTGAGTGTTTGCACTGCAGATCAGGCAGTCTATTTTACCATGACGCTGTCACAAAGGAGTTAGTTATTTTCTATTCTGGCGTTGAAACTGTCAAGCAAGATGAGCTTGTATTTAGGTTGCCCTTTGCAGAGAACCGTGTTATGCTACTGGTGAAATTAGTTCATCTTCACTGGTGTCATGAGTAGATACATAGGTGGAGATGAAAGCAATGAATCTATACCTAGAGAGTAGGACATGAACAGTCAAGATTCTCACATAGATGGCTGTCGGATGAGTTCATAGTCCTTCACATTCAGGTGTTTAGCTTACATTTTGTAGAGCCTTATACATGCACAGACACACACACACACACACACACACACACACACACACACACACACACACACACACACACACACACACACACACACACACACACACACACACACACACCACACAATCTCACTGACGCACACATAGACACAGAGAGAGAAAGAGGGTCTGCGTAGCTGAGATCAGGGAGACCAAAATCATGGGAGTATTCAATGCATGGAGATATGCGGTCGGGTTTAAACCTCTCTCTCTCTCTCCTTCTCTCTCTCTCTCTCTCTCTCTATATATATATATATATATATATATATATATATATATATATGGCTCTTTTACCTGCTTCAGCCATCCGGCTCAGGCCATGCTGGGGCACCGCCCTTGATATATATATATATATATAGTTATACTTAGGGAGGGTCATATTGTTTATAATATTGCCAGAAATAATAACAGAACTCACTCACTGTTTGGGTTCGGTCGGTTTCGCTTCTGTATATTTTATATCTCCATAGTTAATTTATTTGGCAATCAATGTTTATCATTGATTGACCAACGGCTAAAATTAGAAATATAAATATATATATATATAGTCTATCAAAGTTCTTTCGCCGCACATCTGTGACATCACCGGTGGTACTATTATGTTTCCTATTGTATTGTAATGTCTACGCCATTTTTATTTTATTTAGTTATTTATTCTTGTCTCTGTCTCTCTTTGCGCATGCGTTTGCGTGTGTGTTCGTGTTTGAGTGCTTGTGTTTTGGTTCTTGTATTCTATGTTTGTTCACTAGTGTGTGTTTATATGTGTTTGTTGTTATTGTACTTGGTGTATATTTTCATTTATTTATTTAGAAGCGACAACCAACTCAAAACAAACAGTAATTGTGTTCTGTTATTATTTCTGGCAATATTATAAAAATATGACCCTCCCCAAGTATAACAATAATTGTTTCGACACTCGATTTCATGTCAAAAACCTTGCAAAACATATATATATATATTGGTAAATCACTGATGAGGGACTCATTTTATAACATGTTATCCATGTGCAACCATGCAGTATTCTTCTCCCCATTTTTTCACATATATTTACCTAAACTGCGATTCTGTTTTTCTCTCACTCTCTCTCTCTCTCTCTCTCTTACTGCTCCCTCGTTCTCTCTGTTTCTCTTACTTTCTTTCGTCCCCTCTGTCATGTCAGTTAACACTTTCTCTCTACTGACCTCTTCCTCACACTTCCACTCACTCACTCACTGTTTCTCCCCTTCTCACTTCCCCCCGTTCGCGATGTTAACGATTTTCCTTCTTTCTTACATTGGATTCATCTCGAAAGGTCTATTTTCTACTCGTTCATATATTCACCCAGCTTATACTGATAGAATAACTATGTAGCTTGTGTCTTTCCTATCTTCGGTTAGCTTTCCTCTGTGTTGTTTACTTGTCTCACTCGCTTTACGCGTTTTAATTGTCCTATAACTTATTTTAGTTATTATTTCGCCAACCTGAGGTATATGATTTTTAATGCAATGAAATACCTATGACCGTTGGTAAATCACTGATGAGGGACTCATTTTATGACATGTTATCCATGTGCAACCATGCAGTATTCTGCTCCCCATTTTTTCACACATATATATATATGTATATATATATATATATATATATATATATATATATATATATATATATATATATATATATATATATATATATATATATATATATATATGTATATATATATATATATATATATATATATATATATATACATATAGAATATTTACGTATCGAGAGAGAGAGAAAAGGAGGGATAGGTGATACATGTAGTTATTTGCCAAATAGCGTATGCAGAGGGTGCTCGATACTAGTGCCGGTAGTGTTAAATATTAGAAGTGTTAATATCTAGTGGGCGAGAGAATAGCAGAGCGTAAGCAGGTGGAGAAGTAAAATACAGGAGAACAGACCGTTAAAGCATGTTTATTTAAAATACCACCTACGTATGTTTCGCCCGAATGGGCTTCTCGAGGGCATAATAACTAAAAACCGTTCCTTACATGACCCAGAATAGGTTTTTAGAGATAAGTTCACGCCAGAGTTCATTCTTCGTAAAAAAAACATGTTTTGATTTTGCAGTAGGTCAACGGAAATAACTCAGGTCGGTGTTAGGGCAGTCTTTTACGGACAAATTTTTTTATCCGATACAAGCATGTAGTTACTACCTTACCATTGCCGTTACGCACAGGGTGAGGTATGCAACGTTTGTTTCGAGACGTTTGTTTTCTGCGCCTGCCCGCTTGGGTCGATTCATGCCGTGTATGGGATGCATGGTTAGTTTCCAGATGTTTTTAGCAGCGCCTGCCCGCCGGGGTGTTAAAGCTTGATGCAGGGAGACCCGGTTTACGGTTTAACTCTTCGTTCTTATTCCATCTGAAGTAGGATATTTTTAAACGGTGTGTACAGTTTATCGTCGTTTCAGCTCTGTTGTTGATGAGCTCGTAGGGTGCCGTTATGATGTGGTAGAGCTCCATGAGGCAAAGCTCGCACTTCCTTTTGAAGTTGTACGGTGCAGCCCTTCCGATAATTTCCCAGCCCTGAACAGCAGTCTCTCTAAAGATGGTGTCTCGATAAAAACACCTGGATATAGGGTTGGCATCCCACATCTTGTATCAGTTACCAAAAGAACTATCATGGCGTCCACTAACTGCGCCAGGGTCCAAGCCTCTGCTTTTCCAGTTCCCAACTCAAACCTTGTTTCCTACGAAACGAATGACCAGTCACCTCTTAACTCTGATGTTTAAGTCTTTTAATGCTCTGATGTAGTTCGCGAGCGAAGTGGAGTGTCTTAATTTCTTATATATATATAATTTCTCATAAATAGATAGATAGATAGATAGATAGATAGATAGATAGATAGATAGATAGATAGATAGATAGATAGACACACATATAGATGTGTATGTCGTTGAAGGCTAAAAGAAAAGAACTAAAGAGTACTCGATACCGAAGTAGAGTTTTAACATTAATTTGTTTTAAGGTTAAATAGTGAATGTTGTTCCTCTGGAGATTTGCCTGTTTATCACAGGGTATCAGACAAGAACTAACGGTTAAATAGCAGACACAATGTAAAGAAAGACCCGAGATCTTTCTTTAGGAGGGATAATTAAGATATGTGGCAGCGTGCTAGTTTCGTGTATATCACTTATCAGAGTGTCTACAGGTCGTCCGATCGTTAAGAAAGCGTTCTTTAAACCTGCCCTCCGCCATGCCTACATATGTTTTGACGACCTGCTGTTCGTTTGATCGAATGGATGTAACCTCAGCCTCATAGACTACTGTGGGTATGTTATACTGTTGCTGAAAAGGACATACTCCTGGTCTTCTGCAAGAGCATGTGGATGGGGGAAATCTTTGGAGTTGGTGGTGATTTAGGTGTTCATAATTTTAGTTCCTGTACTCGGCACAGCATTACTCGGGCTGAAAATCCGCTGGGTGAAAAGAGTGTCCTCCAGTATGGTTTCCTAATTTATTGTGGAACTAACTCTCTCTTTCTCCTTTTCTCCCCCCTCCCCATGTCTCTCTCTCTCTCTCTCTCTCTCTCTCTCTCTCTCTCTCTATATATATATATATATATATATATATATATATATATATATATATATATATATATATATATATATATATATATATATATATATATATATATATATATATATATATATATATTGTTATGCTTCGGGAGGGTCATATTTGTGTAATATTGCCAGAATTAATAACAGAACACACTCACTGTTTGGTTGGTTTTCGCTTCTCGCTTCTGTGTCTTTAATATCGGTAATCTAACTTACTCGGTCCTCAATGTTGCCATTGACTGACCGACGGTCAAAAATAATACAGATACAATATAGACACAAACACATATATATAGTTTATCATAAATATTTCGTTGGACATCTGCAACATCGTCAGTGGTGTTATATCTTCCTCCTGTTGTATTGTATGTCTACGCCATTTTTATTCAGTCTGTCTATATATTTATTTATTTATTTGCTTGTTTGTTTATTGTATTTTGTCTTCTTTGCGCATGCGTTTACGTGTGTGTATAGTGTTTTGTTTGTTGTGTGATGGGCGACTAGTGTGTGTTTATGTGCTTGTTGTTATTGTGCTTGTGTATGTATTTATTTATTTATTTATTTTATTTTATTTACTTATTTATACTTCTCTTAGATCAGTGTTGTTTGTTTGGGCGTTGTTGTTACTCCATTCATTCTTTCTGTTTAGCCTTTGTGTTCTAATTTCTATTTCACTGGCCTCTCTGATTTGCCTATCTGCTGGGTCATTTCTATGTTTAGATATTATTCTAATTTGTATGTTGTCTATGTTACCGTCATGTTGTTGTCTAGCATGTTCGTATAGTACTGACCCGTTTTTTCGTCCTTTTAGTTCCCCCCAGTGTTGGTCTATCCTTTCACCTATGCTACGAGCTGTCTCACCTATGTATGTTGTTGTCATGTTTCTGCAAGTACCCTCTGTACATCTTATGCTATAGACTACGTTTCTAGTTTTACAGTTTATCCGGGGGTTCACCTTACATATGATACATTTCCTATTGGTACAGTGGGTTTTCTTAAAAGGGTAGATTTTGCTGATCAGGGATTTTATGGTGGTTCCTGGCTTTTCTACCACCTTTATTTTTAAGTGGGTCTTTCTCATGGCCTTTCTACACTGGTTAGCTAATTTCCCTCCAGGGGTTTGCGTCCACATCACTATACATGGTAACTCAGTGCAATTCCTAGATTACTACTACAAACCCAAAGTTCACTCACCACACAAACTTCGTCTGTCCCCTCTCTACCTATCTCTCTCTACATCCATTACACTCTCTCTCTCGCCTTTGGCCTACCTCCCTCTCAACATCTATGAACCTGCCCTCTGGGGCAATAAATAATTCCGACCTTAACTATCAACGCATCTCTCCAAAAGTAACCAGTATAATAAAACCCCTACCATAACATTTTGATTAAGATATCTACAAGTCACTCTCTCCTACTTCTCCAACCCCTGCATATCTTTCTTTCTCTCTCCCTCTTCCCTACTTTTCTCTCTTCCTTTTCTACTCTATCTTCCCCAACAACCCCACTTAAGGGTATTTACATTGTACATTTTACCATTCTGCTCTGAGGAAACAGTGGTCACAGCATTGGATATTTGAGTTCTGCAAGTACTTGTGAATTTGCACGTAGCATACCTAGGCTGCAGTACCACCGTGGAAACACTTGTAAGCACACGGAATAAATTACCTTTTTATGATGTCTACCTGTTATTATTCATTCTTTATATACACTCCGGAATACTGAAGGATCAGGAACTAAGTTTCTTCAACAATTCTTCCATAACTCGTAGAGTAACCTCTTACCGTACGTCAACCATATCCAGTGTAGTAATTAACCATTACTACATCTTGGATAATCCTATACCTAATATATATATATATATATATATATATATATATATATATATATATATATATATATATATATATATATATAGTTAAAAGAATAGTGGTGTAACACACAAGTTATTATATATTGGTAAACGGAATAGAAAATGCTGACAAATTTTCACAGTTGAAAAATGGTTTAATTAGGAATAAAAGAGTATTAGTGATTGTATGGGTTAGTATTCAGTTGTGGTTTTAAGTTTTTAAGTTTTTACTGGTTGCGCATTTCTAAATGCTTTTCAAAAATAATTTTGAGATAGAGTGTCCGTGCTGTTTGCTCTGATCAGTGCAAACAGCACGGACACTCTATCTCAAAATTATTTTTGAAAAGCATTTAGAAATGCGCAACCGGTAAAAACTTAAAAACTTAAAACCACAACTGAATACTAACCCATACAATCACTAATACACTTTTATTCCTAATTAAACCATTTTTCACCTGTGAACAATTTGTCAGCATTTACTATTCCGTTTACCAATATATATATATATATATATATATATATATATATATATATATATATATATATATATATATATATATATATAAGGAAGGTGAGGAAAAGGGACTGTTTTGAACTGCCTGCTTTTGAACAAAATCTCGTTTGCCAGAGCAAAACTGCTTTGACAAGACACGAACAAAGTCATATCAGTGGACCTCATGTAGATTACGAAAACCATGTTCTGTAAAGCAGTAGGGAATGTGGCAAGAAATGTGCAAGTATGGGACGTCTTAAAAGACATATGAGAATGCAATCTGAAACAGTGGAAAGTCTCAGAGGAATCTACAGTTGCCATGTATGTACCAAAGGATGCAGCTCTTTAGCTGGTTTGAAGAGCTATTTTCGTGCCTCATATTTTGTAGCACTTTATTGAGCGATAGCAATGTTCGAACACGAGTTTGCGGCCATCATATAAATATGTATATATATATATATATATGTACACTATATTCTACGTATGTGTAATTGAGCACTTTGATGTCTTCTACAATGAAGCAAATAGATCTAACCATATTGTTTACCACACACATACACACACACATAGAGACACATATACACACACACACATTTCTTGTTTGTCAAAAATAATACATAGTCAGACGCATATGTATACGTTGTAACAAGCACGATAGATTTCCAAATAGCCGTATATTTTGTAGATGTTCTTCACTGGGTTAGTATTGTAGTATTGTTCTGATATAAAGATGTAAAAGTAAACGTAGTATTAGTATGGCTAAAGCTAAAAATGGCCCATCAATTCGTCGCCATTTAGCCGTCACTCTTCAAAAGACTTAAAAGACCTCATTTACATATTGTGCTCTGTTCTTGCCCAAACTTTCAATGTCTGCTGAAGCGAAAATGAACTGGTACTCACACACACAAACACACTTACACACACTGACACTGACAAACACCCATTCACACATATTCAAACATCATACACACACATACCTACTTACACCCACTCACACTAACATAAATTCTCAAACACACACACACCTACAAACACATGCATTGTCACGTATACATACACACAGGGGTATAACACTTGGATATTGACACGCATACATATAGATACGTATGCATATAAGCATATGTAACTAGACAAAAATGCATACATACTTTCATACATAGAAAACTGAACAAAGTAAGACATTAAAAACATTAAAAACAAATACATGAAAACATTTCAATGGAAAGGATAGAAAAATATATAAAAATACACTAACAAAATAGCAAATAGAAACGACTATTTATTATAAATCCAGAAACTATGAGAGAGGGGGAACTAGAAGTGGGATAAAGAAATAAAAAAAATATTGAGACACTAATTGGCGAATAACACAAACTGTCATAGACCTATAATGTAGAAAACATCTCAACTATCAAAGTAACCAAATACACTCTCTCCATTAATAGCAACAACAAAAACACCAACAACAAAGATACTAGCACCATTAAGCTGAATAACAGCATCAATATTCTTATAGTCACCATCGTCGTCATCATCATAATCCTCGTCATTATAACCATTAAACTTTGTAGAACCAGCAACATCGCCATTACTCCACCACAACTACCACAACTACCACTACCATCCCCATCACCACCACCACCACCTTGACACCCATTAATAGCAGCAACAATAACAACAACAATACAATAACAATAACAACAATAAACAATAGACACACCCATCAAAGAATACAACTATCATCACAGCCATCATTGTTATCATACTTATCGTATTCATTATACTGATCATCATCATCATCATCATCATCCTCATCGTCATCATCACAATCATCATAAAAAAGAGTCTCAACACCCACAGCAGCATTACCAACAGAATCTCTATCATGACCATCTGTTATATATATAATCAATATCAAGAAAATTACAACAGTCACAGCTTCTGCTATCAACATTATCATCAACATCAACATTATCATATTCGACAGCATCATGTGCACAATTACCATCATCATCAATATAATAATCAAAACAGAATCATCTTAACCATCATCAACGCTATGCCCATCTATCATCATCGTTATCAATATCAACAACATCATTTTAATCATCAACACCCACACTATCGCCTTCATCATTATCATTATGAACAACATCATCATCACCAACGTCAGCACCATCACCATCATTATCACCATAATAACCATCTTCATTATCATCATCATAATTATAGTCATGTAGACCAGAATCTCACCAATATCAGCATCACACCGATGTCAGAAATGAAGGCATCTAGAGTTGTCTGGTACCACATTTATTACAGTGTCAAGAAACTCTCAGGAGACCTGGATAACAGGTCTTCAGAGAAGAAAACCCCACCTCAAGCAAGTGTTTCGGTCCTTAACTTCGGAAACGAAACGAAAATATCTAGTGTTGTTTGGCACCACATTACATATATCATCACTAGAAAAACTACTGAAACACATCATTGTTCACTGCAATCATCACTATTATCAATGGCATTATTACAACTACCACCGACTTTCGACATCAGAAAATGCACAACTAGTATCATCTCGAATATTTCCAACATCATTATCATCATTCGTCTTCTGTTTATTTTTCTAAAACCAGTCTTTGTATTCTTCTTCTTCTTCTTCTTAATTCTTTCGTTTTTTTTCTTCTATTTTCTTTTTTTTCTTGTTTTTATGTTTGTTCTTGTTTTTCTTCTTCTTCTTCTTCTTCTTCTTCTTCTTCTTCTTCTTCTTCTTCTTCTTCTTCTTCTTCTTCTTCTTCTTCTTCTTCTTCTTCTTCTTCTTCTTAATTCTTTCGTTTTCTTTTTTCTTCTATTCTTTTTTCTTTTTTTTTCTTGTTTTTCTTGTTTTTCTTCTTCTTCTTCTTCTTCTTCTTCTTCTTCTTCTTCTTCTTCTTCTTCTTCTTCTTCCTGTTTTCTAATGTTTTCGGTATCATCGTCATCGACATCATCATCATCATTCACCATTAATATCAACATCATCATCATAACAGCACTACTATGTAAAGAGTAACATCGACTGAATCATCCTAACTATGGACCCAATTATGACTGTAATGACTAGTATTCGGATGGTGAAATGGCAATGATGAGGATAAAGGTTATGATACGACAATGATCATTATGATGATGGTGAGGAGGAGGATACAGATAGTGACTATGACCGCAGTAACGACGTAACGTTGTTAATGTTAATGATGATGATGGTCCCGTCCACGGCGACGATAACGAATCTGATGATAATATTGACCATGATGCGGTAGATTGGCAAAGGGTGGTGGATTGGCAGGATCGGTAGAGGGTCGGACGCCATGCTTTGCAGCATAGAGTTACGGCCCTTTATGATCTGAGTTCAAATCCCGCCGAGGTTAACTTTGCATTTCATCCTTACGTACGGGATCGATAACATAAAGCACCAGTAACGTACTGGGTTGATTTAATCGACTTTCTCCATCCTCCCAAATTACTGGCCTTGTGCCTATACTAGAAATCA
>OZ024742.1:78022255-78069755 GCA_964016885.1 Eledone cirrhosa
TGACATTTATTCCGTTCATAGGTCGAAGTGGAAAAAGTAAAATATTCGATATAGACAAAATCCACTGCGTATTATTCAGTGAGCTTCCAGGCTTCGATTTATATGGAAGAAAGAGCTCTATATTTTATTGCAAACACACTCTACATTAAGGAATTAATACAGATATTCATGAATATTACATAATCACATCGTTTAACCTTATATGGATATATTCTAGCCATTCACAGGTCAAAATATTTCTAAGCACGAATCGGTGTTTCCATAAAAGTCACTGAACCCCTACACTTTTATTTCTTTCATTGTTATATTAATGGACAGAGTCATCTATCAAACAATGTAGTTGTCAAAAGGAATCTGATATATAAACGTACGCAATCCCATTTATGTATTTAACTGTGTGTGTGTATGTAAGCCTGTATATATGAATGTATGTATATACGTATGTACGTATGTATGTATGTATAGGATATGTATGTATGTATGTATGTATGTATGTATGTATGTATGTATGTATGTATGTATATATTTATGTATGCATATATATGTATGTATTTATGGATGTATATATGCATGTATGTATGCATGTATGTATAGTATATATGAACATACATTTATATCTCATATGTTATATAATTCCATACACAAACATATGTATATAGATATATATCTATGTATTTAAGTACATTTTTTAATGTATATATATATATATATATGTGTGTACATGTGTGCGTGCGTGTATTAGTGCATGTATTTGTGCGTGTAATTGTGCATGTGTGTGCGTGTTGTGTGTGTGTATGTGTGAGAGTGAGAGAGAGAGAGAGAGAGACAGAGAGAGAGAGAGAGAGAGAGAGAGAGAGAGAGAGAGAGAGAGAGAGAGAGAGAGGGGGAGAGAGAGAGAGAGAGAAAATGTGTGCAAGCGTGTATAGTTGCGTTCGCCTGTACGATTCCCATTCTTAGAGGAATCCTTCCATATGTAACTACCAGTGATTGATACGTATGCTTCCTTGTCTTAAACTGAAGAAATATACATTAATATCACTTACTGCGAAACCTGAACCCACATAAAAATATTTGACTCCGAACATCTATTTCACCGTTCTTTATATAGGAAACACTTTTATCTCTCAGAACTGAAAACTGCAGTTATCGCTGGAGACCATAAGGTAATCATTCACGTCAAGATTCACACATTCACCAATATATAGAAGTACACATAAACACATACATATACAAACACACATATATATATCCATATATACACACCTCCACCCATACATCCATACATACATCTATACATACATACATACATACATACATACATACATACATACATACATACATGCAGGCATTCAAAGATGCCACATTGGTAAATAGGTAACTAAATACGCACGCATCACACTCATACATACACATATATACATACACACACATACATATCGTGCGCCGATTTTTCGATACTCGATCTTTCTAATATATTTAGCTCTGGACATAGCTATCCACCAGTTAATTTTATTGCTCATATTTTGTCGATTCTATTGAGTGATGAATAGCTTTTGTTTTATTTTAACATGTCTACTGAGCACTCTAATTCGATATGTGTATTTCCACATTCACTCGAATTATTTTCGCGGATATAGGGGTCATCTCCCTTGTCTAATGCCATGTGCGTTTTTCACCGCTAGTTGACTCCTTTGCCGCCAGGATAAAACTCGTTGACGACGTAAACTCCATTCCACTTATTCTAGTAGGCTTTTATATTTATATGTGAGCTGATAGAGTACTGTCTAAGGATTTACAGAAACCCATGAAGCTAGATTTAACACCTTTCTAGTGGGTCCGGGTATGATTTTACATTCATTTAAATTATTGACGTATTGTTTTATTGATATTTTTTATCTGTTTGGCCCGAATCTTCCTTTATCGATTTTAAATCGTATGGTTGATTGTAGACTTGTTCTATATGTGACGGTATTTTAACGATAGTTATAGCTCTGATTCATCTGAATTATTGAGCCCTCTGCCGCTCATATCGGATTTCGTTTTTCGTTAACTCGTGCGCCGATTTTTCGATACTCGATCTTTCTAATATATTTAGCTCTGGACATAGCTATCCACCAGTTAATTTTATTGCTCATATTTTGTCGATTCTATTGAGTGATGAATAGCTTTTGTTTTATTTTAACATGTCTATTGAGCACTCTAATTCGATATGTGTATTTCCACATTCACTCGAATTATTTTCGCGGATATAGGGGTCATCTCCCTTGTCTAATGCCATGTGCGTTTTTCACCGCTAGTTGACTCCTTTGCCGCCAGGATAAAACTCGTTGACGACGTAAACTCCATTCCACTTATTCTAGTAGGCTTTTATATTTATATGTGAGCTGATAGAGTACTGTCTAAGGATTTACAGAAACCCATGAAGCTAGATTTAACACCTTTCTAGTGGGTCCGGGTATGATTTTACATTCATTTAAATTATTGACGTATTGTTTTATTGATATTTTTTATCTGTTTGGCCCGAATCTTCCTTTATCGATTTTAAATCGTATGGTTGATTGTAGACTTGTTCTATATGTGACGGTATTTTAACGATAGTTATAGCTCTGATTCATCTGAATTATTGAGCCCTCTGCCGCTCATATCGGATTTCGTTTTTCGTTAACTCGTGCGCCGATTTTTCGATACTCGATCTTTCTAATATATTTAGCTCTGGACATAGCTATCCACCAGTTAATTTTATTGCTCATATTTTGTCGATTCTATTGAGTGATGAATAGCTTTTGTTTTATTTTAACATGTCTATTGAGCACTCTAATTCGATATGTGTATTTCCACATTCACTCGAATTATTTTCGCGGATATAGGGGTCATCTCCCTTGTCTAATGCCATGTGCGTTTTTCACCGCTAGTTGACTCCTTTGCCGCCAGGATAAAACTCGTTGACGACGTAAACTCCATTCCACTTATTCTAGTAGGCTTTTATATTTATATGTGAGCTGATAGAGTACTGTCTAAGGATTTACAGAAACCCATGAAGCTAGATTTAACACCTTTCTAGTGGGTCCGGGTATGATTTTACATTCATTTAAATTATTGACGTATTGTTTTATTGATATTTTTTATCTGTTTGGCCCGAATCTTCCTTTATCGATTTTAAATCGTATGGTTGATTGTAGACTTGTTCTATATGTGACGGTATTTTAACGATAGTTATAGCTCTGATTCATCTGAATTATTGAGCCCTCTGCCGCTCATATCGGATTTCGTTTTTCGTTAACTCGTGCGCCGATTTTTCGATACTCGATCTTTCTAATATATTTAGCTCTGGACATAGCTATCCACCAGTTAATTTTATTGCTCATATTTTGTCGATTCTATTGAGTGATGAATAGCTTTTGTTTTATTTTAACATGTCTATTGAGCACTCTAATTCGATATGTGTATTTCCACATTCACTCGAATTATTTTCGCGGATATAGGGGTCATCTCCCTTGTCTAATGCCATGTGCGTTTTTCACCGCTAGTTGACTCCTTTGCCGCCAGGATAAAACTCGTTGACGACGTAAACTCCATTCCACTTATTCTAGTAGGCTTTTATATTTATATGTGAGCTGATAGAGTACTGTCTAAGGATTTACAGAAACCCATGAAGCTAGATTTAACACCTTTCTAGTGGGTCCGGGTATGATTTTACATTCATTTAAATTATTGACGTATTGTTTTATTGATATTTTTTATCTGTTTGGCCCGAATCTTCCTTTATCGATTTTAAATCGTATGGTTGATTGTAGACTTGTTCTATATGTGACGGTATTTTAACGATAGTTATAGCTCTGATTCATCTGAATTATTGAGCCCTCTGCCGCTCATATCGGATTTCGTTTTTCGTTAACTCGTGCGCCGATTTTTCGATACTCGATCTTTCTAATATATTTAGCTCTGGACATAGCTATCCACCAGTTAATTTTATTGCTCATATTTTGTCGATTCTATTGAGTGATGAATAGCTTTTGTTTTATTTTAACATGTCTATTGAGCACTCTAATTCGATATGTGTATTTCCACATTCACTCGAATTATTTTCGCGGATATAGGGGTCATCTCCCTTGTCTAATGCCATGTGCGTTTTTCACCGCTAGTTGACTCCTTTGCCGCCAGGATAAAACTCGTTGACGACGTAAACTCCATTCCACTTATTCTAGTAGGCTTTTATATTTATATGTGAGCTGATAGAGTACTGTCTAAGGATTTACAGAAACCCATGAAGCTAGATTTAACACCTTTCTAGTGGGTCCGGGTATGATTTTACATTCATTTAAATTATTGACGTATTGTTTTATTGATATTTTTTATCTGTTTGGCCCGAATCTTCCTTTATCGATTTTAAATCGTATGGTTGATTGTAGACTTGTTCTATATGTGACGGTATTTTAACGATAGTTATAGCTCTGATTCATCTGAATTATTGAGCCCTCTGCCGCTCATATCGGATTTCGTTTTTCGTTAACTCGTGCGCCGATTTTTCGATACTCGATCTTTCTAATATATTTAGCTCTGGACATAGCTATCCACCAGTTAATTTTATTGCTCATATTTTGTCGATTCTATTGAGTGATGAATAGCTTTTGTTTTATTTTAACATGTCTATTGAGCACTCTAATTCGATATGTGTATTTCCACATTCACTCGAATTATTTTCGCGGATATAGGGGTCATCTCCCTTGTCTAATGCCATGTGCGTTTTTCACCGCTAGTTGACTCCTTTGCCGCCAGGATAAAACTCGTTGACGACGTAAACTCCATTCCACTTATTCTAGTAGGCTTTTATATTTATATGTGAGCTGATAGAGTACTGTCTAAGGATTTACAGAAACCCATGAAGCTAGATTTAACACCTTTCTAGTGGGTCCGGGTATGATTTTACATTCATTTAAATTATTGACGTATTGTTTTATTGATATTTTTTATCTGTTTGGCCCGAATCTTCCTTTATCGATTTTAAATCGTATGGTTGATTGTAGACTTGTTCTATATGTGACGGTATTTTAACGATAGTTATAGCTCTGATTCATCTGAATTATTGAGCCCTCTGCCGCTCATATCGGATTTCGTTTTTCGTTAACTCGTGCGCCGATTTTTCGATACTCGATCTTTCTAATATATTTAGCTCTGGACATAGCTATCCACCAGTTAATTTTATTGCTCATATTTTGTCGATTCTATTGAGTGATGAATAGCTTTTGTTTTATTTTAACATGTCTATTGAGCACTCTAATTCGATATGTGTATTTCCACATTCACTCGAATTATTTTCGCGGATATAGGGGTCATCTCCCTTGTCTAATGCCATGTGCGTTTTTCACCGCTAGTTGACTCCTTTGCCGCCAGGATAAAACTCGTTGACGACGTAAACTCCATTCCACTTATTCTAGTAGGCTTTTATATTTATATGTGAGCTGATAGAGTACTGTCTAAGGATTTACAGAAACCCATGAAGCTAGATTTAACACCTTTCTAGTGGGTCCGGGTATGATTTTACATTCATTTAAATTATTGACGTATTGTTTTATTGATATTTTTTATCTGTTTGGCCCGAATCTTCCTTTATCGATTTTAAATCGTATGGTTGATTGTAGACTTGTTCTATATGTGACGGTATTTTAACGATAGTTATAGCTCTGATTCATCTGAATTATTGAGCCCTCTGCCGCTCATATCGGATTTCGTTTTTCGTTAACTCGTGCGCCGATTTTTCGATACTCGATCTTTCTAATATATTTAGCTCTGGACATAGCTATCCACCAGTTAATTTTATTGCTCATATTTTGTCGATTCTATTGAGTGATGAATAGCTTTTGTTTTATTTTAACATGTCTATTGAGCACTCTAATTCGATATGTGTATTTCCACATTCACTCGAATTATTTTCGCGGATATAGGGGTCATCTCCCTTGTCTAATGCCATGTGCGTTTTTCACCGCTAGTTGACTCCTTTGCCGCCAGGATAAAACTCGTTGACGACGTAAACTCCATTCCACTTATTCTAGTAGGCTTTTATATTTATATGTGAGCTGATAGAGTACTGTCTAAGGATTTACAGAAACCCATGAAGCTAGATTTAACACCTTTCTAGTGGGTCCGGGTATGATTTTACATTCATTTAAATTATTGACGTATTGTTTTATTGATATTTTTTATCTGTTTGGCCCGAATCTTCCTTTATCGATTTTAAATCGTATGGTTGATTGTAGACTTGTTCTATATGTGACGGTATTTTAACGATAGTTATAGCTCTGATTCATCTGAATTATTGAGCCCTCTGCCGCTCATATCGGATTTCGTTTTTCGTTAACTCGTGCGCCGATTTTTCGATACTCGATCTTTCTAATATATTTAGCTCTGGACATAGCTATCCACCAGTTAATTTTATTGCTCATATTTTGTCGATTCTATTGAGTGATGAATAGCTTTTGTTTTATTTTAACATGTCTATTGAGCACTCTAATTCGATATGTGTATTTCCACATTCACTCGAATTATTTTCGCGGATATAGGGGTCATCTCCCTTGTCTAATGCCATGTGCGTTTTTCACCGCTAGTTGACTCCTTTGCCGCCAGGATAAAACTCGTTGACGACGTAAACTCCATTCCACTTATTCTAGTAGGCTTTTATATTTATATGTGAGCTGATAGAGTACTGTCTAAGGATTTACAGAAACCCATGAAGCTAGATTTAACACCTTTCTAGTGGGTCCGGGTATGATTTTACATTCATTTAAATTATTGACGTATTGTTTTATTGATATTTTTTATCTGTTTGGCCCGAATCTTCCTTTATCGATTTTAAATCGTATGGTTGATTGTAGACTTGTTCTATATGTGACGGTATTTTAACGATAGTTATAGCTCTGATTCATCTGAATTATTGAGCCCTCTGCCGCTCATATCGGATTTCGTTTTTCGTTAACTCGTGCGCCGATTTTTCGATACTCGATCTTTCTAATATATTTAGCTCTGGACATAGCTATCCACCAGTTAATTTTATTGCTCATATTTTGTCGATTCTATTGAGTGATGAATAGCTTTTGTTTTATTTTAACATGTCTATTGAGCACTCTAATTCGATATGTGTATTTCCACATTCACTCGAATTATTTTCGCGGATATAGGGGTCATCTCCCTTGTCTAATGCCATGTGCGTTTTTCACCGCTAGTTGACTCCTTTGCCGCCAGGATAAAACTCGTTGACGACGTAAACTCCATTCCACTTATTCTAGTAGGCTTTTATATTTATATGTGAGCTGATAGAGTACTGTCTAAGGATTTACAGAAACCCATGAAGCTAGATTTAACACCTTTCTAGTGGGTCCGGGTATGATTTTACATTCATTTAAATTATTGACGTATTGTTTTATTGATATTTTTTATCTGTTTGGCCCGAATCTTCCTTTATCGATTTTAAATCGTATGGTTGATTGTAGACTTGTTCTATATGTGACGGTATTTTAACGATAGTTATAGCTCTGATTCATCTGAATTATTGAGCCCTCTGCCGCTCATATCGGATTTCGTTTTTCGTTAACTCGTGCGCCGATTTTTCGATACTCGATCTTTCTAATATATATATATATATATATATATATGTGTGTGTGTGTGAGGGGGAGAGATGAATTTCGATAGTAAGATAGCTAGACACATAGCTATACTTTAAGAATTATTAAATAGCATTTACAGTAATAAGAAAATATATGTATATCCATTCTATGGTATGAATATTCAGATTTTAGACATATGCGTATATTTTGATTGCAAACTTTATACGCATATCACAGACATATTTTTACACAATACATATCATATATACATATGTGAGCAATCATATATGTATTTATGTGTGTGAGCGTGTGCAGGTATCACATGTGTATAGGAATGTATATTTGAGTGGAATTATCTATTGCAAAATATAATTTCTGCATATATAAACCTTATATTTTTTTAAATATATATGTGTATGCTTCCGTGCATATGCATAAATATATATGTGTGTGCATATATATATGTGTGTGCATATATATATATGTATGTATATATATACATATATATACATATATATATACAAATAAGTATGTTTTGAAACAGTGAGCAGGTTTGAAATTAGAAAATAGAATAGCTTTCACCGTATTTTTTTAAAAGAAATTTTAGTCTGATAATGGGGTTTAGAACCCTCAGATAAATGTAAAAAGATGAGTATTGACGTACATGCACGTCAATACTCATCTTTTTCCCTTTATCTGAGGGTTCTAAACCCCATTATCAGACTAAAATTTCTTTAGTCAAAAATACGGTGAAAGATATATATATATACATATATGTATGTGTATATATATATATATATATATATATATATATATATATATATATATATATATATAGATAGATAGATAGATAGATAGATAGATAGATAGATAGATATATGTATGTATATGTACATATATATGTACATATATATGTGTGTGTGTGTGTGTGTGTGTGTGTGTGTGTGTGTGTGTGTGTGTGTGTGTGTGTGTGTGTGTGTGTGTGTGTGTGTGTGTGTGTGTGTGTGTGTGTGTGTGTGTGTGTGTGTGTGTGTGTGTGCGTGTGTGTGTGTGTGTGTACCAGCGCCAACGTCGATTAAAAGGTTGGGGTTCAAAGAAAACACATTTACTCCATTCTTGCTTTGATGCCGAAATGCAAGAATTTAACATCATTACCCTGAAAAGAAATATGAAAGAGGACATGAAAACCACCCATAAATACACACAAACACAGATGAACTTACACACACACAAAAACAATTAAATTCATATTCACTATCCAATATATACATACACCCGCACAATTCCAAATGACATATATTACTGGCGCAGGACAGAAAGAGTAGTAAAATCTCATATACTCTATACTTAGAAGTAGAATCAGTGGCTGCGAGAAAGATAGATATATGGGAGAGAGTGTATTAAGGAAGATGACACTCTCAGGAAAGAGACGGAGAAGAAGAGAGAGAGATGTATATAAAGAGAGAGCTATATATATAGAGAGAGAGAGAGAGAGGTATAGATATAGATAGAAAGAGAGAGAGAGTGGGAGGGAAAGAGATAGAGAGAGAGTCAGGGAATATGGATTGCAAAATATAGAGAGGAAAATAATTGCCAGAAATCCGCAGTGAAAATGTTCATAGATCGGGCTGATAGGTAAGGGGAGGGCGTAGTACCATTCATGTTGTTTGCTAGACTGTTTATGACTAATCGAAGAATGACCAACCTCCATCAAAACGTGATAAAAGTTGAATAGTAAAATACACTGTAAGTTCTTAGAGTAGATATTTGCCGCCGCCTAAGTTCCTTTGACCGGTCGGTTAGTCTTAGAAGGAGAATAATAGGAATCAACTTAGATCGACTAACTATAAATTCTTATGGTAGCCTTTTAAAGGATATTTTTACGTTCGCCAATACTGCATTTAACTGCCTTTAGGGTATAAAAACCTAGCCATTCTTTGAAGTATTTAGATTTTTATCCGAAACGACTGATTAAATCAATCGAATATACATAGATAGAGTGCGTGAATAAATGAGAGAGGAAAGAGTGAAATAAAGAGGTAAACAAAAAGGGTAGAGAGAAAGAGGGAAAGAAACAGAGAGTTTAAAATATGTGTGAGAGTGTTAATTCAAGACTGAATATAAGGGCAAAACGAACGACTGCGTGAGAGAATGACTATTGATGTATAATTATATAGTCACACACATACACACACATACATACCCGCATACACACTCACACACGCACACACACATATGTATGTATACATGTATATATATATATATATATATATATATATATATATATATATATATATATATATGTGCGTGGTGTGTGTGTGATTTTTATTTGGAAAATATTGGATATATGTGTGTATGTATATTTCTATCAATCTAACTTTCTAACTATTTGGTTATCTATGAATTTACACCGTATATATATATATATATATATATATATATATATATATATATATATATATATATATATATTGCAAATCTGAAGTATCTAAACAACACACATACAGCCACATATATACACGCACATTCATTTATATAGTTCAACTATGTGTGGATGTGTGCGTGTGTGTGTGAATATATATATATGTATTTATCTACATATATTTCTAAAGATGAGAGCCAGTAATCTCACAATCATATATGACAATGTTTTGATCTTCTTCCTTTTTACTCCTTATATGCAAAGCGCCCCCTTGCTAATAATACAATAAATGGAAATTTTCACACCATATAATGGTATATTAGATTTTAAGTCCTTTAACCCTTTCACTTTTCAGTTTAAGATATTGAAACGTTCTACCCATAAATTTATAGGAATAGTTAGAAGTGTTTCTCACGTTCTGTAGTATCCATTGTTTACAGATAAATCTATTATCACAAGTTATATTTTACCTGGAGTGCAGCTATGCTCCCTAGCGAATATTAACGTTTTTTCTGTTATTTTTTTATTTTTTATTCTATTCATTTATTCATTTTTGATAAATTATTGATAATCAATTCTGTTATTTTCTTAATAGTATTTATTAATTATAGATATAGCTATCATAAGTATATTAAATCTTAGCTGTCATCCTTCTCAACCATGTTTTCAAGTGTTGTCAAAACTTGTAGATCAAAGGCCACATCAAAATAAATCTCATCGTAGGAAGATTAATTGTAAAAATACCGGACAATTAGTTTATAGCAAATAGATACGTCTCGTTGCTTTCATAGATCAAATCATTTTAGAGACACCTTTGTATTTTATTGATCCTGGATCTGTTTACCAAGTTTGTTCTTTCCAAAAGTCTTGGACCAATCATGTCACAAATTATACTTATCCTTCATTCTTTTAAGTTCTAATTCCACATTCTGCCTAGATAATTTTACCTTTCATCCTCATTCCATTGTGGTCGATAAAGTACGTACCATACAAGACTTATAGTCGATTGAATTGACTATAAAACGTGTTGGTCTTATGCCAACATTTAGAATCATTATTATTGCGGATATAGTTTTCATAAATTTCAGTTTCTTTCCACTTCGCATGTGCTACGAATACAACAGTTTTGTTGCTAACGAAGATAAGTTACTTAACAATTTCCCAATATAGATTATAAATTCATAATATATTGCTACCCTACCAGCGGCAGCAACAAAGAGTGTAATGATATAACTTATATTAGTGTTGTAGCAGCGAGAGAATCAGCAATAAAATAATTGGTCCAAGCGAATAGGAATGGCGTTTAAAGTTCGGAAGAACACGTTTATCTCAACAAGGCTTGATGAAATTAACATCTAATGACAAGGACAAACACAAAATATTTTTCCGGCTTCCAATCGATCAAAGTAACTAATCGATAATGTTTAGTTCGTTTTGGGTCGATCTGAACAAATTAATTATTTTATCTTGCATCTATTGCTAACAATATTATTGATGGAAGTTAGGTCTCATTGTCAGGTTATTTTCGAATATACGCCCTTACACACGTTGTATATGAGGAATATATATATACACAATTATCTGAGTGTGTATAAGTGCCTATTCAAAGCGTATATGTTTCTTTATATATCAGCACGAATTTGCCCTAAACAAATGAGTCCTCTAGCATCATTATTCAGTCGTAGTTGATTTCTGGCCGTCAGCCATCTTTTTATGTCATAGATTATTATATGTTTCTTAGAGATCTGATAATGTTTATATGTGTTTCTTGTATGCACGCACGCACATGAATGCGTGAATCTGTGCATCTTTCTCCTTTATTAATGAAATAACAGCCTTAATGTATGTGTTTGCGCTCAAGTGTTACTGTAAAGATTTGTATTCTTACACATCAAGAGTGCACATGAAGCTGTTCTTGTGAATATAATGCCTGCAACTATCGGTCATGAGAGCTGGCTGTGATTCGTATTGTCATTAATATATCGTCTCTACAAAGAAGAAGTCCCCAAGATCAATTACGCTCGCGGTAAACAGGTTGAATATTAAACGAGTGAGAGCGCATACTAGTAAATCACTAATAAAGAAAGGAGTCATCACGGAAGTGAAACCAATATGTATAATCTCAGTGTAAGAATTATAATAGTTGATCTCTCTAAATAATACTTTTTTAATGTGAGGATAGACGCCTACATCCACCCCCACCCTCTCACCATATATATGTGCATGTGTGTGTGTACATAAGTCAGATTTCTTTGTATGGTGCCGTTCACGACATATCATTCTAGAGACATATCTGCGACTAAACAAATATAGCCAGAGGAGCTGCTTGAAACACACCAGAAAAAGAACAAGATGTGTCAAAATGATGGAAGAACTGAACTGACAGATATTTTGCAACTGTATTTGAGGAGAGAAGTACTGAAGATGGTGATGGAACACGATATTTATCAACTTGAATAGTAATGTCCCCTTCAGTTCATAATCTAGGAGAATGTTACTCAGAGGAAAAACCTGAAAAGCATTCTATTTCTGGTCGTTGCATTCAACGGTGGGCCGCTGAATGGAAAGCTGTTTGCTATTAAATATGACTGTTGTTCTTTATACCGTAATCAATTCTACACATAGAACATTCTTGGAAGCATATCAGACAACTGTTCATTCAGAAGTGGTAATAGTCTTCGAGATTGTTGTACTCAAACACGACATGACTTCCAGGAAACCTATCACACTCGCACTTAGTTTATGGTATAGTAGATGCACCAACGTTATATATATATATATATATATATATATATATATATATATATATATATATATATATATATATATATATCCAGGGTGTCCCAAAGTGTGTATACAATTTCGGAGACAACCTATATATATATATAGTATAAATGCGTGTGCATTTGTGAGTGTGTGTGTGTGCGTGTGTGTGTGTGGGTCTGTGTGTGTGTGTGTGCGTGTGTGTGTGTGCGTGTGTGTTTCACACACACAAACAAAAACATTCAATGCAAAGGGTAGATTAAATTATATATATTCAGCTAAGACGTTATGCAGTTACCTTGTCGTTTGGTTGAGAAAACAAGAATTTATCGTTATTATATATGGACATATAAGAGTGTCTATGTGGGAAGAGGTCTGTGTGTATGCATTTATATAAAATAAATGATATAAAATTATTTTTCCGAAATCTGCCATTTATAGCAGTAACTAATAATTTAAACTTTCAATAAGAAACTTTGAAGATATAAAAATGTTCATTTAACACCCCTCCATCTTTATCGTTTCAAAATGCTCTAATCATGAATTTAAATTAGTTGATAACCCTTTCTATCAAAGCAAATTTTCTGTGAGAATGTCAAGGGTCTCTCATTAATAGGTTTCTTTCAAGTCTTTCTTGTAATGATCAGTGGAAGAAAACGATTCATCTGACGTGAGTTGCCCGAATTAGATAGAATTAGTTAAGAAAAGATTCTCTGATAAAGACGATAAGTGTCTATTGTTTGTGTTATTCAAACTTAAAACCGAAATACGTCTTGCATGTAGCAACGATTTTCGTTATAAAAATCCGTCAGAAGTCATTTCTCTTTCTGTTTAACTCTTGATAATTATTTCATAGAAGAAAAATAACCGCAATTACGCTGGTGAACCAGCATTGAATCGCACTATTAATTTTCAGATTGATGTTTTCCAAACAGACCAAACGAAATAAATCAACGTGCTGGAGGTTCAAACATTGATGCTTTTCACGTCGAACTATAACGCCCATGTTTCGTAAGAGAAGGCATTTAATTATTTCTCGTTGCACAGTGTATATAGAGAAAGCAATCTTGTAATAGACCATCCGTCTCTATGTTAATTTTGACAGGGAGATCATGCGTTACAAATAGGGCCACCTCGGTATTTTAATTCGAAAGTATTGTGTCATTTACCACATGGTTCAACATATTCTTTCGTTTTTAAAAACGGTAGACTGTGATTTTTACACTACTTTTAGCAAGCTGATTAAAAGCATCGAAGCACAATCATAGGCTGTTAATGAGTGGGCCTGAAATTTACAGGGATAATTATGTTCACCGAGAGGTTCTGCTTCAGCTGTTAAATGATGTGGGTGAAAGTAGCTTGGTGTGACGCCAGGTGGAAAGAGAACCCCTTGATTCAATCAAGTGGACAGTGATGCCATCAGAGCACAAAAGAAACCTTACAAATCTTGGCATGGAAATAGGTCCTCCTTCTTGCACTAGTCATACAAACATGTGCGAAAAGAGACAGTAAAGACGTTCAAAGTAAAGACATGGGAATTTTTTTTTTTTTGTTTAAGCTGGAATACGACTTCTGATTAGCAAATAATGCTTTCGGGCAGACTGTTGGCCAACGTCGTAATAAGACTTCCTCCTCCCTGCCTGCTATCAAAAACATGTCTGGGGTTCTCCTCTATATAGAGAGGAACATCCTCGCAAACTGGAGATAATACTTTGATAATGACTTAAACCTGGTCAAAACAACATCTTCTGAGGTGCTTCTGAAAACGATGACTAATCTGTCGGAGGCTAAGATCACAAGATAAATTAAAGAGCTCAAATGTGACAAGGCCGATGGGGACGAGGAAATTCAGCACTAGATGTTAAAAACCTTAAATAGAGAAGGTATTCTCTGACTGTCTCGTGTGTGCCGGGTATACAGGATGGTTGAAAAGGCATCTAAGCAATGGCAATGGGAAGTGATCATCCCAATTTTGAAAAAAGGGGACAAGAGAGATTGCATCCATTATAAGGGGATCTTCTTGCTAAGCCTACACTGCAAAGTCTAAGCTAAGTGTCTGGTAAAAATATGCAGCGAGGTTGTTGAGTTGAAGACAACTGATGTACAGTGTGGTTGTTGCCCTAAACGTAGCACAGTGGACCTAATATCGACACTGCAGCAGGTCTTTGAGAAATATTGGGAGTATTGACAAGAGGTGTATGCTTGGTCCATAGCAATCGAAAAGGCATACGAAAAGGCAATCGAAAAGGCATCTTTCCATGGGACAGACTGTAGATGATTCTTTAAAAGTATGAGATGGATGCACACTTATTCTGCTATGTCTATCGGATTGCTCTAGTATTTGTGTTCGGATAAATTGTGCTCAAACGAAAGCAGCCGATAGGGGACCTAGAAGCAAACTCCAAGCAAGACTGTTGGATAATATCTAAGGGCTCGGCTTATCTCGCTTTGGGATGCTGAGAATTGCTTCCGACAAAACCTGCTGGAAGGCGGCTGTGAAAGCTTTGCCCCACAACAGTCCCACGAATAGTTGGGCGAAGAAGAAGAAGAAGAAGAAGAAGAAGAAGAAGAAGAAGAAGAAGAAGAAGAAGAAGAAGAAGAAGAAGATAACTATATAAAACCGTTGAAATTGAGTATCAGTACTCAATAGAGAGCGTTGCTTAGAGATGAGAGTCACTACAGGTACAGCCGCTACTTGTTCAAATTGAGAGATCACTGCTCTGATACTATGGGCATGTGGTTATAATGTCTCAAGAAAGAATCGCTGGACAGTTTTACGGACAAAACCAACGAACAGGAGATCTCGAGCAGCATGGTTGCATAGCATCCATGTGCTTGACTGGTCTCGCTTGGGGATCAAGCCAAATCAGTTGCTTCTGACTAGAACCGCAGAAAGAAGTGTTTGAGGACTCGGCCCAATGACCTTCTCAAGAATAAGTGCGCGAAGTTGAAGAAGAGAGAGAGAAAATATCTTCTTAGCTAACAAAGGTAGCTATATCCAAGAGAAATGTCTACCTTGTTAATCGAACTCGTAGAATCCGAAGCCAAATTGTCACACAATATCGTTATAAAAATGATGGATACAAATAACAAGCATGTCCTCTCAATATTAATCCCTTGGAAAATGGAGGTGACATGCTCCGGAGCTCATCTTTTGATCGTCATGAACGCCCTATATTTTAGAATATGTAACGTTCGTTTCTAGATTCTATTGATATGGAGCTAATCACAACACTAGCTCATCCAACCCACTATTGTCTCGAGGACAGGTTGGCCTACAACCAGTACAAATAAACCAGCAACGACATGCTCAGTTTTCATCCAGGATTAATATTGAGAGGTCATGCTTGTTATTTGTATCCATCATTTTTATAACGATATTGTGTGACAATTTGGCTTCGGATTCTATGAGTTCGATTAACAAGGTAGATATTTCTCTTGGATATATCTACCTTTGTTAGCTAAGAATCGACTGAATTTAACAGAATTGAGATATCAAATTGCCAATAAATAACTGTTCTTCGAGCCTAAGTAAAAGATACCAATACAGGTTTTTCTACGTGTGCCATGCTCACAAAATTTCATAATCAACTGAACTGAATAATAATATTTTCTCATAAATTTGAAAAAGAATGCCAATTTTGAACTCAGATGAATGAAATGAAATGTAGCATTCGTTTTACTGATTCTACTACAATCCCACTCCCTTTTGAAACGAATAAAGATAATAATTACAAACTATAACTTTCACATTAAACTTTTCCCAACGATATCATCATACACATCGAACGTTTGAATTATTAAAGGGGAAATCACTATGATTTTGATACCTAAAACAATAGGAATAGGTTAACATTCACAAGAGGTAAATTTGATCTTTGTTAACATAAAAATAAAGAAACTCTCGTTATTGGCCATTCACAGAAACCAAGCTATCCTGTGGTTGCATCTTGACATTAGATTCACCATTGTTTCAAGATCAATTGTGTGGTAAAACAATTAAAACATATTAAAAGATTGCAGTTGTTTTTTGTTTGATTTTGTGTTTTTTTGTTTGCTCTTTCCTTTTTATAATAATATAAATGTTTCTCAGGAAAATACAAAAACCAACAACCACTAATAATAAGGTTGTTGTTAAAAATGAAACAACACACTTCAGTCTTTTTTTAAACTATATATTTTTGTCCGAGAATTGTTACCATATTGATTTGGCATTGTACATTCAGTTGTTTTGCTTAGCAACTGTTATGGGGGTTGATGATGAATGATAACGTCTTTTAAATTGCCAATCTATGATCTAAATTTTTACTAAAATAGAATTTGTTTGTTACTATGATTTGGTTTTTCGTTTTCCCCAAACAAAGAAATGAGAAATAATCTATCAGCTGAATGAGTCTGAAGAAACAAATGTCTAAATATCTTTTCTCTAGATACAACACTGATTTAGTAAGAGTGGAAATATAGAATATAGTCGATTGAAAAGCTTTTAGTAATTTACTTGCTTTTACATTATTAACTACGGAAGTCAGTGAAATTTAAACTAAAAAATGGTAGAAAGGAAAATTATGTTTACAAAGAAAGTAAATGTGTGTGCCATGATATGAAGGGAATTGAAACCTTTCAAGGAAAGTCGTTCATTAAATAATTTTGTTTCTTTTGACGACATGCGAATTAATATGATTTAGAAATATTTGTTGAGCTAGCTTTTAATCTATTCTAAATCTAGTTCTTGTTGTTGCTGTTGATTAGGATAAATTCTTCCCTTAGATCATCCGTACTTATGTTGTGTATATATATGAGCGTGTGTTCATTTTATCCAATCGATTGCAACAGTGAGCATTCAGCTAATGGTAAACACGTTTTATGAAGGGATTTTAAACCGAGCCACAAATTATGTTTACAAAAGCAACATTGGAGTTCAGAATACAAAGTACTTGGATTTTAATATTAAACTACCTTTCTATTGAATAATAGCGACAGATTTAATTTAATCTAATTCTAATTTCAGTTTCACTTTCAGCTATGTACATAATTCGTTATTTGTACACTTAATTTACAATATGAATATATTATGTGTTATCTCTAACATCATATCATTTTCTTTGGTATTATTGGCATTTTCTGGTGTGTTAAACCATCGACAGATCACATGTGGCCATCTGAGTAACGTGCAAGTAGTATAGATGTTTCTATATTTTGAGTGCTTGGAATTAATTAATTAATTAATTAATTAATTTACCCACTCTTCATTATTTGAATGGTGGATTGGCAGTTTCGGGAGAGGGTTGGACACCATGCTTTGCAGCACAGTTACGTCCCTTTACGGACTGAGTTCAAAACCCGCCGAGGTTAACTTTGCCTTTCATCCTTAAGGGGTCGATAAAATAAAGTACCAATAATACACTGGGATAATTGTTGGCCTTGTGCCAAAAGTAGAAACAATTATTTGAATATACTCGGTTACTGGTAACATATTTCTTTGGACTTTGCAGGAATGAGAACTGGTACGTCAGTCGATGATAGAGTGCACAACATTTTCGCAAACAATACAAATGCATATATATGCACAAAATAGTTAGATTATCTCTTAATGACTCAATAATTTACTTTCGAGAATCTTAGGATTATAATTAACCCCCTCTGTACACTATCGACATATTAATGCATATATTTCTTCACAATTTATCTGCTCTTATTTTATTCTTTCTAATTCTTAATTTATTTAATATAAAACAATTATTATTTATAGGGCAGTGGATTGGCAGTATCGGTAGAAGGTCGGACGCCATGCTTTCCAGCATAGTTACGTCCCTTTACGATCTGAGTTCAAATCCCGAGGTTGACTTTGCCTTTCATCCTTACGGGGTCGATAAAATAAAGTACCAGTAATGCACTGGTAATTTGCTGGCCTTGTGCCTAAAGTAGAAACAATTATTATTTATAGTTTTTTATAATTCCTTGCAATCGTTATAATTTCTATAATTTTTGTTTGTCTTCTTATTTCTGTAATCTTTATAATTTTTTCGTAACTGTTTATAAATTTTCAGTTTTATTATTTTTCACAATTTATATAGTCTCGTACGTCTTTATAGCGACTTAAGCCTTTAAGTCCTCACCGTCACGCTACGTTGGTTTTCGGCCAATGTCTACTGACACAGACTTTAAAAGCCCCTGACTTTGGTTGTGACTAATTGAAGAAAGGTAGTAATAGCTACAAGCTGTGGGCTAGATTATTTATCACTTTAGAAAGGGACAACTGACGCTGCACGCCAGTTCCGAACGCAGAAGCGCCGAACTCCCACTGACATCACCCCCATCTCTCTCTCCTTCCCCATCTTTCTTGCCTTCCCCATCTCTCTATATTATGAGCAAATGGGGTCCCATCTGCTGGCTGCCCCATGGCCCCGGTGGACAGAATGGAGAAGGCGTTTCCCCGGAGGATATAAGGGAGATGCGCTAGAAGAGCCATTCCATCTGGCGAGGCTCACACCTGCGGCTAGCCAGCTCAGTGCCTATGGTGGTAAATAGGGAGAAAGCCCTATGGCCTGTATTAGTCGCATTGTGACTAATGAATGGTATAGTCTCTGAACAATAAAGTTACTAGCACCATCAAATAACCCGCACCCCTCCAATCACAATGCCTGTGTGACATTCCGGGCTGGTTTGCCGCTACATGTGATGTTTTAAATAATAATTGTTTCTACTTTAGGCACAAGGCCAGCAATTACCCAGTGCATTACTGGTACTTTATTTTATCGACCCCGTAAGGATGAAAGGCAAAGTCGACCTCAGCGGGATTTGAACTCAGATCGTAAAGGGACGTAACAATGCTGGAAAGCATGGCGTCCGACTCTCTACCGATACTGATGTTTTAAATAATAATGTTGCAAATTTCTATATATACTCCGCAAATTGTTACATTTGGAACCTGAGGATTTACCAAATGAAATAATTCGACCGTTTAGTACAACACTACTGTATGCGGCTTCAGATACTTGTTACATAAACAAATTCATTGATTATACTAACGAAAACTGAATAATACTGTAATTATTATGAGATGTATTATAACTATGAGATATTCTTACAGAAATATTCCACATAAGAGCATCAAAGAAGTACTCACAAAAGAATTACGAACCTTTATCTGAAAAAATATATTTCAGAAAAATAATTTTTATAAAAACAAAACCGAAAACTATCGTAAAGAAAATTCATTTTACACAAAAATCTTCCAACACTAGAAACTTCACTGAAGAAAGTAAAACAACTCTCAAGAAAAAACGATGTCAAAGTAAAATATATTGGAACGATTTCGTTAAAAATGATAAAGAAGGTCAAATTGGAAGGAATGTTTTATAAAGTAAAACAGAGAATGTCAGAATATTTAATATTTAAAGATAGACAGGATTTGTTTTGGAGGCATGACTTTCTGTACTAACTGTTGTTTTTCAGACGAAGGAAAAATAACAAGCAACTTTAGA
The DNA here is from genome assembly GCA_964016885.1 of Eledone cirrhosa. Taxonomy (NCBI): domain Eukaryota; kingdom Metazoa; phylum Mollusca; class Cephalopoda; order Octopoda; family Eledonidae; genus Eledone; species Eledone cirrhosa. The sequence goes on from OZ024742.1 coordinate 78,042,523, forward strand.
TTTTTTTTCGTTTTTATGCTTTTTTCTTTGTAGGTTTTTTTAAAATCTAATTTCACGAGGGTGGGTGTCAAATATGTTTAATATATTCGGAAACATTGGTGCTGTTAGCAGCTCTTTGTTCCTCACATATTGCCTGATTTAGCTGCGTACGTTTTTCTTGCTTGTGTATTCCATTTAGGTGACACCCATTTGTTTTGTGTAGCATCTTATTTGGAATGTTAATAATCTTCCACTTGTCATTTAATAAAACTCACTTACATTACACAAACCCAGAAATTTGTGGAGAGTGAACAATCAATTGCATTGGCCACGTTATTCAAAGGGTGCTTTACTTTATCATCCTCGGAGTATATTATATTTTTTTCATTTTGTTAATATTTATAATAAACCATAAATATCGTTCATATTTAAAGGTCAATTGTTTATATTGTTAGACTATATTGGGGAAACTGAACAGTCATTGGCATTTAGTTAATTACAACGAGAAGTTTAATCCTTCTAAAATTGAATAACGTTAGAAAGTATTAACTAAAATTAATTCGATCTACTATACACTATAAGGTCGTATATGGATACATATGCAACACCTTTATACATAATTGTTTCTACTTTTGTCACAAGACCAGCAATTACCCAGTACATTACTGGTACTTTATTTTATCGACCCCGTAAGGATGAAAGGCAAAGTTAACCTCGGCGGGATTTGAACTCAGATCGTAAAGAGACGTAAGTCTTTTCGTCAAAGCATGGCGTCCGACCCTCTACTGATACTGCCAATCCATCCACCTTTATACATAATAAACATACACGTTGTCTATATGTGAGAATTTTAAGTTGTGATCATATCACAACGACATCAACCTCGGTTAACGCTCAGTGAGTACATGTAAATATGTGAGAGCTCACGAAAGGTAATACCTCTGAAATACGTGTACAGACCGCTCTTACTATGATACTGTGGTAACGACCATATGATCACCACTTACAATACTTACATAGAACTAAATATATGTTAATTACATAGGTACATGGTGCATATGATCTATGTACGCCTTTATTCTGAATGTTAATAATATTGTCAATTAAAACGGGCCCTGTGCTAACGTAATACATCTATGCCGACTGCCAAGTCACACAGTAATGTAAAAAATCAATAAATATACATACATATTTTTCTATACATACTGTATATACACACAAACACGCACATAAAAGTACGCATTAAAACAGAAAGGAATAAAAGTGTGAATAAACCATACACAATATGCTTATATATAATAAACATAGTCGCGCTATATGTTCAGCTTTAACATGCTCACAGGTTAAATATTCTCTCAACGAGACGGAAGTTATGTTTATTCTATGTACACATATTGTATATGGGTGCATATATTCCTTTATTCTGAATAAATATTACACTTGCATGTTCATATGTAAGAAATTATAACTCACACACATACAAGATCCGGCATATAGCCAAATCGTTCACAGAATTGGTTAACGATCATGAATAGAAAACCTCTGCAAATCCAAATGCTGAAAGATCAGTTGATGTGCAAAAATTGAAATATATCGTGACTTGGCAATAATGCTTCAAGAGCCTTCAAGTCTACGTCAGTGTTCATTTATCATTCACATGTACCACGAGCAATGAGGGAAATATTAGAAATTCATCTGCTTATGATTTGAATAGCAAACAAAAAGGCATGGATGAGAAAAGAAATATTCACTCAATGTTATATATTTTACTGTTGTCTAACAGAAATGGATGTATATTGCACACAATGTATATTAATGTGATGTTAGAGTTTGCAAATACTTGAGGTCTCACCTAAAATATCGAAACAGTTCAAATCCTTAATAATTTCAAAGTTTACCTCGCAATAGATTCCACTTTCTAATTCCAACGCATAAATCAGAGTGTAATTTATAATATTACTTATAATTTATAATATACCTTATATTACTTATAATTTATAATATACCTTACTACCTGTATCGCTCTCTCAACCAGTATGTTGAACAAAAGAAATTGTTAATATAAACACTCCATTAGAAACCATTGTTTAATCTATGGTAAAAAGAAGGACGTTAATAATATGAAATGGACGTGTGATAAAATAGCCTACAACTACATGGAAAGACATTGAAAGAAACCATGTAAAAACGTCTTGAAATTAGATGAATAAATAGAAATGACAGACATCAATATGTTGAGCTAGTCAAAAGAGGGTATGCTAAATCCCAATGCGGTAGATCTGGTGGAGTTAAAAGAGTGTCATATTAAAATAATTATCTGTTAAAGAGATACCGACCTTAACTTAGCAGTGAATTCAAAAGAAGCAGTGAGGCAAAATTAGCTTTGTTTTCTTTGTTTATTTCTTAGAGATAAGAGCTTCTTTTGTCCTATTTCTCATTTATTTTCAACGGAATTACTGGCGTGAAGACCTGTGCCTTCCTGATTAAAGTTGATAAATTCACTTAACACATTATTTCATTATACAATTAGATCTTAATCGATTAAACACGTTTTCCAATTTTATCATAACTGTAAAACACAATGTGTGAGGTTATAAAAATAAATTTAGTGATCGGAGTGTGCAACTGGGAGATTCTGCATTTGTCGATAATATGGTTGTATCATTTTAATTTCTGTCCATATTATTGTCACAAAACTTCAAACTGGTGCATCAATTTATGATGTATTAAAAGGACATAGTATCACTGCATTTCCTTTACTACGGCTTTAGAAAAGTTTAAAGTCCTAACCGCATTATCACTGCACGGTTTGACATTTGTAAAATGATTCGTGGAGATCACATAAGGTTTGGTTATATACATATACACACACACGCACACACACACACACACACACATATATATATATATATATATCCAGTATATGTATATATATATATATATATGTATATATATATATATATATATATATGTGAATATATATATATATATATATTGTTATACTTTGGGAGGGTCATGTTGCCAATAAGAAACACACGCACCTGTTGCTTTCACTTCAATTTATTATAATAAATTTATAATAAATTTATAAATTTATAAATTTCTGGTTGGTTGGTTGGTTCCACAATCAGATAGTTGTTTATATATAGTCATAGTTCTTTCGTCACACACTCTGTGACCTCTTCAGTGACTGGGGATTCCTTTCTTTGTTTCTGTGCCTCTCCTTTGTTCTGTCCTACGCCATTTTGTTTCTGTGTGTGTGGTGTGTGCTCAGTCTGCGCATGCGCCACATCCGGGTGCCTGTGTGTGTTTATGTTCATTTATTTATTTGTTTATTTACATGTTACTGGTTGGTTGTTTGTTCTATTTGTGTGTTTTCATTTTGTCCTTAATTGTAAGTTGTGATGTTGCTGTTCCACTCATATTTTCTATTTAATTTTGGTTGTAATTCTTTTATGTTTATTGCCTCTGTAATTTGTCTAAACATTGCGTCTTTTCTGTGTGTAGATTCTATTTTTATTTCTATGTTCTCTAATTTACCCTTGTGTTCTGTTTTAGCATGTTGGTAGAGTACAGATGATTCTTTACTATCTTGAAGGTTTCGCCAGTGTTCATTTATCCGTTCCCCTACACTACGAGCTGTCTCACCTATGTACACTATATTTTTGTCTCTACATTGTCCTTCAGTACATCTTATGCTATACACTACATTTCTAGTTTTACAGTTAATATTGGGGCTTATTTTACAGGTTATACATTTCTTATCTATACATGAGGGTCTTTGGAGAGGGTATGTCTTGCTAATAAGTGTTTTTACGGAGGTACCTGGTCTTTCTACTATCTTAATATTGAGTTTATGTTTATTTAGGGCCCTTCTAAATTTGTAAGCTAATTCACCTCTAGGGGTTGTATCGATGAACATTACACTCTGGTAATTATTACAACCAAAATTAAATAGAAAATATGAGTGGAACAGCAACATCACAACTTACAATTAAGGACAAAATGAAAACACACACACACATAGAACAAACAACCAGCCAGTAACATGTAAATAAACAAATAAATAAATAAATGAACATAAACACACACAGACACCCAGATGTGGCGCATGCGCAGACTGAGCACACAATACACACACAGAAACAAAATGGCGTAGGACAGAACAAAGGAGAGGCACAGAAACAGAGAAAGGAATCCCCAGTCACTGAAGAGGTCACAGAGTGGGTGACGAAAGGACTATGACTATATATAAACAACTATCTGGTTGTGGGACCTACCAACCAACCAGAAATTTATAAATTTATAAATTTATTATAAATTTATTATAATAAATTGAAGTGAAAGCAACAGGTGCGTGTGTTTCTTATTGGCAACATGACCCTCCCAAAGTATAACAATATCGGTTTCAACACACGATTTCAGATAAAGAATCTTGCTAAACAAATTCAGAAACGAAATATAATATATATATATATATAGGAATAATAATAAATTTGAAGACTAAAATCCAAAGAGGGCTCGATAAGGATAAATATATATCAAATATATAAGAACCGTAGAGCAAATATTTATTAAAATAACAAATTAAAGTTTAAGCAAAGAATCGCTGCTTTCACCCTTAACGGGTCAATCTGTAAACGCAAAAGTGGATATTTCAAAAACCGTTGCAACCGGAGGAAGACAGGAAGACGATATTTTGGTTCGTGGTAACGTTCTCTGGCAAAGAACAGGAAAAAACGAATATAATACGTCATTAATAGGAGCGGTGAAAAACAATTACAGAACCACGTTTATGGTATAAAAGAAGTCGTAGACTAATGTTCTCTTAGGTGGTTCATAGAGACGTTCTCTGGCAATGAACAGAAAAAACGAAGATAATACGTCATATGTGGAGCGTGGAGGACAATTGCACGAAAAGACAAAACACGTAAATGGTATAGCTGAAGTCGTAGACTAAAATTCTAACTAGGAAACCGAATGAATCTCCGCTTGAGAGTTAAGAATAAAGTAAAAAATACAATACAGAGGTAATAGAAATTAAATAAATACATACACGCATTCAAAAACGTACATACACAAGCATACGCGAAAACACTTGCCATAGGTATACAAAACCACGCACATATAAATATGTGTGTGTGTGTGTGCGTGTATACAAATAAATAAATAATTAAATAAACGTATATAAATAAATAAATACGTACATAACAGGCGCACAAGCATACCTACATGTAAATACACAAATGTTCTGAGACGCACGTCAACCAAAACATGACTACACATATACACACACCTTACATACGTACGAACCTGCATACTCACACAGACGCAAAACTCCCGTATACACATAACCAAACCAAATGTACCAGAAATAAAATTATACGCCATAACATATACAATCAAATATACGTACGAGAAAGTATACGTACTTTCACAAAACATACAGGTAATATATACTTACCTAAGCGAATAAGTAATGGTATAAACAAAACATATACTTAGCTACCGCATCAAGCCGTAAATTATCCACGTATAGATCGTACTATCCGTTAGGGTATAACGTGGGGCTGTAATACAGGAAAGTTTGGTGCAATTTATGTTTACAAGCCGAAATTGCCTCAGATTTTTTGTTTAAGATGTGGTCTGTGGCGTAGAGTATTTCCAGGGCCTCAGCGGCGCAGAGGTCACATGGTCTTTTATTTCCGTTATACGATCTAGCCCTAGCTAGGATCTCCCAGTGTACCTTATATTGGGTGTGGTTGTCTTTTAGACTCCAGATATAAGCTGAAAGTGACGTCATATTCATTCTTAGAGGGTAACGAAAAGAATGGGTATGCATGTAAAGACGCTGCTTGAATCTATTGGCGGTTAACCCTATGTAGGCACTACGGGACGTGGGTGTTTCAACCTTACATTTGTAGACAATGTTACTAGAGAGGCATTTCCCGGATAGGGGGCAATCAACCCGATTCCTACAATTACAGTTAGTACTACCTACAGGGTTGCACGTGTTCTTACGGCTAGGTAGTTTAGCTAAATTTGAAGCTGTGATGTTATGTGCAAGGTTAGGAGTCGTAGAGTAAGAAATGTTAATAGTATTTCTCTTAAAAATTTTACTATATCTATGTGTAGGGGGAAAATGCTTCGTAAAAAGGGAAAGAAAGATCTTAGCTAAAGGTGTAGCCACCTCCATATTATATGGTGGGTTATACCAACAAATGCGACGGGGTCTATTTCTTCTAGGTCTATTTTCGTACTCTGTATATGCTACCTTATCGACAAATCCACTCCGAGCAAGAGCTTCATTGTAATCAGTGGAATGGTCCTTGAAAATATGCTCGTTAGTAGATAGACGGGAAAGCATCAACGAGACGTTTCTTACCAGGTTCTTGGTTATGCTGGCAGGATGGTTGGAATGCTTACTTATCTAATTCGGCGTTCTATACGGGTTATACAACCCATTCGATGAATTGAGGGTAACGTCGAGGTAATTAACGACCGAGAGATTGGCCTCAACCTGTATAGAGAGGTTGAAGCCTTTAAAGAAGGCTGTGAGTTCTTTTCTGAACCTGTCGCAAGCACGAGGTCCGCACTTAGTCATGGTCAAAAGACCATCATCACGGTACAAGCCACCGCCCGCGTTGGGGAATTCGTCCTTGATAGAGAAAAGAAGGAAAAGGCCGATAAGATCAGTCACCTCCGCAGAATCGCTGGCGTCCATACTCACGTCGAATGGGGTACTATTGGATTTTTTAATCCAAATAGAGTCGTCGAAATTAATCACCGACTTACGGGCATTGAGGATGACATCAACTTCGAAATCCTTAACCACTGTGAGCGTTTTAGCGAAATTGATAGCTCTAAGGAGAAGTGGTAAAGTGATGGAGGATTAGTAATTGTTGATGTCGAATTGGATAAAACGGCAATGTTCCTTGTTGCATATGCCGTTGAACCAATCAATAACGCGAAAGAATTGTTCCACAGTGCAAGAGGGGCTAAAATTCTAACTAGGAAACCGAATGATTCTCCGCTTCAGAGTTAAGAATAAAGTAAATCAAATACAATACAGAGGTAATTGAAATTAAATAAATACATACACGCATCCAAATAGGGTCATACACAAGCATACGCGAAAACACTCGCCATAGGTATACAAAACCACGCACATATAAATATGTGTGTGTGTGTGTGTGTGTGTGTGAGTGTATACAAATAAATAAGGAATTAAATAAACTTATATAAATAAATGAATACGTATATAACAAGTGCAAACACATACCTACATGTAAATACACAAAAGTTCCAAGACGTACATCAACCAAAAAATGAAGTAGACATATACACACACACACGTACGAACCCGCATACTCAGACAGACGCAAAACTCCCGTATACACTTAACCAAAATATATAAAAATATATACCAGAATATATAAAAATATACGCCATAACATATACATATATTATTATTATTGTTGTTATTCCTTGAATCTCAGTCATTGATGTTGGTTAACTGGAAAGTCCGTTGGATTGAATATCAAGCCACTACCTGCAGCCTCAGATATTCAGGACGTATCGGAGGGTTCTTGCTGTTCCAAGCAAGCATGCCTTTTGAAGCGTTCCAAAAAGCGCGAAGGGGCCGATTTTCTTTAACCATCCCTGGAAACTTTTGGAGATAGTCCCCAGTGCGCCTATGACAATCGGGATCACTTTGACTTCATGGCAGTTCCAAATCCTTTTCACCTCCCACTTTAGGTCCTGGTATCGGTTAATTTTCTCCCTCTCCTTCTCTTGCACTCTCGTGTCGAACGGGCAGGCCACATCCACAATCAGACACGATCTTTTTTCTTTGTCCACAACCACCAGGTCAGGTCTATTGTGTTCCAGTTTTTTGTCCGTCTGTATCCTAAAATCCCACAGCACCTTCACCTGATTCTTCTCCATCACCGCCTCTGGCCTATGCTCATACCATTTCTCAGAATGTGGTAAATTGTTTACTTTGCACAGGTGCCAGTGGATCACCCTGCCCATCACATCGTGTCTCCAGCCCTTATAGTGGGTCTGGGCTAGGTGTTTACACTCGGACACAATGTGAGCCACAGTCTCCTCTCTCTCTCCACAGATCCTGCACAGTGGGCTAGCCTCCTCCTTGTAGATATGGTGCTTCAACCACTTCGTTTTGAGGGCCTGCTCCTGCGCAGCCATTAGCATTCCTTCTGTAGCCTTTTTGAGGTCTCCTCTTCTCAACCAGTTCCATGTCTGTGGATCTCTAAATTCAGTTTTCTCAAAGAAGGTACTATGAAGGGATTTTCCCTTAAGGCTGCTCTTCCTCCTTGATGTTATTTCCTCCTTGGACATCCCCTGGCCTACTGTCCCCTCCTTCAGTACAGTTCTGAGCATTGGCTCCTTACTATAGGTCACGTATTTGTATAGGTTGTTTTTCTCCATCTGAACACAGTCCCCTATGCTGATAAGACCTCTTCCACCCTCAGATCTCCTTAGGTAGAGTCTATCGACATCACTCCTCTTGTGGAACATGTTGTAGATAGTCAATAGCTTCCTAGTCTTCCTATCCATTTCTTTTTGTTCAGCAACATTCCATCTCAGAATTCCCGCACTGTACCTAATAATAGACACAGCTCGGGAATTTACTGCGCTTATGGCATTTCTGCTGTTCAGATGTGACTTCAATACGCTCCTTACTCTCCGAATGTATTCAGTTCTTAACAATTCCTTCATTTTTTTGTTCTTTATGCCATCAGCCTCCAGAACGCCCAAATACTTGTATCCTTCCTCAGAGTCAATTTCCTTTATCATCTCACCTGTTGGTATCTGGATCCCGTTACTTCTGCTCAACCTACCCCTCTTCATCACAATGACTCCACATTTACCAATACCAAACTGCATACATATATCACTGCTGAAAATACGGACAGTGTCAACAAGCACATCCAACTCCTTCTCACTTTTCCCGAAGAGCTTAAGATCGTCCATGAAGAGGAGGTGATTGATGGTATGCTCTCCCCTTCCCAACTTGTATCCTGCTCTCACTTTTCGCAGCATAATGGTCAAGGGCATCAGGGCAAGGACAAACAACAGAGGGGACAGGCTATCTCCCTGGAAGATACCTCTCTTGATCTTCACGCTTCCCAAGGATACTCCAGTTGATGTCAACTCTGTCTCCCAGGACCCCATACTCCTGCCTAGCAACTGTCTGATGTTATCTGCCACCCTGAAGATCTCCAGGCTTTTGGTGATCCAGGAATGAGGCACCATGTCAAATGCCTTTCTGTAGTCTATCCATCCCATGGCAAGATCAGTGTGTCTCCTCCTGCAATTCCCCATTACCATCTTATCAATAAGTAACTGGTCCTTTGTACCACGTGACTTCTTTCGGCATCCTTTCTGTTCGTCCGGTAACAAGTTGTTTGTGTGGAGGTGATGGTAGATTTCCTCAGACACAATGCTCGTCAACAGTTTCCACATTACGGACAGACATGTGATAGGTCTATAGTTGGTAACATCATTACCCTTGATTCGGTCTTTCATTATCAGAACTGTGGTACCTTTTGTCAACCACTCTGGCACCTCACCCGACACCAACCAGTCATTGAACATGGCCGTCAGCTTCGGGTGGAGGGATGTTAAATGTTTAATCCAATACCCCTGCACACCATCTGGGCCTGGTGATTTCCAGTTGGTTAGTTTTTTGGCCTGCCCCTTAAGAGTTTCAACTGTGATACTCAAATATGTTTGTTGTTGTGCCTGCTCACCGATCTCCCTCTGTACTGTCTCAATCCACCCTGCCTGGGCATTGTGTCTAACATCCTGCTCCCATATTCCTCTCCAGAATGTTTTAGTTTGCTCCGCCCCAGGGATCAAGTCGTTGCCTCTTTCTTTCCCCTCAAGCTGTCCAAACAGCATCTTCTGGTTGTTGTCGAACATGCGGTTCTGTTTATACTGACTGACTCTGTTCTCGTATCGCCTGATTTTTGCACTCTTTGCTACAATGCGTTGCTTCAGTTCCTCTATGATAATATTTAGCTTTTTCCTCCTAGTTTTGTATTTTATTTCCAGTCTATTTTTAGTGCCTATGTTTTTTAGTGTCCCATTCAGTAGTGACTCAAGCTTTCCTATGTCATTTCTCATTTCCCTGATTTGCCCACTCAGTCGCTTCTTCCACATTATTATTATTATTATTATTATTATTATTATTATTATTATTATTATTGGTCTAAGCGGACGTATTTTGCTCGCTCACAATAAGTCGCTTTATTTCCCTGTTTAAATTAGTTGTTGTTAAATATTTCTTGTTGTGTAAGGGATATAAGCCCTTAGACTTTGTCCCGTGAAGGGGAAAGTATAATATTTGGGCCTTTTGGCCCAAATATTTGAACTTTATTTTACATGTTAAAAAATTTACGAAGAAAAAAAAACATGGCTGACCCACGCCTCCCAGCGATATGTCGGCTGTCGTGCGACAACGACGTAGAAGTTGAGAGGAGCGCTACAGCTAAATTATCACAAATTGATAACACAAACACCACCACAAACAAGGTAAACAAAGACACCAATGATACCAATAAGAACTCTAATTTGAAAAATAATGACAGTAACAGTGACAACGAATATACAGATAACAAAATAAAAATGACAAATACAACAATATCAACACCACTAACATGAAAACAAATAGCGACAACACCAACAGCAACAATACCAACTGCACCGAGAACAACGGTGGCAGCAAAGACAACAATGATAACAGCGACAGTGCTAACAACAACACCAACAAGAACAACGTCAACAACACCCCCAACGAAAACAAGACCACTTTCGCTGAGGCAGCAGCAAAAAAGAGGTCATGCTTCAACATGGACCTCTCAAACAAAGATGAAGAGTTGGCCCAGGCATGGAAGCTCATCAAGCAAGAGCAAACTTGGGCCAACTTAACTGTCCCGGTAGAAGTTATTGAGGCAGTGGAGCGCAAAACGGTGCATTATAGATGTATCTCAGTACAAACCAAATGGGCAGTTTTATCCCACAAGAAAATGTCGAAGTCGCGCTGAGGTGCATCAGAGAAGACACCCAGTACATAGAGAGCGGCAGACAGTACGGCACCATTTCGGTGTTGTTCAAGTCAGAAGCCCTCGCGATGAAACACGCCATTACTCCTTGCAAAACGAGCAAGGTGATAATGTAACCCTCCCACATGGGAAAAAGAACAGCCCGTCTCCGCATTCCCAGAATCCCACCAGGACTTGACATGTGGTGGCTTCTGGGATGTGTGATTGTGGAGGGGACGGATACAGTCCCTATAGAAGTGACCAGAACGGCCAGAGAGGACTGGTCCGGGGTTGACCTGGAGATCCTTCTCCAGATCAGGCCCGAGAATGTGAAGACAATCCCAGACCACGTCCGACTTCAGAATGGGACTGTCATTCACATTATGACCGAAGGCAAAAGGCCGCAGTGTTTTGTTTGTGAGGAAAGAAACCCATTTGCGAGCCTTCTGCCCTCAACTGCTGAAAGAGGCAAGGGGTCGAAAGGCTCCACTGCTGCCGACGCCGGGGCGAGGACCACAACCAACACCTGCACCGGCAAAACCACCAACAACAAAACCAATAGAAAGACCACCACCAACATTGACCACCCAAGGGGGAAACGAGGAAAGCTGTCAAATTCCCCCTCCCCCCCAAAAATACACACACCAATAAAACCTTAAACATACATACAGACACACTTACAGATACAGACCCCTCATCTACCAGTAGTGATGATGAGGAAAATCCAAAATCCTCCAAAATTTAAAAAAGTAAACACAAAAAGAAAATAAAAACTCAACAAAGCTCAAAATCACCTAAAATAAAAAATGCAGACACCACCCACGCAAACATCTCTCCAATAACACCAACATCAACACCACCATCACCATCACCAGAATCCCCCAAACGCGAACAACCGAAACAGACGCAAGAACAAATATACACACAAACATCTGAAACCACAGACACCGCACTCAATACAAACACAGATACAACCGAAACAACACCACCAAAACCATCACCACCACAGCCACACAAACAAATAAAATCACACCAACAAAACATACAAAACTTCGTGCTCGTCAGGAGGGCCAACAAGGAACTGATGGCCCTCATAGCACGAAGTGAAAATATACAAAAAGAGGGGGAAATTTTTAAATCGAGCACATTTCGCGTGCCGGAAGATTTGGTTCTGGTGCGAATGTCGCTCGACATATTCAAAGAAATAAGAGACAGCTTTCCTCGGGACGTGCTTTCCTCGGGACGTGGGAACCGTGAACGTAAAACCCACTTCAAGACTTTTAAAGGGGTTCCCAAAAGAAACCCCACTAACTATGGAGGTCGAACAACCCGACCTTCACAAGAGCCCGGAAGGTAAGTAAACCTTCCTCTCTCTCTCTGTTTAACCTGCCAACATGGCCGTATTAAGAGTAGGATGTTTAAATGTTCGAGGCCTGGGATCGTCCTGGAAGCAGGGTCACCTGCTCAACGACCTCAGGTCTATAGAAATGGATGTAATTGCAATCAGCGAGACCAGGATTTCCGACACGCGCGCACTAGCCCCCATTTTCGACGACTATCAGATCTTTCAGATCTTTGCATCTGTTAGCCGCCCGGAAATGGGGGGCGGGGTGGCAGTGCTGTTTAGGAAAGGCCTGGATCTCGAGGTAAGGTCGATCTTCCGGGACCCGGACGGGAAGTTGGTGGTCCTGGACGTGAAAAATAATGAAGGTGGTGCCTTTAGACTGGTGGCCGTCTATGCTCCTACTGGGGCAGGACGGCCGGACTTCTTTAGACGCCTGGAAGCCTTTCTGGGTACGTCTCGCCCTTTTCTGTTAGTGGGTGACTGGAACGGCATCTTAGACGCACGCTGGGACTGTGTGGGAGTATCCGATAGGAGCGGGGGGTGCAAAAGTCTCAAGAACCTGATCAGCCAGTTCCAACTGTCTGACAGGTACCGACTAGATTTCCCTAATGCGCCAGTGTGGACCTGGGCTAACCGCATAGGGTCATCTAGATCGTATATAGACAGGATATTCATTAGGAAAATAGACAGAAATAGTGTAAGCTGTCCACGTTTTGAAACGGTCGCCTATTCAGATCACAAGTTTGTGATCTGTATGGTCCACCTAGATAAGAGGCGTAGGTTAGGACCTGGTTACTGGAAGCTAAACATGTCATTTCCGGCACGTAAGGCTTACAGGGACCAGGTCAACAATTTAGTTAAGAAAAAGTTGACAGGGGGAGTCGTCAACAATAGATGGTGGGGGGGGGGGGGCTCTCAAAAGAGAGATTAGAGTAATGTCGATAGAGTTTAGCAAAAAGTAGCATTAGAGAAAAATAGAAAGGGGTGGGAGTTGGTAGATAAGTTAGACGAGGCTTTTGGTAGTAGCATTGCAACTGATGTGCTAGCGGCAAGAATGGCATCAGACCATTTCTTCAATGCGAAACACGAAGGTTGCATTGTCCGAGCTAAGGCGCGTGCTCTGAGAAACGAGGGCACCAAAGCTGTTCGATGGACCCGCGTGGCAGAGGCGCAGCGTGGTAACAAAACCACGATTCGGTCTTGACGGACCGAGACGGGCACGAGCTGAGCGATTCCAAGAGGATGTGTGAGGCCTTTCGCCAACATTTTGCTCGGTTGTTCGGGGGAAGTGGCGGGTCAGAGATGGTGGCGGACTTCAGTCCCTACCTCGATGGCTTGCCGCAACTCTCGACGGCTGATGCTGGGCGCTGCGAAAGGCCAATTACTTCAGCCGAGATTCAGGATGCCCTTGTAGGCTGCATGAGGCGCAAGTCAACCGGTTTGGATGGTCTGCCCTACGAGTTTTACGTAAATATGCCAGACTTGTTCTCCAATCTCCTCGAAGCCTTCTACTGCAACTGGCACCAAAACGGGAGTATTCCCAGTTCTGTGAGTCGGGGCGTAGTGTCGCTGATAAGGAAAGACGAGAACAAGAGGGACACATTAGATAATTTCTGGCCCATAACTCTGCTCAACACAGAATTTAAGATTTTGGCCAGGGTGTTAGCGAAGAGGTTGGCGTTTGTCGTCGGGCATTTGGTTGGGGAGGCGCAAACTTGCGCAATCCCAACCAGGTCCATACACGACAACCTCCACCTAATGCAATACATCATAGAGAGGGTAGGGTGTAAACCTGGCTTCGGTGGGGCTCTGATCAATTTAGATCAATTGAAAGCATTCGATAGGGTCTACCATCGGTACCTGGAGGCTGTCCTCAGGGCGGCTGGCTTCGGCCCCGTCTTCAGAGGCTGGATCGCTGCAATGCACAGTGGAACCTGCTCGATGTTCAAAATTAATGGCCACCTCTCGGAACCGTTTCAGGTCTCCCGATCGGTCCGTCAAGTGTGCCCTCTCTCCTGCCTTCTGTACGTATTGACTCTCGAGCCTTTACTGCGGAAGCTAGAGCTGTTGCAGGGCATCCCGCTCGAAACGGGACGCGGAAAGGCTGTGTCGGCTTATGCGGACGACATCACCGTGATGGTGTCGGACACCTCAGAAATCGAGGTGGTCGGCAACTTATTGGAGGACTATGAAAGGTTGACCGGAGCAAAACTTAACCCGGAATAGTCAGTAGGGTTGCAACTCGGCACCTGGAGAGACAAGTCCATGCCGTCCAACAGCGTCGTTAGGCGCTGGACGGACAGACCGGTAAAGTTGCTAGGGGTTTGGTTCGGGCCAGACCTCCAGGTGGATAAGAATTAGGACGAGGTGACGGGCAGGGTAATCAGTCTCACCCAGAAATGGGCTGGGATGAAGCTATCTCTGAAATGTCGGGCGGAGGTGGCGAAAAGGTACATCGCGTCCGTCATCTACTACCGTCTGACTGTCGTCCCTTGCCCCCGTTCGCGTCTCGCCATCTTGGAGCGGCTCCTCTTCAAATTCTTGTGGAGGGGTCAGGTTCCGCTGGTGAGGCGGTCCATCTGCTGCCAGCACCCTCTACGTGGAGGGCTGGGCATGCCGTGGTTAATGATGCACTGAGGCTGCGGCATCTCCAGATATTCTGCCTAAACGGTGAACAGGTGTGGTCGCCGTTTGTCAGACGGCCCTTTCCGCAGCTCGTTTCTTTGACTGAGTTGCAGTCCTGGGTCAAGAAGAGACCGAGACTGGGTGACTGGCATCTGAAATGTTGCCAGGCACTCACTGCCCTCTACCAGGCGGGCAATTCGGTCAGTGGAACTTCCACTCTCGAGTTCTATAGAGGATTAGTGGTGGGCAAGTGCGACGCCGCACTCGGAGAGGCTATGGGAGTCAACGAAGTCGAACTAACCAGTCTGTACAGGAGGACTTTCGAGCCGGGGACGATGGATAATTTCCAAAAATCCCTCGCTTGGCAGTGCTACGGGGGGGGGGGGGGGGGCACTGCCGGTTCGAGATAAACTCTACAGGCACGGAAGTGCTGTCTGACGGACCTGTCCGAGATGCGCGCAGAGCCACGAAACCGTTCTGCACGCACTCGTCCAGTGTCCGTGCATTACTGACTAGTGGAGTTATGTTGAACAGCTGTTGTCGCGTGTAGAACGGATCCGGCTATCGGCCGAGTCCATAGTGAAGATCGACCTGCCACCTTCTTTTGGCCAGGCAGGGCAGGCATTTTCCTCTGTCTGGTGGCAGTAGCGAAAGAGGTTGTATGGTGGACGAGGTTGAAAGGACTGAAGACAGACACTTTTCTCGTCGGCCAATCCCTCATCAACTGTTTCAAGTTTCACTTGGAAAGGAAGGTGAGGGTGGAGAGGGAAGTGCTGCCCCCCCCCCCCCCCCAGTACATTTGCTGAAAGGTGGGTGAATGTGGCGAGAGTGGCTCGTGTGAGTGGGCCTACTCTGGTCATGCGGCTGTAGGTAGGTAAATTTGAAGAGGAGAGGGGTGCCCTTCCAGGGTGCTCTCGAAGCCTCGGGTCATTCAGGACTGGTGGTGTACCTGAGCGAACCCTAGGTGGTCATCCCCCCTATTGGGGAATTTTTTCTTGTTGTAATTTTCTTGTTACTTTATTGTTACTTTGTTATTGTTACTTTGTTTATTCATATTGTTTACTCGATTTTTCTGTAAAACCCCACTGTCCCAGTCTTTTGTATTGTCCCCTATATGTCGGCCCTTGTGGCCAATAAATGAAATCATTATTATTATTATGATTATTATTATTATTATTATTATTACTATATGTCTATATATATATATACAAACATCAAAATTGCTCCTGTAGAGTCAAAAGTGAATGCCCATTACAAGGTAAATGCAACACCAAAAGCCATTGTATATGCAGCTAAAGTGACAACCACCAGCAACAACCTACCAGCCACCAGCGAACGATATGTCGGTATGACACAAGACAAATTAAAAATACGTTATTACTCACATGTCGCATCTTTCCGACATCCAGAAAAAAGATTTACAACAGCTCTGGCTAGCAGAATATGGGATTTGAAAGACCAAGGTATCCAATATAAATTAGATTGGTCAATTTTGAACCAATCTAAAGAATATGCAAGAGGAACAAGAAGATGCGCACTCTGCATAAGTAAAAAATATTGGATTTTACAGAACCTTAAATCACCAAAACCTGCCTAAATGCAAAAACAGAAACTTTCACCAGTTGCCCACACATGAAATCACACTTGCTTTCCAGCTCATATAAACTTAACTCACTTTCAGATACTTATCCTCCATAAACTCTTGTTCTTTACTTTCCTTAAATTACCCTCTTTACAGACTTCTCTTTCTGATTTACTTTTATTTTTATTTTTAACTTTATTTTTACTTCACATCCACCAATGACACCCCCCCCCCCTTCTTTTTGATTCACTTACTTTATATCTTCACAATTTCACATATTTTACTTCCCCATTTTCTTTCACTACCTGATATCAAATGTCACATGCGTTTTCAACTCCAGATATATTCTGTTGTCTCTCAGCCGCTTTTATGTATGTTTACTTGCGTATAATTTGTACTCATTTATTCATACGGCTGTTTTTTATATTGTATCTATGCGTGTGAGCGTGCATGTGTGTGTATGCGTGTTTTTATATGTATACGAATGCATTCGTATGTGCGCGTGTATGTGTGTATGTGTGTTTTTATATCTATGTTTTTTACATACTTATATATATATATATGTGTTTGTGTGTGTATGTATGTGTATATGTATATGTATATATATATATATATGTATGTGTATGTATATGTGTATATATATATATATAGTCGCATGCGTGCGTGTGATTAGATGTACATGTACGTATATATATATGTGTTTCGTGTGTATGTATGCGCACCTTTGTATGTATGTACGCATGTATGTGCTTTTGTCTGTACGTATTTATATTTTGTTTTTATATATATATATGTGTATGTACGAACCTATGTATGCTATTTCTTCTAGTGTTACTTTATAATTGATAACCCCTCCCTCTTACTTTCTCTTTGATTTAATTTTTTATTCTCATATATTTTCATATTTTCATTTTTTCATTTTTTCATTTTTTCATTTTTTCATTTTTTCATTTTTTCATCTTTTCATTTTTTCATTTTTTCATTTTTTCATTTTCATATTTTATATTTTTTATATATGTATCGACCTTCATCCTGACACTGCTTTGACTGATACACTCTCTCCCCTGTATATATCGCTTGCATGTATGTGGTTGCGCGTGTGTGTTTATACGCGTGCTTTCATACTTGTATGTGTATATATTACAATCCTTAGTACCTGAGCCTGGATGTACGTTAACTCTATTATCTTACAATTTCTTTTTCAACATATATTATATACGTATTTGTGGTCACACATACACTGATATGCTTGCCCTCATATATGTACTTACGCACACATGTTTTCACTATACACATGCATATGTACATACACACATATGTACATTTGTGAGTGAATATACACACATTTATACACATACCCTAACTATATTTCCTTATTTTATTTTTATATATTTCTTGTATTACATTTATTTATTTTTTTTTTTTGCCAGTTAAACTTTTGCCTTTCTTCAGGAGATTTTTCAAATATTTCACTATGTTTTAAATTGCCTTGTCTGACGAACGAATGGGGACGTTTCTTGTATTCGTCTTATTCGGGAAACCTCTGGTAATGAGGTAATTATATCGTATTGTTTATTATACATTAAATTTAGCTCTGGTACTTACATAGAGCTCTCCTCATTCCTATGGCTTTTTCAATTTCCAACGAAAACTTCAATACTTATATATATATATATATATATATATATATATATATATATATATATATATATATATATATATATATAATTAAGTTAAAGTGTACATCTACATATGTATACGGAAGTATTAGTATGCATATAAATACACACATGTATACATATGTACATGTACTCAGCTTTTCACTAGACACTTTACATAGAAAAAGCATATAACGATATGTGCTTTTACAATTCTCCAGAGAAGCCGGAAGATGGGTAAATATTGCTGATGAGATGTAATAACATCGAAACTAGTCCAATATTCCTGTCTGGCCCTCTGGAGAATAGAGGAAATGTGTTTCCTTGAAAACTCGTATGACTCTAAAACCCGGTCCGCCTGTGTGGTTACATACAGACTAGCTGACACTCACTGTAAAGTGTCTAGTGAAAAGCTGAGTACATGTACATATGTATACATGTGTGTATTTATATGCATACTAATACTTCCGTATACATATGTAGATGTACACTTTAACTTAATTGTTTAAGCGTCAGTCATACAAAAGTGAGTTAGAAGTGAAACGAAATTTAATTTCGTTTCGTTATTTGTTTTTATCGTTTCCGCTGAACCGGTGCGTACAATGACTCACGTTCTATGCAAATTGGTCTACCCACTACTAATTTTCATAGAAAAAGCATATAACGATATGTGCTTTTACAATTCTCCAGAGAAGCCGGAAGATGGGTAAATATTGCTGATGAGATGTAATAACATCGAAACTAGTCCAATATTCCTGTCTGGCCCTCTGGAGAATAGAGGAAATGTGTTTCCTTGAAAACTCGTATGACTCTAAAACCCGGTCCGCCTGTGTGGTTACATACAGACTAGCTGACACTCACTGTAAAGTGTCTAGTGAAAAGCTGAGTACATGTACATATGTATACATGTGTGTATTTATATGCATACTAATACTTCCGTATACATATGTAGATGTACACTTTAACTTAATTGTTTAAGCGTCAGTCATACAAAAGTGAGTTAGAAGTGAAACGAAATTTAATTTCGTTTCGTTATTTGTTTTTATATATATACTATATATATATATATATAAGTAGTAACACAACAGTTAATTCACCATACCGAGAACAATTGTTTCACCTTAGCGGATGGATATGCATGAATATATATAAATATATATATATATATATAAGTTTATCCCGGGTTCAATCGAGGGTAACCACAGTAAGTCAGATACTCAATACAAAGCAGAGTATGAATATTTAATATAGAAAAGGCTTCTGTAGGACTAGAACTGTTTCATTCGGGAGAAATCATCAGGAAGCCCTATCGTTATTCTTTACTTCTCTATCTTTACCTACTCTCACCATGAATACTGGTGTCCACTGGAGTTTACTTACCTAAAGCCAAGTATTATGATCATTGAATCACCCCAAACATCAATAACAAAAATGATATATAGCATGACATCACTTGATTATTCGGCTCGACGGGAAAATATAAATATCTACTCTCTCAAAAATCGCCGTCAGTATTTCATTAATATTGCCTAAATGTTGTGATAATTAACTTTTAAAACCATCAAATATTTCGTCCCCATGGTGTCCACCCACTATGAAAATCTACCTCGCATCTCATAATATTATTACGATGCAATTATTTTATTTCATCTGGAATTGCTCTGTTTAATATCATACCAAAATATATGAAGACAAAACAGAACACATCAAATTAAAAAATCCGTGGTTAAAATCATCCCCAAAATTCCGAATAAACTCCGACATAAGTGTATATGTCTCCGGAAACATTATCTCTTTCCTGGAGTATGTTGTGGTACCCAAAACAGGACTGAGGAGAGAATCATGATATATATATATTTATATATGAGGGACCACGACGGCAGAGCTCAAGCCGTTTCGATGGCTATTTCTGAACTCCAGAAATAGCCGTCGAAACGGCTTGAGCTCTGCCGTCGGGGTCCTGAACATTTTCCTATTAACCTCTCTACTACCCAAAGTATCGAGTACTCTGGTGCATTATGGTCCACCTGGTTCTTACCACACTTCCTTCGTTATATATATATATATGTGTGTGTGTGTATAAGAATTCATACGCACACGCACATACACACACATACACACAGGCGCGCACACACACACACACACACACACACACACACACACACAGATATACATATATATGTGTGTGTGTGTGTGTGTGTGTGTGTGTGTGTGTGTGTGTGTGTGTGTGTGTGCATACTTACATTTGTGTATCAGCTGTACTAGGGCGAGAAATAAAAGTCTAATTATACATATATATATATATATATACATGGCTTTTCATTAAAAAATATGTATTGCAGCATAATATGTTGAGGGAAAAAAATCAAATAGATGAACATGTGAAATAAAGAAATATATAAAAACAAGTTAAACATTTAAGTGATAACCCAAGTGTTTGAACTCCCATTTCATTATCATGATGCGATATAATTATTTAATGTAAAAGAAAAAAAATACCGCTAAGGATTTTATTCATTAGACGTTAAAGCAAATTATAAAATATTGTATGCACATATTTTACTTTATTTTCATTTTGTTGGTGATTAAGCATCAAATGTTTCTTGTACAAGACATTATATTTTTGTCGTTATTTTTTGTTTGTTGGTGTATTTGTGCTTGGTTATTTGATTTTGTAAGTATATTTGTTTGTTATTGTTTTTTTTTGTTTTTGTTTTTTTTTGTTGATTGTGAACTGAAGTCATGTTCTAGATTTAATAACAAGTCACATTTTCTAATTAATATTCAATTTCAGCAGTCATGTTACTTCAACAATTGTTGTTTTGTGTGAATTCAAATTTTGAATTTCATAATGCGGAAGATTTCAATGATTTTACTTTTTTCACAGACAATAAAAGCATGCCTACACTTATGTTTCTGTTTTCTTTAGTTGTAGTTTTATTCTCTTTGTAGTCTTCGTTCATTAAATATAGATGAAATGTATATTATGATACTGCTATGTTTCCCAAATACATTAATTGTGAAAGAGAAATACAAGGCTTTCGTGCTGGTATTGAAACCGTGGCACCGTCTTGATTTTCCCGAAGTTCACATCCCTACAATTAGACGGTATGACAGATCTCTTTACTTGTTAAAAATAACAGTCAAATATTACTTAAATCAACCTACTTCGCTGTGAAAAAATGTAGGATACATTGGATGATTGATTCTAAAATACAGTTAAATTCGGAATGCATATGACCAAAGGCTTGAAGCTGTTCAGGCGGAAATATATAGAATCTTATCTGATGGACTGAGTTAATTTTAAATGTGCACTTACTGATAAATGCTCAAACCTTGTCAAAAGACTGAAACATATATCCTCGTCAACGAAGAAGTTTATTTCCATCCCATAGTCTATTAGAAGAATTGTTGTTTGTAACATTATTTTATTATACATTATGTTGCTTTTGAAACGATTGGTAAAATGTAGCTCGATTTGTTCCTCACGTCACATTAGTATTTATTTCACCGATATAAAGAAATAGCTTATCTCTGGCGAAGTCTAAATTAAAATAAGAAAGTACAGAAGAACTAGACTATGTTGCGTAATAACACTTGCCCAATGCTCTACCGTGTTCGCTATCAGTGATGTTTTCCAGGTTTCTGAGAGCTATAACACATATTCTCTCATGGTTTAATTTGAATTACGACACTTCTCATGGTATACGAGGCAACGTTATTTTAAAGAAAAAAGTAATATTTCTATCCAGTTTATAAAACTAGAGCAGGTTTTGCGGTAAGAAAATATGGAGTTTATACCTAAAGCAATGCAGATCAATTACAATATATATAGCATAACTACTCACACTAAAGACTAGTCTCAACCAAATCAATACGACGATATGAAGAAATCCTCAACAATTTTACGCAAAGCCTAAACGCCGTCTAGTGAGGTCCCTCCATGTTTTATTTGTGTTTATTTAGATTGTGCTTTCGTTGTTTCTCTTTATTATGATAAATAACTGAAGACGCACAAAAAGGAAACAAATCTCGACAAAATGTATTTGTTATATATCTAATTCATTTATTCATATCGATATATATATATATAAATTACACAATTATCAAAGTTATGTTCAAATCATTTAATTGCTGACAATCGTTTCTTCCAAACTTTCGTTTGGAATCGTCGGAGCATTATCAATGTTTGTACATATAATTTACCTCCTATTCAACTGAACAATCATATAATACATATATATTGATGTTGTGAGCAACAGTTTTGTATTTACAGGGTGTAATGGATGCGATATATATTATACGATAATTGTACAAAAATTCAAATTCAAATTAAAAGCACAGAGTGGAATACATGCGACAGATAATACAAGAGAAAAGTCTAATAATTAAAGAGATATTGAGAAGGAAGGTTCTTGCATTGAGCTATTTCTCTTACTGGTAATAAGGTAGTAGGAAATTACTGGCCTTTCCTGTTTATAGTTGTTTATAGTATATATATATAACTATAAATAGTATCATTATTATTATTATATATATATATGTGTATATATATTTATATATATATATTAATAATAATAATAATAAATTTGAAGACTAAAATCCAAAGAGGGCTCGATAAGGATAAATATATATCAAATATATAAGAACCGTAGAGCAAATATTTATTAAAATAACAGATTAAAGTTTAAGCAAAGAATCGCTGCTTTCACCCTTAACGGGATCTTCTGAAACTAAAAAAGACAATCTGTGAACGCAGAAGTAAATATTTCAAAAACCGTTGCAACCGGAGGAAGACAGGAAGACGATACTTTGGTTCGAGGAAACGTTCCCTGGCAAAGAACGGGAAAAAACGAATATAATACGTCATTATTTTGAGCGGTGAAAAACAATTACGCGCAAAGACAAAACCACGTTTATGGTATAAAAGAAGTCGTAGACTAATATTCTATTAGGTGGTTCATGGAGGCGTTCTCTGCTGCGTTCACAGATTGACTTTTTTAGTTTCAGAAGATCCCGTTAAGGGTGAAACAACGATTCTTTGCTTAAACTTTAATCTGTTATTTTAATAAATAAATATATATAAATATATATATATGTATATATATATATATATATATATATATATATATATATATATATATATATATATATATATATATATATATACATATATACACAAATATAATTTCAGCGAGATCGTATATATATATATATATATATATATATATATATATACATATATACACAAATATAATTTCAGCGAGATCGTATATATATATATATATATATATATATATATATATATATATTGTATATATGGTGGCTGCCAACTCATTTTCGAGTACGGCCACTACTTTATATCCATGTAGGAGAACCCCCTACCGATGTGCTGAACGAGTGTGACTTTTTAGTCCAGCCAGCGACTTGAAAACTCTGGTACAAACACTACACTTGTGACAATTATTGATACATAGTGCTGGGCCCATGGTACCATGTGACGACAAGTGCAGAGAGATCTCCAGATATAAAGCAATGCCTGTGCCGTGAAGCTTTTATAGTGAGCAAAGTCACTGCACAAAGCCAGTCCCACTCTCTTAACCAAGATGATATTTGCCAAAAGGAAGAACACGTCAACATCATTGGATACCATCAGGGTTGCAGGTGTTATATCAGAGTTTTCCTTCTCCTAGAATTCTGCCTTGACAAAGGCTAAGGGGTCATCTCTCCCGGTGATTTTGGATGGCCATTGACTCTTAAGAGCTCCTTTGCCCTTTGACAGGTTTTGCTTTTAGTCCTGCAGGATGTCCAAAGTCACCCTCCTCACCAAGGAACCTTGGTGGGGTTGCCAGTTTAGTCGCCAGCGACCCCACCATGTGTCAGTTTGTACTGGCATACATGTTACATAGAAGTATATATAGGCACAATAAATAAAATATTTTGTTTATTTTGAAGAAACAAACCCTAACGAATCGGTCAGCTCCAATATTTCTTGCAATGTGAATTCAATCTTAGTTCAATATATTGAGTTAATCTAGTCTAGCAAATGGATTTATGTTCTATACTTTACAGTGAATTGACTTTTCAAATGTATTAGTAGCAATAACAATGAAGCAATACTATTTCGCTGCTTTTCTATGTGAGGATATATATGATGTTTTCCAAAATATTCCATATGAACATATTGATTTGACATACGTATATCCATGTGTGTGTATAACATGGCAGCATTTATATTTGAAAAGAATTACCTGATGCTTCCTAAATTCCATCAAGACTTGTCAGTTAGTTTCATAGTTGTTGACAGTAGCAATAACTTACAAAAGTAGATATGTATATATGTGTGTAAAAGTACAAAAATAATAAAACAAACAGCAGAGTACATGGAAGAAATATATAAGTTTAACGCTTGAAATATATATATATATATATATAAATATATATATATATATATATATATATATATATATGTATATATATATATATATATATATATATATATGTATATATATATATATATATATATATATATATATATATATATATATATATATATATATATATATATATATATATATATATATATATATATATATATATATATATATATATATATATATATATATATATATATATATATATATATATATATATATATATATATATATATATATATATATATGTATATATATATATATATATATATTGTTATACTTGGGGAGGGTTATATTTGTGTAGTGTTGCCAGAGAATTAATAACAGAACACACTCACTGTTTGGTTGGTTTTCGCTTTTCGCTTCTGTGTCTTTTATATCGGTAACCTAATTTACTCGGTCCTCAATGTTGCCATTGACTGACCGACGGTCAAAAATAATACAGATACAATATGGACACAAACACATATATATAGTTTATCATAAATCTTTCGTTGCACATCTGCAACATCGTCAGTGGTACTATTATTTCCTCCCGTTGTATTGTATGTCTACGCCATTTTCATTCAGTCTGTCTATATATTTATTTATTTATTTGCTTGTTTGTTTATTTAATTTTGTCTTCTTTGCGCATGCGTTTGCGTGTGTGTATAGTGTTTTGTTTGATGTGTGATGTGTGTTCATGATTGGGTGACTAGTGTGTGTTTATGTGCTTGTGTATGTATTTATTTATTTATTTATTTATTTATTTATTTTATTTTATTTACTTATTTATATTTCTCTTAGGTCAGTGTTGTTTGTTTGGGTGTTGTTGTTATTCCATTCATTCTTTCTGTTTAGTCTTGGTCTTCTAAGTTCTATTTCATTGGCCTCTCTGTTTGCCTATCTGCTGGGTCATTTCTATGTTTAGATATTATTCTAATTTCTATATTGTCTATGTTACCGTCATGTTGTTGTCTGGCATGTTCGTATAGTACTGACCCGTTTTTTCGTCCTTTTAGTTCCCCCCAGTCTTGGTCTATCCTTTCACCTGTTTTGTGAAGGTATGTATACCTCCTCGTACGTATATTTGACTGTTATGGCGTATAATTTTTACATATTCTGGTATTTAGGGTTTGGCTAAGTGTATACGGGAGTTTTGCGTCTGCGTGAGTATGCAGGTTCGTACGTATGGTGGGTGTGTGTATATGTGTACATCTTGTTTTAGTTGACTTACGTCTCCGAACATTCGTGTATTTATATGTAGGTATGCGTGTGCGCTTGTTATATACGTATTTATTTACTTATATACGTTTATATAATTATTTATTTATTTGTACACAAGCATACACACACACACATATTTATATGTGCGTAGTTTTGTATACCTATGGTAAGGTTTTGCGTATGCTTGTGTATGTACGTATCTGTTTGCGTGTATGTATTTATTTGTTTCTATTACTTCTGTATTGTATTTATTTACTTTGTTCTTAACTCTGTAGCGGAGATTCATTTGGTCTCCTAGTTAGAATTTTAGTCTACGACTTCTGCTATACCATTTACGTGATTTTGTCTTTGCGTGCTATTGTTCTCCACGCTCCACATATGACGTATTATCTTCGTTTTTTCGTTCATTGCCAGAGAACGTCTCTATGTACCACCCAAGAGAACATTAGTCTACGACCTCTTTTATACCATAAACGTGGTTCTGTCTTTGCGCGTAATTGTTTTTCACCGCTCCTGTTAATGACGTATTATTCGTTTTTTCCCGTTCTTTGCCAGCGAACGTTACCACGAACTAAAGTATCGTCTTCCTGTCTTCCTCCGGTTGCAACGTTTTTTGAAATATCCAGTTCTGCGTTCACAGATTGACTTTGTTAGTTTCAGAAGATCCCGTTAAGGGTGAAAGCAGCGATTCTTTGCTTAAACTTTAATCTGTTATTTTAATAAATATATATATATATATATATATGTCGACTTGGAGAAAGCCTTCGACAGAGTCCCCCGCTCCATTATCTGGTGGGCTCTTAGAAAACTAGGCGTTGACGAATGGCTTGTGAGGGCTATACAAGCCATGTATAAAGAAACAGTCAGCAAGGTTAGAATTAACAACGAATATAGTGAAGAGTTTAGCGTAAAAGTTGGCGTCCATCAGGGCTCTGTTCTCAGCCCCCTACTATTTATTATTGCCCTTCAGGCTATAACAGAGGAGTTCAAGACAGGCTGCCCATGGGAACTCCTATACGCAGACGACCTGACACTCATAGCGGAATCAATGGCCAAGCTAGAGAAGAAATTCCAAACATGGAAGCACGGCCTAGAGTCAAAAGGACTTAAAATTAACCTGGCTAAGACCAAAGTAATAGTTTGTAGGAAAGAAAACAAGGCGGCGGTCCCTTCTGGGAAATGGTCGTGCTCGGTGTGTAGGAAAGGCGTAGGTAGAAACTCCATTTTATGTCCTAAATGCAAAGTATGGGTGCATAAAAGATGTAGTGGGATCACAGGTAAGCTAACTAAGAACATAGATTTTACATGTGGCCGGTGTTCTGGTGCAATAAGTAG
>OZ024742.1:78074755-78084755 GCA_964016885.1 Eledone cirrhosa
CATAGACGGCCACTAGCCTGAAAGCTTGCCCGTCTACATTGGTCACGTCTAGCACTACCAACTTACCTTCTGGGTCCAGGAAGATGGCCCGTATGGCGAGATCCAAACCTCTCCGAGAAATCACAGCAACACCTCCCCCCGATCCCGGACGGCTGGGAGATGCGTACACCTCGTAGCCGCCGAAGATCGGTGCGAAGGCCCGTGCTTCGGAGATTCTGTTCTCGCTGATGGCCACTACATCTATGTTTAGTGGCCCTGCTTCCATGACGACCCCAAGCCACGCGCATTTATGCTGCCTATTCTGAGTGAGGTCATGTTGAAATGGAGTGGAAAAGATGGGAAAGACCACTTACCTTACTTCTCGTAGAGGAAGGATGGTTTGTCCATCCTTCTCACTGCTTGTGGCCTCCTCCGGAACGATGTCCTTATAAATCCTCCTGGAGAGTGTTTGTCGGAAGTCTCCGATGTCTTTGGGGAATTTTTTTTTTAGTGTCGTGTACGTTTGCTGTGTGATGCGAGTGATTTGTATGTGCGGAGGTGGTGTGAACTTTTGGGTTGTTGTGTAGTCTTTTTCTGTGATGCTGGTGTTGTGTTGCATGTTGTGTAATAATTGGTTGTTGTTCAAATTTAATGCCGTGTAGTGTGTATCGTTTTGGTTGTTTGGTTTTGTTTGCGTTTGTTGTGGGTTTGTTTCTGTTACGCTTTTTGGTGACATTTGTGGTGTTGGTGATGGTGGTTTGGGGGTTAATGATGGTGATGGTGTTGGTGTTTGTGGTGATCAGGTTGGTGATGCTGGTGTGGATGGTGGCATATCTGTCCTAACTTTTTTGTTTGATAATTTATTTGTTTCTCTCTGTATTTTGTTTTTGGAGGGGGAAGGAAGAGTATTTTTTTCTTTTTTTGTTTCTTTTTTTCTTTTTTCCTGAAACCGTTTCCCACTCCTCGTCGTCACAATCGTCTCCAGTTGCGATAAGCCGGGGAGTGGAAAATCCTCCACAGGCGTTGGTTTTGGTTGTGGCATGGTGGATGGTGTAGGCACTGATGCCAGTTCTGGTGCGTTGGGTGGTGGTGGTGTTGGTTTTGCTACTGTTGCTTGGGTTGTTGCTGTTACAGTTGCTTCTGTTGTTGCTGCCATTTCTGCTGCTGGTGGTGTTGATGGTTTAGTCACTGGGGTGGGTAAGAGAGGTGGCCTCAACCTTTTCGCCTGAGGGTAGAAAGCCCTTAGGTGGGTTCCTTCACCACAAACGACACACCTAGGCCTTCTGCCCTCGACGATTACGGTGATGTGGCTGCCGTCAGTGAGGTCTATTACCTCTGGGATCTCCTCAATGCTTTTATGGTCCGCTTGGATCAGGAGCTCCATCCCAGATCCGGACCAGTTCTCCTGCTTTTCTTTAACTATTTCGATTATCTTGGTGTTGGCCTCGATGCCGACGAGGACCGCAGTCATTAGCCAGGGAATTTCGATGGCCGGTGGAACGTGGGTCACCCTGATCTTCACGAGTCTCTGGCCACAATAGCTTGGGACGAGTGTGAAGTCGTCAATTCTTAATGGGGCCATGGAGTGTTCTATGGCCTCCTGTGGTGTTCCAAATAACACGTCCACGGTTCCATATTTCTGCCCACGTCTGTCGTGGATTTTTTCTGCCCACACATGTTCCAAACCTTTTTGGATTTGGGACTCGGATGCCCGTTCCACTCGGCGCGATTTTATGTTAATTCTCCGATAAGACACGGTGCATAGCCGACGATGCTCCATTTTATTAGGTGGGGCAGTGAGGCTGAATCTGTACCCATCTTTCATTACCATTCTTTTGGCTTCTTCTAATTCCTCCTGAGTTACCTGGATCGCTTCGCATGTTTTTGCTACTCTGGCAAAACTCAGGGTAGTTATCTTAATTTCATTGTTGCTGTTGTTGTTATCGTTATTTTTGTTATTGTTAATTTTAGTTTCAGTTGTGGTGGTGGTGGCGTCAGTGGTGTTCGGTGTGGAAGAGTTCATTCTGGTTGAATTCATTTCGATATCACGAGTTAATTTATTTTTTTATTTTGTTTCTGTTGTCGCTGTGGTGGTGGTGATAGGGGTTGTCGCTGTGGTGGTGGTGGTGATGGGGTGGCGGCTTTAACACCTGCAGTCATTGGTAAAGGCGGGAAATGAATGTCTGGCTGAGACAAATTTAAATATTGCTACTGCTTATATTTTTAGTGTTGGCAAACGTAGTAATATTTACAATTGTGGTGTCGGTGTGAGGTGTTAGTGTGTGAGGAAGGATTGACTCTGAGTCGTCCATGATTTTTCAAAGAAGTTTGTTTTGTTTGATAATTATAAAAAGTCTAAATTTTGTGCTCAAGGCCCCAATATTTGTTAGTGTCCTTTTCAGAAATCAATGTATCTGCACTTATATACAGTTAGCAATAAAAATTTTCCATAAATGCAAATTTTAAACAACTGAAAATAACAAACCTTTGCGGAGCTCACGATGATACGATTTACTACGTAGGTCGCCAATAATAATAATAATAATAATAATAATAATAATAATAATAATAATAATAATAATAATAATAATAATAATAATAATGTTTTCTTTATAATAATAATAATAATAATAATAATAATAATAATAATAATAATAATAATAATAATAATAATAATAAGAAGAAGAAGAAGAAGAAGAAGAAGAAGAAGAAGAAGAAGAAGAAGAAGAAGAAGAAGAATCACAAAAATAATTTTGAAACAAACCCTACAATTATTTTACCGATATCCAAGTCGGATATCGGTAAAATTAGCAAGCACATTCTAGATAGGGAAATCGCACAAATTAATGGAAAAAATTCATGGGGTAAGACTAACGAAGCAATAGAATGGTTCAATAGAATAAGAAATAGAGAAACATACGACTTCATACAATTTGCCATAAATGATTACTACGCATCCATATCCCCAGTCACCCTAGATAAAGCGCTAATATTTGCCCAAAATAACTCAGACCTTACCTCAGATGAAATTAAAATAATACTAACTGCTAGAAGGACTATCATAAAATTTGAAAATAGCTACTGGGAAAGAAAAAATAGGAAGAATAGCTTCGATATCACAATGGGATCGAACGACTCAGCGCAAATAACGGATGTTGTGGGGATATTTATAGCAAACAACTTACATAAAGAATTCAATAACCTCCAAGGAGGAATTTATAGAGATGACACGCTTCTTATAGCTAAAATCTTAAATAACCAGAACATGGAAAGATTACGAAAAAACATTAGAACATTCTTCAAAAAACTAGGCCTAGATATTACTTAGGAACTGAATTCTAAAAAGGCAAACTTTCTATACGTAACTCTAAACCTAAACAGAGGATTGATAGAACCCTTCCACAAAAATAATGAGAATCTAGCCTACATTAGTTATAACTCAAACCACCCCCGATCCATAATTAACTCCATAGCACGTAGTATATCCATTAGAATATCCTGTCTATCCTCAAACCAAGAAGTGTTTAATGAACATGCTAATTATTATAACGCAGCATTACATAAGGCTGGACACAAAGAAAAGCTGCAGTTTATAACAGATAAGGACAACACAAACAAACCCATTAACACCAACACCAACCGCTCATACAAAAATAAAGGTAACAGGACTAGGCATAGAACTAGGCAAGTAGCACCTAGAGTAGGAGGACAGAACTCTAATAATAGAAACCCCAGAAACTATAGAAGAACTAGAGAAAGAAAATACCTATGATTTAATCCGATCTTCAACTCCTCTATAAGAACTAAACCGCCTTCTACGTTTGTTAAACTAATAGATAAACACTTCACTACATCGCATAGATACAATAAAATCTTCAATAGAAAAACTATAAAACTTTCATACTCTACTGCAGCCAACATTGAATCGCACATACGCAAGATCAACCACCAAAATACCTCTAAGAAAACTATCTAGCCTATACGCAACATAGCACCAAATACTAAACACAAACACATTACTGTATACCAACCACAAACGCATAGGAACACACCACAGCAAATCTTCAATAGGCATGAATCACAACCCGCACATAACATTTTGCAAAACCGCAATGTGAAAGCTGCACGGAATAATACTTCAAACTGCAATTGTCACCTACCAGATAAGTGCTCATTAGCGAATAGGTGCCTAGATTCTAGCCTAGTGTACATGTGTACTGTAAACTCGGGCAACTCCACATGGCACTACATTGGATCCACCGCGGGTGTTTTTAAAAAAAGGTGGTATGTACACAGACATTCAATGAGGAATCGTGCACTGGTAAATTCTACACCCCTCGCCAATAAAATCTAGCATCTTAAGGACAAAAACCTTGATTACAATATTAGCTGGTCGAATTTAGCGGCCGCAAAGGCCTATAGCAGCGGTATGTCCCATTGCGGGCTCTGCAACCTTGAATTGCTACATATCTTAAGGAACGATAAAATGCTACTTAACAGCAAAATAGAAAGGTTAATTTTCTGCAGACATAGGATTGCTAAAAAATTCACGAGATTTAAATCACCGTGAATCGAACCAGCATCCCCTATATTAAAGGAAAATCACTTAGCATTTAATATATGAAATCCACATTCTCACACAGCCCACTTCAGTACCATAATCTTATATATACACCTTCTAGCCTCCCTTCATCAATACCACTAGGATGGGGCAGTAATGTCTACAATTATCTTGTCAGCCCATAAATCAATCCCATCTTTGCTGTTGTTTATTCGTTCGGACCAAACAATTATATCTACATATCTGACATTAGCACTCATGATCTCTAACAGATGAACTTAATTCTAAGTACATTATATTATTACTCCTACACTCCTTGAAATCTTATTTTCTTCTTCTTATTATTATTATGATCATCTCAATGTATCCCTAATTTTATTCATCATGTTCTCTCTATATACCATGCATATTTTATTGTTTTTATTACTTTTATTGTCTCTATTATTGTTGTTATTGTTGTCTTATTTATACACTATTTGTTATTGATGTTGTGAAAACTAAACCGCCATAATTCGAACTAACAATCCCAACTTTTAGAATAGGCCACCTAAACCTTTAAATACCGAATCTACAACTTCACTTAATACCACACAAGAACCATATATCTCTATACACTAACTCTATCAATCTCACTAAGTTGATACAACGAAAATACATATATGTTAAACTATAAATCAATCTCCGGTTTATTGCTAGTGAGCTTTTAGACCTACAGCACACTTATATCCCTCATAATTACTCCTAAATCCTGACTCCAAGTACATTTTATCAATTATCTCTTCACCACTTTAATACTACATCTAATGTACCCTATAGTAGTTTTCACGTGTCAATTTCATACATCTGTATCATATCAGTTCGTGTAATATGCTAGATTTATAATTACACTCTATTTCTTATTTATATTGATGTTATTATTTTAACTATTCAGTATCTAGTTATTTTATTATTGATATTATTGTTCTTGTTTAACACCACTCCTCTGTTAAAGCCATGCCGTGAGTATTTTCCTCACTTCCGCACGCTCTGATGAAACAAGTGGTTATAAACAAAGTATTGGAGTTCGATTGACGTAACATCAAGCGATTAGTGAACTCTAGATTTACCAGATCAAAGAAACAATTGTCAGCAATGTGAATAAGGCCCTTATTGTATAGCCAACCATGTCACTCTTCTTTCTTGAATTATTATTACTCCAAGTATAACCTACATAGAAATCACCGCCAACTCGCAGCATCACTATGGAAACGTCTTGTTGAGTCAAACTAAGCCATACGTTAATACCATCCACAACAGGGAGTACTCTAACTGGACTACATCTAAGTGGATTGCCTATAACGATAGCCTGTTATCCCGTATATATATATATTTATATATATATACATACATATCATATGATACATACATATATATATATAATTGGTGTGGGATGTTTAAAGCGTCCGTATGCGGTAGGTTGTTTGAGTACTCAGAATCTGGTGCGACGAATAAAATTCATTAGACATATTACAATCGTTTCTCTGGCGACCAACTCGAGGCACGTTTCCAGGAAACTCTGCTTCGAAGAATCGAGACGTATCTTGCGATTTCAGAGTCAGGTTCGATCATTACATAGATCATGCCTCGAGCTGGTCGCCAGAGAAACGTTTGTAATATGTCTAATACATTTTATTCGTCGCACCACTGATCCTCCGTTTCTTATGTGATATATTATATATATATATATATATATATATATATATATATATATATATATATATATATAAATCCTTGCTAAGCTCTATGAAATTAATCAGACTCTTCCATATTCTCACAGTCTTTTAATCCAATAGGTGTCCGATCTCGCTCACTCGATCTCTCTTTATATATATATATATATACAAATATAAATTAGCGACAATCGTATTTCGGCTTTGGAATTAGCGAAAAACAACTTCCGAGATGTGTGGCAAGCGCTCCCTATCTCTCTCTCTCTATATATATATATATATATATATATATATATAGAGAGAGAGAGAGGGGGGGGGAGAGAGAGAGAGAGAGAGAGAGAGAGAGAGAGAGAGGTAATACGGGTAAAAAAGATCAACTACTCACTGACGAGATTAGAATAAAGAATTGCCGGAGAAAACTTACAAACTTAGCCATTTTGTCTATAGATTATAAAAAAGCTTACGATATGGTACTGCACAGCTGGATTTCGAAGCGGACAAAATACAGCACACGAAAATGAAAGAGATGTTAATTACTGTGTAATTCAGAAGGATTCGGAAAAGCAAACTAAATGGAATAAATATCATTATAGCTATTACTGCTAGAGATGTTTCAGTGATATGGTATGGGTGTGGTGTAACTGAATGGACTAAACTGGAGGTCCAAACAATAGATAGGAAAACCTGAAAATGTTTCCCCATGTATGATACCCATCACTCAAGAGCTGACGTCAATCAGCCGTAAATGAAGAAGAGAGAGAGAGATCGGACACCTATTGGGTTAAAAGACTGTGAGAATATGGAAGAGTCTGATTAATTTCATAGAGCTTAGCAAGGATTTCCTGATCGAGGCAGTAAACAATGAACTGTTGTTAATGAAAACAGGAGGTGAAAGAAGTAATGGAGTAGTGCAAAACATGCATAAATATTTAAGAGAACAGAAAGCATTACATGGACAATTTGACAAATAATCAATGAACTGCAATTATACATGAGTTTAGAAAAAGAAGTCTAAACAAAGAAACGGAAAGCACTCTCATATCTGCCCCAAAACTATCAAAATCAGATACATTAGGAACCATATTTACGAGGTAGATATATCGCCAATGTACAGAGTATGTGGAATGTTTGCGAAGACATTAGTGCACATTGTTACCTAGTGCTCTAATATGGCACAAAATGAATTTGTTTAAATGGAGCATGATGAAGTAGCCAGGATTATACATAGGAAACCCTGTCAAAGGTGGGGCTTTGAGTGTGAAGATAAACGGCACAATCATAAGTCAGAGTAGGCAATTGAAGCTGAGAATTGGAAAATGTTATGACATTCTTTACAGAGGACTCAGTAATCAACTCGAGTTGTCTTTCACGCCTTAACAGCTGTACATTATAGAACTACAGGTGACAAATATTCAGGCATCGAGCTTGTGATTGACGGCAACCCAGGGCAATTTGACAGCAACCCAGTGTCTAAGGAACATATCCTGAATTGGTAATGCTTTTCCTCGTGGATAACAATGCCGAGTCAGAGGATGTTGGGAATTTTCCATTAATTTTGAGTAAATAAACTACGTAGTTAATCTTCATCTACGTCCAGGTTCACTCACTAAATACCAACACATATGCCTCTCATGTAAACATGTTTTCAATTGAGTGATCAACGACACACCGCAAAACTCAAGAGTAGCAACATAGTGTAATCTCAGTAAAACAAAAACGCTAACATCTTCATGCGTACACTCATACTTATGCATACACAAACATCCCTAATTAATATTCATGGAATTTTTTAGAAATAGTAGTTATCTCCTCGTGAAATAATACTCGATATATTGTGAAATATAGTTGTTGAAAGACAAAAGAAGATAGTGTCTTAGATGGCATGCTTTCTATTTTAAATCTGTTCGGAAATAATAAATCCCTTGTGACAGGTTTTCATACATTTTTCGTTTCTCAAATTTCACTTAGAAAGATTTATAGAAAATGCTTTTTAATTTTCATTTTTAAAAAAATGCTTTTCAAAAGGTAAAGTGCCGTAAATTCGAACCTTAAATCACAATTCCGAAGAGAGTTTTGTAACGACACCTGTGCCAAATAATATTACTACAAAAAGCACCGAAAAAAAAGGTGTGAGTAAACAAAGTTTATTAATTTAATTGTAAATATAACCCTGACAAATTTTAACATTAGTTAGTCTTTCATTATACAATTTCAGATAAATTTGCTTAACAAAATATATATACCAGAAACTGTTATTTAGCAGTGATGTAGTAACTTGTTTAAGTGAAGGTGGTTGGCTTTGTGGTTAGAGAATTCGGCTCCCGACAGCTCGTTATGTCCTTGAACAAAACACTTTATTTCGTGTAGCTCCAATCCCTTCAGCTGGCAAAAATGAGTTGTACTAGCAATTCGAAGGGCGAGCACTGTCCAATTCTGTGTCACGCCTTAAATGCACAGGCGTCTGTAGAATGCTCAGCCACCTTCACGTTAATTTCACGAGCAGGCTGTTCCGTTTGATTGTAACAACTAGAACAGCCATCGTCTTAACTGATGGAGCGCCAGTTAGTAACTTGTTTATTATGCACGACTTATTCCACTTCTTGTAAACTATATCAGCTGAAATTGCATGGACAGAAAATATCGATTGGATGTTCAGTTTAGGAAGTAACGTTTGGAAATTATTGATTTTCTAGTTTACAACTTTTAAAAATTAATTCTTATTTCATCACATCAATTCATCATGTCAGAAAAATAATTAGCTATATAAATACCTTGGACGAACATGCAACACGGTGATTCATCTAGAGCTGGATTGACGGTAATTCAACACCAATCACACATAGTGCTATTGGCATTTTATCTCACATCACAGTTTGAATAAGAAAATACATATATATATGTATGTGTGTGTGTGTGTGTGTGTGTGTGCGCGTGTGTGTACGTAAGTATATCAGTATCGAATAAAATTTTCGACACTGAGAGATGCCAGATGATGATTCGTAAATATATGTGTTTCTCTTTGTGTATTCCTCTGGGTGGAATATACATATACTTATATATATATATATATGTGTGTGTGTGTGTGTGTGTGTGTGTGTGTGTGTGTGTGTGTGTGTGTGTGTGTGTGTGTGTGTGTGTGTGTGTGTGTGTGTGTGTGTGTGTGTGTGTGTGTGTGTGTGTGTGTGTGTGTTTGTGCGTGTGTTTGTGCGTGTGTTTATGTGTTATATTTTAGGTTTCGTTTTTATGCTGATGATTGTTTAGTACCATACACAGTCTGTGTATTTCTTTGAAAGGATGAATGACATGGAATAGTTTGAAAGGGGGAGATTAGGAAACGGGGAAAATGCGAATAGAAGAAGAAGAAGAAGAAGAAGAAGAAGAAGAAGAAGAAGAAGAAGAAGAAGAAGAAGAAGAAGAAGAAGAAAGAGTGTGCGATAAACCTGATTTGCATAGAAGAAATGATAGTGCTCCTCATGAAATTGAACCAAAAGGGAAGGATCCAGTACCTGATGACATAGATAATATTGGGTGCTGGAATGCATGTATGCTATTTCAGTCGACATATATGGACCAATCATTCGATATTTTGAAAATCGATGCAGTGTGAAGTATACAAGAACAGTTGACAAGCAAGGTAGTGGTGATATTCTATTGTGGACTATTAGAATATTAGAATATTTATCAAGTTCGTATGACACCGTGTATAGAAACGGTACAAGCATTCATATGATGGAAACCAATCAATGAACGA
>OZ024742.1:78089755-78094755 GCA_964016885.1 Eledone cirrhosa
CAGACATGATGCCGCTAAATATACACCCTTATCGTATTTGTGTGCGTGTACCTTTCTAGGCTATTTTATCCATTTACTTTTCAGTATCTACATGTATGTATATATATATATATATATATATATGTGTGTGTGTGTGTGTATGTACATATATATATATGTGTATATATATGTACATAGGGTGACTTTGGACATCCTGCAGGACTAAAAACAAAACCAGTCAAAGGGCAAAGGAGCTCTTAAGAGTCAATGGCCATCCAAAATCACCGGGAGAGATGACCCCTTAGCCTTTGTCAAGGCAGAATTCTAGGAGAAGGAAAACTCTGATATAACACCTGCAACCCTGATGGTATCCAATGATGTTGACTTGTTCTTCTTTTTGGTAAATATCATCTTGGTAAGAGAGTGGGACTGGCTTTGTGCAGTGCCTTTGCTCACTATAAAAGCTTCATGGCACAGGCATTGCTTTATATCTGGAGATCTCTCTGC
The DNA here is from genome assembly GCA_964016885.1 of Eledone cirrhosa. Taxonomy (NCBI): domain Eukaryota; kingdom Metazoa; phylum Mollusca; class Cephalopoda; order Octopoda; family Eledonidae; genus Eledone; species Eledone cirrhosa. The sequence continues at coordinate 78,090,242 of OZ024742.1, forward strand.
ACTTGTCATCACATGGTACTAAGGGCCTAGCACTATGTGTCAATAATTGTCACAAGTGTAGTGTTTGTACCAGAGTTTTCAAGTCGCTGGCTGGACTAAAATGTCACACTCGTTCAGCGCATCGGTAGGGGTTCTCCTACATGGATATAAAGTAGTGGCCGTACTCGAAAACGAGTTGGCAGCCACCATATGTGTATATACATATATATATAATATTCTGGGCTTCACAGGAACAGAAAGAACATAACTAGTTAAGAAATTACAAGTACAATCCATTAATGGAACAGTAAATATATGTAAAACATTCCAAAAAGGTTGCATCTAATAACTGCATACAAAGCGTATTCACATGCACACATACAACTCAAAACATACACATCCACACATACTATAACATCCATACCTACACATGCATGCATGCAGACATGCAGACATATCTACCTAGTTGATATTGTGTAAATTCCAATGAGAGAGTCTTGTAACTATGTTAGAAGCCTCTATTGGCAAACATTTGTGAAATTATAAAACCAGAAGAACATACATACATACATACATACATAGTGGCGGCAACTCGATTACGAGTAATGCCATTAATTGATACTTAAGAATGAGCATCGCGGACGTGGCTTTTTTGTCCTGCTAGGGAATTGCCAATGGTCAGCAATGCCATGCATTGCAAGAGATGTCATATATCAAGTGATGCCTTTGAAGCTTTTTAAAGTGAGGAAAGGCTTTCCACGGAGCCAATCCCACTCTCTAAACTTCGAATGTATTTACACAAAAAGAACTGGTCTACGCCATTGAATGCAAACGACGTCGCAGGTTTTATATCAAAGTGATCTTCTCCTAGAGAACAACAACAAAAAGATTTATTGATGGCCGTTGACACTCTTGAATTATTTTGCCCTTTCATCCGGCAGGGTGTCCGAATTTACACTCCTCTCCTAGCAAGCTTGGTGGGCGTGGTGGATTAGTTGCTTCGACTCGACCATGCATAGGTGTTTCCGGAAAATAACTGGAAATGTATAATAGAATGAACTCTATAGATAATGAACACAACCACAAGGATATGTTCCGAACGTGGAAGAGCCGAACTCCCACTGTCATCGCCTCTATCTCTCTCACCCTCCCAATCTCTCTGTATGGTGAGCAAATGGGGTCCCACATTCTGGCCTCCCCACATCCCCATGTATAGGTTGTACTTCATTAGATGTTACCAGTAGCGCTGAAGAACGACCTTACATAAACATATATACATACACCACCACCCCACTTATCAGCGCAGTTTAATACTATGATCAATTCAACCAAACCACTATCATTTATAACCACACACTTGTTCCGACGTACTGAACGCAAGAATAATCTGCTTGGCGCCCCGATCGGGATTGTACATGTCTCTATACAAATTCTGCATCTCCTCATGCATTCAGTACTCACATAGTGGTCACAGCGGTCTCAGTACCGAAGACTCTCTCTCTCTCTCTCTCTCTCTCTCTCTCTCTCTCTCTCTCTCTCTCTATATATATATATATATATATATATATATATATATATATATATATATATATATATATGTAAAACCATGTGCGTCACGCAGTCTTTTAAATTATTTAGAAGTGAAGCATATCAATTTGTCCCTGGATGTTTACTGAGGAGTGCAGGACATGATATTCCTACACTTATTTAACTCGAAACATATTTGGATCTTAAAGTTTAAACTTATCTACGGAACAGGTTTGATTTTGAAATTTAAATGTGTCTAAACATCACAGCCTCTTGGCAATACAGTTCGTCTTCGTTGATTTATTATTTTAAATCGATATGGACAAACTGTAGTATAATAATTAGTATGCTTCAATCTGGCTAAATTTTTCTTTTGCAATATATATATACAGATGTGTTGGTATCTGTGTTTCATCACATACATATTAATTTATATATATATATATATATATATATATATATATATATATATATATATATATGTGAATGATTAGAATTTTATTTCTCGCCCTAACACGGCTGATACATTGATGTAATATGCATACGTACACACAGTGACGTGAGATGTACTGTCTTTAATGCATTCGAAACATCAGTGATCCACAGAAGACATCCGGTGAATGGGAATTGTCCTTGCTTTTATATTTGTCTTTCTCTTGCGTTATCTAAATAATATTTATTAGTAACCACACAGCGCCCTTGTCACTTTTTAATCGATATATATATATATATATATAGTTAGAGAAGCAAAAAATTGCTTATTGTGATCCAGTTGGTATACACACCGTTACGCAATGAAACATTCCCAGCACCGTTATGTAACTACTCTGGCAACTGAGGGAAAGTAACCATCAATACACTCTGAAGTGGAAAAAATTATCGAACGCGCCCCCATATCGGAGTGGTATGAGAAGCTGTCGATTATGCGACCTTGAGCTGTTCTACATCTTAAGTTCGAAGAATGTGTTACTCAACAATAAAATCCAAAGATCAATTTATTGTAACCATAGACTCAAAGAGAAGTTTTCGCACTACAAATTGAACCCTTAACCTCTTACTAGCAACTGACAAACTGCATATACTTAGACTTTATACCCTCTTGTTGTATCTAATTACCCACAAAACCAATACATATATCCCCCTCTTCTCCCTCATTCCTCTTCTATTTCTTCGTTTTCTTCCTTCCTTCCCTCCCCTTCTTGGCTATCTTTTCTTTTCTTCTTTCTCACCCACTTCTTTGCTTTTATTTTTGTCATTATTATCTTTATATTTATTTTTTATATATATATATATATTTATCTCTTTATATCTCCCCCTCTCTCTCTCTCCCTCTCTATCCATCCCTCCCACTATGATCAATTTAATTCTCTTTAACTCACTACATTCCACGACATGAAGTCTGCTATCAAAACTGACCGAGGAATCCTTCCACCTTTACCCCTCCCTCCATCTCAGTTTGTCACTCTACTTCCTACCTTTTCCCCCTTCCTCTCTCTCTATACTATTCCGTCTGTCCCCTCACCTTCTGATTCCTCTCTCTCTATACTAGTAAATACAATTCCAAATAAATGTTTTTCTCTATATATTAAGAATTATTTCAAGAGTAACTTACTATTTTGAAAATTTGGACTGTGAACAACAATTATAATTGAGTGGCTGCTATTTGCAGTATAGCAATATAAGGTTGCACTTACCAATGAAACGGTCGTAAATACCTGGATAAAATCCTTCTCTTAATGCTTACCTGTGTTTTCTCTTTTATACTATATATATATGTATATATATATAAACGGAAAAATGAAACGAAATTTCATTTCTCACTCTTAGTACGGCTATTACTTGAATATAAGTATGTACACGTACATACATATATGTATACAGACGCACAGTGGTATGTATATATATATACATACATGCACACATATATATATATATACGTATGGATTCACCGAACATTTATTATAATGCTCGGTGTGTTTGTAAACAAACATCCCGAATTAAGCCGTGTTTAGCAACCATCGTTGCCCTTTTGTTCAACCCTGACAAAGGAACGATGTACTAGTTTCAAGCTTATTAGCTATCGTCAGCACCGTATACCTTCCTGCCAGATGATTGAACGTCTGAAAGTATATACTTTCCTTATGCATATTAACGGCTGAGCAGCCTAATTTGCATATCGAGTGGGTTAATCGGCCGGGCGCACCGAAAACGATAAACGGAAAAAATGAAACGAAATTTCATTTCTCACTCTTAGTACGGCTGTTAGTTAAATATAAGTATGTACACGTACATACATATATGTATACAGACGTACAGTAGTATGTATATATATACATACATGCACACATATATATATGTACGTATGGATTTACGGAGCATTTATTATAATGCTCGGTTTGTTTGTAAACTAGTACATCGTTCCTTTGTCAGGGTTGAACAAAAGGACAACAATGGTTGCTAAACACTGTACACGTACATACATATATGTATACAGACGTACAGTAGTATGTATATATATACATACATGCACACATATATATATGTACGTATGGATTTACGGAGCATTTATTATAATGCTCGGTCTGTTTGTAGACTAGTACATCGTTCCTATGTCAGGGTTGAACAAAAGGGCACCAATGGTTGCTAAACACTGTACGGCTTAATTCGGGATGTTTGTTTACAAACAAACCGAGCATTATAATAAATGCTCGGTAAATCCATACCGAGTATATATATATACGATATTAATAAATGGAAACTATATTTATAAAACCGTATTTATTTCACTATATATATTTCAAGGATACCAAGTTACATTATGGTATGCCTTCATCAGACAAAATACAATATATAACAGTTTTATAAATAGACATTGACGTACCCCTTTAAAAATTGACCGTTGCTTTTGGAGGCCATCAGGATAGTGATTTGTTTACTTTAGTAAGTCATAGTGTTACTTTTGCATATATATATATATATATATATATATATATATATATATATATATA
>OZ024742.1:78099755-78117255 GCA_964016885.1 Eledone cirrhosa
GACCCCAAGCAAAATGTTTGGTCTGGGCATCCAGCCAGATCATTTGGAGACGGTTGCTTCTGACAAGACCTGCTGAAAGGAGTATTTTTAAGGACTCTGTACCCCACGACCCTGAAGAAGAAGAAGAAGAAGAAGAAGAAGAAGAAGAAGAAGAAGAAGAAGAAGAAGAAGAAGAAGCTATTATTATTTATATGTAAGGCGGTGGATTGGCAGTATCGGTAGAGGGTCGGATGCGTTGCTTTGATGCATAGAGTTACATCCCTTGCCATTCTGAGTTCAAATCCCGCCGAGGTTAACTTTGCCTTTCATCTATACGGGGTCGATAAAATAAAGTACCAGTAATACACTGGGTAATTGCTGGCCTTGTGCCAAAAGTAGAAACAATTATTATTTATATGTATTTAGGCGTCTTTGAATGTGTGCTTTGGTATATATTTGTATCTATACGTGAATTGTGCATAGTGTTTATTGTACATGTATATTTAACGTACTTTGTGAATTTATGTTTGCTTGTGAATAATGTATATACTAAAACGTGGGTATACTGCAATAAAACGTGTGAGATGAAAGGGGATATTTTTTTGGTGAGGGGGAATGGAATTTAACACGTATAGGAAATAAAGAAGCAAAGGGCGAGGCTATTAATTTCGTCGTTACACATGTTTTCTCATCACAACTGGCTAGACGATCTTCTGGCAATAACCTTATAGGTCTACATCTATGATAATATTATGTTACACTCTTTGTTATCCAATAGCGTTGATCTCAATTTTGAAAGCATGACTTTGATATTTTTTATTTGATGCATATAAAACCCAGAGGTGTTTGTGAATCGGTAGTAATACAATACAGTCTGGTTATATGCTTTAGTCGTAAAAGTAACGTGAACCAACTACAATTACAAAAAATCATGAAGTAACTTAACTGTGCTGAGAAAAATAATGAATATTTGCTTTTATTAATTCGTACTCATGCAAATATGTTAAAATACTGATAAAAGTTAAGGCTAAATCTTTTTCCATATTCTCTTGAAAAAACACTGTTTATAATTTTCATTTATTCATGAAAATAATCATTTGGAGGGATTTAGCAATATAACAAACGTTCTCAAGTTGGTGTTTGGAGCAACGATTCTTGCATAAATCTTTGCAGGAATTTTTTTTAGATAAATATTAAATATTGTAGAACCAGCACCTGTATTTCCGCAGTTTGATACCAGAAATATTAAGCAGAGAATATTTCGTTTTGTTTTGCATATACTTTTAGCATATGGTTCTTTTGTTGTTGTTTTTTTATTTCTTTAGTGGGTAGTTTCAAATACCGTCAAATGCTGTGGAGTCCTTCACAATTTCTTTAATGTACAATTAAAGTTTAAACCATTTAAACAAACTTTACTTTTATTCTGTCAACTATATTTTACAAAAGAAGTTATACAATGATGGAAATATGAAAAATAAAGATAAAAACAAAATTAAGTAATGAAACATTGGTTTATGGCGTAAATATGGGCTGATCTGGCTGTATGGGAAAGTAGAGGAAAGGACCATAAATGCCATAAATGAGAGGAAATGGAGGGAAAAATCAAGTAGACTTGGGCCATGGAAGAAAGGGTGAAGGGTTCTATGGGTTCTATGCCTAGGGTGGGTGGTGTTTCGGCTGCGACCAAAGACAAAATTGCAAAGGCGTTTACACGGACGATAGCCAGTGACACCCGCTGCAACAGCCACTCCACCTCACGGGACTCTTTCCACAGACGGGCTGCTGATCTTCTGATTTATTATATCTGTACGCGATAAAAATGTACTAGTAATATGTATTTCAGTGATTCTTGAGCTAATTAATGGCTTTGTAACGAATGAAAAATGAATTTTAACTATCTTACGTAGATCACTGAATCCCAGCAGCTGTAATGACACAAACTAAATTTCTTGTATTCAACTTCTTTACGTTGTGGGCTTAAATGTTACTGTTCCCGATCTTTAGTAAGCCCTAGATCGATAAAATGATTACTTGATAATGTAGTCCAAATCTAGGCTGGTAGTGATAGGATAAAAATGTTGAGAAAGTAATTTGTACTATACCGATCTTGCCTTAATTTATTTGTTTAGTGGCTTTTTTGTTGTTTTGTAGATGATAAAGTGTGTTCTATTTCAAAGCGACTGGACTTTGCTTAGAGATGATTCTGCTATATCTGTCCGCCAAACAGACGTATATGAATTAACTTGTTGGCTTAAATAGTACCACTTAATTAGTAAAGTGTTGCCTGTAAACTGACTAACATCCTCCGTCACAATGTATTTTCCTGTACATATGTTAAATACCGTAATTACATGCTGTTGATGTGATAATAAGGTTAGCCACTACACCAAAGTAAATCAATTACAGTAGTTAACTTATAACAGTCGATTGCATGATCTCAAGTTCGATTTTCTCTATAATTTTGCCAGATTCGATAAAATATTTTAAACATCGGTCTTCCTCATCCACGATCCTTCTGTGAGGAATGTGATACTGTGAGTGGTACACCATAACACTTTCGCAATGCGGCGTATCCGATTCTGAGAGAGACGAATCGTTCTTAACACTTGATTGCTATTTTATTTATTGATATTCAATAGAAGCAAAGTAAAAATAACTCGGTAGAATCTGACCTCAGAAAGCAATAGACCAAAGCAATTACTTCTGTTAATCTGATAATTGACTGTCTTAAATACGATAAACAATCGAGATCGAGTATATCTAAGTATCACCATATGCCTTTTACTCACGGTTTTCAGGGGTGCATGTAGTCATGAGCAGACAGAGACCCTCTCTTAAACTTCTCACTCTCGGCTCAGGAGAAATTCTAAAACATAAGAGATGAAAAGATAGAGGAGGAAACGGTGAATGCAAACTCGAGGTCAACTCTGTGATTTGGGCCCTGAACGGAAATAACCAAAGCAAATCCTGAAAGGGATTTTGCAAGAATCTTTAACGATTTAATATATACGAACAGTATACTAAAATATATCTATTTCTATCAAAAAGGCAAGGTCCCACATTTCGTTGTAAAGTATAATATATTTCATTGACTATACCCATTATGTGAGACTAAAAACAGCCCATACATTGGAACTCTGGTAGCCTTTAGCATCCATTGTCTCTAAAGTAATATGTCCTTTCCAACAAAATATGTAGATGACATTATTGGTTTGGTACTGTTTTATTAGCAAGTAGTAACCTGGCTGGTTTTCGTCGGTTTCCATTTGTTGATATAAAGAAAAAAATGTCAAGGATGACTGACAAAGGAATTACGAGGCGTGAGTTTCAGAAAGATGATCTTGAGGAAATATATATTTGATAGAACATAAAACGCAAAGAGATGCATCAATTTTGCTGAGGATATTAAAGGCAATATAATCTGTGGAATGATTTGAACACAGAACAGACAGGGATATTAAATAAATATTTCGCGGTTCAGTCACGCCCTCGGGTTTAAAGTAATTACCAGATAAGATAGATAGCTCTAACATGTCTATATATTTACCATATTGTTCGCAGCTAAACGTCTCGGACAAATGCATTTTGATGTGATGGTTATTATATAATGGAGAAAACGCTTCCTTAAAAATAAACAACACAATATGATGCCAAATTTTCAAAAAGAATTTGTATAAGGAAATAATTGCATACAGTCTTCACAACTTGTATATTTTCCAAGAGAAGAAAACTACAAACACAAACAATCAAACGAACGAAGAAGAAAATGTAAATTAAACATTCCAAACTCAAGATCAAAGGAACGTCCAAATGTTATAGCTGCAAGAAAAATTCATCTAAGTATCTGAATTTGAAATTAAATGTAAAATGGGGAAAATATGTAAACTAACCAACATTTTCTACGACATCGATATACTAATAACAAAAGAGGAAAACTAGCTAGAACGATTATGTTTAGGAATTTAGTTACACCGAATAGACAAAATATTCTTATAGACTGTACAGGCAAAAGTGTATAAAGCGTTTGCTGTTAAGCTATATTGTTATTATGAAGGATTTCAGGAAAGTATTCCTTTTTCGAATATATAAAACTATTTAAAATTCAAATTTAACAAGATAATGCATAGACGTTTTTCTTCAATATTTCTTCAATATTCTCCTAGATTTACCGTGTGTAAACCCTTAAATCGTGTTAGAAATATAGTTAAACCAATATATAAAGTTCATTAAACTATTCAACTTCCTATATAACTCGCTTTCTCTCTCTCACTTAAAGTCTCTTAAGCCATCTATCTATGCATATTTTTATCTTTCCCTCTTTCTCTGTGCATGTATATATATATATATATATAATAGAAAAAAGGAGGAAGTTTCGTTTACATATGAAAAATATTTATTGCGTATCGAACGTTTCGCAGAGCATTGGCTCAAGGTAACTCATAGGAGTTATGGACCCGACTCCAGTATCGATCTGCTCTTCAGATTGATGATGCGACAAAAGAGAGTGAGAGAGAATAGAAAACGAAATATCTAATGATTTCGGAGCATATGCTCCGAAATCCTTAGACGTGTCTGTGGAGCCTGCGGGTCGAGAATCAGACTGATCCACACAATTATCGCGTCACGAGCTGTCCGCCGGCGAAATAATCGTAGCACAAATAAATTGAGTTCAGATGCATCACTGATTTTTGGTTTTCTATTCTATCGTACTCTGCTCTGCAAGAGCATAGAGTGCTCTACCGGCATACCGCCTATGGAAGCATCTTAGCTACCATACGACACATATATATATAATAATAATAATATTAATAATAATAATAATAATAATAATGCTTTCTTTATTAACCACAAGGGTTTACATAAAGTAGATATTAAGGACAGTACAGGACAATACAGGACGACACAAATGGGCATTTCTGCGTGTAAAAAACAAAAGCAGAGGATGTAACAAAAAAAATAACAATGACAGATTCCCCAATAGGGGGGAGACTTCCGAGGGACATTCGTGGAGAAAGCCCATTAAAAAGCCACAGTGACCCTTACAAACAGGGCAAGTGCCCTCTCCCAGTTTTCCACCTCTAATTTACAGACACATACACAGAGTAGGCCCATTCACTCGGGCCATTCTTGCCTCTCTCACCCATCTTTAAACAAAATGCTGGGAAGAGAGCACTTCCCACTCTACCCTGATTTTCCTTTTCAAATGAAATTTGAAAAAGTTAATCAGGGCATCACCGAAGAGGTAAGTGCTCGTCTTCAGCCCTTTCAAACGTGTCCACCATACGTGCAGGACGGTTTCGTCGTCCTGTGCGTATCTCGGACATGCCCGGCTGACGGCACCTCCATGCCTGTAGAGTTTATCCCGAACTGGCAAAGCTCCTCGGTAGCACTGCCAAGCCAGGGATTTCTGGAAGTTGTCCATAGGCCCCGGCCCGAAAGTTCTTCTGAAGAGATTGGCTAGTTGATTTTCGTCGACGCCTAGAGTTTCCCCAAGTACGTCGTCGCTCTTCCCCTCAACTAATCCTCTAAAGAACGCCAAGGTGGAGTTTCTACCGATCACATTGCCCGATTGGTCGAAGTCTGTGAGCGCCTGAAGACATTCCAGTCTCCAAGCGCTCACTCTCGGTCTTCGCTTGACCCAGGACTGAAGCTCCGTCAAGGAGAGTAGCTGGGGAAAGACGCGTCTAGCAAACGGCGACCACACCTGATCACCGTCGAGAAAGAGGTGGAGATGTCGTAGCCTGATCGCGTGTCTGCGCATCATCAGCCACGGCATGCCCAGCCCTCCACGTAGCGGGTGTTGACAGCAGATGGACCGCCTGACCATCGGAGCGCGTCCCTTCCACAAAAAGCGAAAGAGCAAACGCTCCAATGCAGTCAGGCGGGGCTTAGGACAAGGTACGACGGTCAGGTGTTAGTAGATGACGGACGCAATGTACGCGTTAGCCACCTCGGCTCGACCTTTCAGCGATAGCTTCCACTCCGCCCAGTTTTTGTCCGTCTGGAGGTCCGGGCCGAACTAGACCCCTAGCAATTTAACCGGTCCGTCCGTCCAGCGCCCGACGACGCTGTTGGACGGCATGGACCTCCCTCTCCAGATGCCGGGCTACAGGCCCACTGACATTTCCTGGTTGATCATTGCTCCTGTCAGCGCTTCGTATTCTCTTAGTGTAGTGCCGATCGCCTCGATGTGTTTGGCGGTCGACACCACTACGGTGACATCGTCCGCATATGCTGACACGGATCTTCCGCATCCTAGTTCGCGCAGGATCCCCCTCAACGTCTCCAGTTTCTGCAGTAATGGCTCGAGAGTCAATACGTACAAGAGGGACGAGAGGAGACATCCTTGGCGGACCGAGCGCATGATGTTGAACGGTTCCGAAAGGTGACCGTTCACTCACACCACAGAGATGATGGCAGCGATCCAGCCTCTGAAGACGGGCCCAAAGCCCCCCGCCCTCAGGAGTGCCGCCAAGTAACGATGGTCGAACCTATCAAAAGCTTTCGACTGATCTAAATTGATCAAGGACCCACCTGTGCCAGGTTCCCTAGCTACCCTCTCCACGATGTATCGCATGAGGTGGAGGTTGTCGTGGATGGATCTGTCAGGAATGGTGCATGTCTGCGCATCTCCCACCAGACCACCAACAACAAGCGCCAACCTCTTTGCTAGCACCTTGGCCAAAATCTAACTCTGTGTTTAGCAGTTATGGGCCTGAAATTATCTATGTTATCCCCCTTGTACGGATCATTTCTCAGCAGCGCCACCGCTCCTCGGCTCACGGATCTGGGAATTCTCCCATTCTATTTCCAGTTGCAATAGACGTCCGCGAAGAGGCCGCTAAACAAGTCTGGCACCTGTACGTAAAGTTCATAGGGCAGACCATCCAAACCAGGCGAGTTACCCCTTGTGCAGCCAGTCATTGCCTCCCGTACTTCAGCGATTGTTATCGGCTTTTCGCAACACTCCGCCTCAGTGGCCGAGAGCCGCAGCAGTCCGTCGAGGTAGACACTAAAGTCCATCCCTCGACCCGGCCCACCGCTGCCCCGAACAGCTGAGCGAAGTGTCGCTGAAAAGCTTCAAACATTTGCCCGGGATCGAGTAGCATGCGCCCGTCGTGGTCCACCAAAGACCGGATCGTGGCTTTGTTGCCACGACGCGCCTCCGCCACTCAGGCCCATTGAACGGCTTTCGTCCCCTCGTGTCTGAGAGTACGCACCCTTGCTCTGACAACGCAGCCTTCGTGCTTTGCATTGAAGAATTGGTCAAGGGCCAATTTAGCCGCAAGTACGTCGGTCGCGATTCCTTTGCTAAGCGCTTCGTCTAATTTTCTAACTAGTTCTCCCTCTGCTCCATTTTTCTCTATAGCTAAAGCCTTACTAAACCTAATGGACTCTATTCTAATCGCTCTTTTTCAGAGCAAATCACCACTTGTTGTTGACGATGGCCCCCGTCAATGCCTGCTTAACTAGTTTGCTAATCCGGTCTCTGTGGGCCTTGCGCGCTGGTAAGGACGCGTTTAGCTTCCAGTAGCCGGGTCCTTGTCTATGAAGCCTATCTAAGTCAAGCACACAGATCACGAATTTGTGGTCCGTGTAGCTGACTATCTTGAATTGTGGACAGCCTATGCTAGACCTATCTATTTCCCTACAAGATACTCTATCTAGATATGATCTGGATGACCCGATGCGGTTTGTCTAGTCCACATTGTCACATTCGGGAAATTCAATCGGTACCTGTCAGATAGTTCAAAAACGCCTGAGCAGGTTGGTGAGGCTCTTGCACCCTCCTCCCCTATCTGCTAATCCCACACAGTCCCAGCGTGCATCTAAGATCCCGTTCTAGTCGCCCACAAACACTAAAGAGCGGGACGTTCCAAGAAAGGTCTCCAGACGCCGGAAGAAATCAGGCCGCGCTGCTCCTGTCGGGGCATAGACGGCCACTAGCCTGAAAGCTTGCCCGTCTCCGCTGGTCATGTCCAGCACCACTAACTTACCTTCTGGGTCCAGGAAGATGGCCCGTATGGCGAGATCCAAGCCTCTCCGAAAAAGCACAGCAACTCCTCCCCAATCCAGGACGGCTGGGAGATGCGTACACATCGTAGCCACCGAAGATCGGTGCGAAGGCCCGTGCTTCGGAGATTCTGGTTTCGCTGATGGCCATCTATGTTTAGTGACCTGAGGTCGTTGAGCAGGTGGTCCTGCTTCCATGACGACCCCAAGCCACGCGCATTTATGCTGCCTATTCTGAGTGAGGTCATGTTAAAAAGGAGTGGAAGAGATGGGAAAGACCACTTACCTTACTTCTCGTAGAGGAAAGATAGTTTCTCCATCCTTTTCACTGCTTGTGGCCTCCTCCGGAAGGATGTCCTTATAAATCCTCCTGGAGAGTGTTTGTCGGAAGTCTCCGATATCTTTGGGGAATTTTTGTTTTAGTGTCGTGTACGCTTTCTGTGTGATGCGAGTGATGTGCATGTGTGGAGGCGGTGTGAACTTTTGGGGTATTGTGTAGTCTTTTTCTGTGATGCCGGTGTTGTGTTGGATGTAGTGTAATAATTGGTTGTTGTTCAAATTTAATGCTGTGTAGTGTGTATCGTTTTGGTTGTTTGGTTTTGTTTGCGTTTGTTTTGGGTTTGTTTCTGTTTCGCTTTTTGGTGACTTTTGTGGTGTTGGTGATGGTGTTGGTGTTTGTGGTGATGGGGTTGGTGATGCTGGTCTGTATAGTGGCATAGCTGTCCTAAGTTTTTTGTTTGTTAGTTTATTTGTTTCCCCCTGTATTTTGTTTTTGGAAGGGGAAGGAAGAGGATTTTTTTCTTTTTGGGGTTCTTTTTCTTTTTTTCCTTTTTTGATACAGTTTCCCTCCTCCTCGTGGTCACAATCTATCTCCAGTTGCGATCGATCGGGGAGTGGCAAATCCTCCACAGGCGTTGGTTTTGGTTGTGGCGTGGTGGAGGGTGTAGGCGCTGGTGCTAGTTCTGGTGGGGTGGGTGGTGGTGGTGGTTTTGCTACTGTTGCTGGGGTTGTTGCTGCCATTTCTGCTGCTGGTGGTGTTGATGGTTGAGTCACTGGGGTGGGTAAGAGAGGTGGCCTCAACTTTTAAGCCTGAGGGTAGAAAGCCTTTAGGTGGGGTCCTTCATCACAAACGACACACCTAGGCCTTCTACCCTCGACGATTACGCTGAGCTGGCTGCCGTCAGTGAGGTCTATCACCTGTGGGATTTCCTCAATGCATTTCTGGTCCGCTTGGATCAGGAGCTCCATCCCAGATCCGGACCAGTTCTCCTGCTTTTCTTTTGTTATTTCGATTATTTTAGTGTTGGCCTCGATGCCGGCGAGGACGGCAGCCATTATCCAGGGAATTTCGATGGCCGGTGGAACGTGGGTCACCCTGATCTTCACGAGTCTCTGTCCACAATAGCTTGGGACGAGTGTGAAGTCGTCGCTTCTTAATGGGGCCATGGAGTGCTCTCTGGGGCCTCCTGTGGTGTTCCAAAGAACACGTCCACGGTTCCATATTTCTGCCCACGTCTAATGTGGGGTTTTTTCGCCCACAAAGACAAAAAGCTTTGGGACTCGGATGCCCGTTCCACTCGGCGTGATTTTGTGTTAATCGTCCGATAAGACACGGTACATAGGCGCCGATGCCCCATTTTATTAGGTGGGGGGGCTGACCCTGTACCCCTCTTTCTTTACCATTCTCTTGGCTTCATGTAATTCATTCTGCGGTGGTGTTGATGTTTTTGTTGTTATTCTCATTGCTGTTGTTGCTGTTGTTGTTGTTGATATTTTTAGTTTCAGTTGTGGTGGATGTGGTGGTGGTGTCAGTGGTGTTCGGCGTGGAAGGTCGATTTTTTTTTGTTTTATGTTGTCGCTGTGGTGGTGGTGGTGGTGGTGGTGGTGGTGGTGGTGGTGGTGGTGGTGGTGGTGGTGGTATCAGTGGTGTTCGTTGTTGTTTTTAACATTGTGGCGGTGGGGGTGGCGGCTTTAATACCTGCAGTTATTGGTAATGGCGGGAAATCCATGTCTTTATGCGGCAATTCTAAATCATTCAGACTGCTATTAATTATATTTTCAGTGGGTACCGTGGCAAGGCTTTACAATGGTGTTGGTTTTTTTTTTTTTGGGGGGGGGGGGGGGGGTGATAAAAACAGTAAATTTGTCGTCCATGTTTTTTTTCAAAGAAATATTTTGTTTGATAAATAAAAGGTTTAAGTTTTGGGCTCAAGGCCCCAATATTTTTTGTGTCCTTTTCAGAAAGCAATATATGTGAACTTATAAACACTTAACAACAAAAATGTTCCTAACTGGTAATTTGAAACAACTGAAAACAACAAACCTTTGCAGAGCTCACGATAATACGATTTCCTACGTAGGTCGCCAATAATAATAATAATAATAATAATAATAATAAAATAACAAGATAGGTATTATTCCTTTATATTTAATTTTTAAATGGTTTTCTATTCTCTTTAAAAAATCTACACTATACGACTAAATAAGTTAACTAATTTCTTTCTCCGTTATTTTCTCCATTATTCTCTGATTATTCTTTTCTCTCTTACAATCTCCCTTTGGTATAATGTTTTATCTACTTTAAATTTAGGTTGTATCTAAATAAATTAAACTTAATAGACATTGATAAATTCGGCTATAAAGCATACATTTTTTTCTTTCCTAAAAATTATGCAAAATTTTAATACCATTTAAATTATAATAAAGTAAGGTCTTCGGGACTGCGTACGATTGATTTCTTTTAATCCAGTTAATAAAATAAGTTGGATTACTTTGAATAAATAATGAATGAATATTACATAATTTATGTCCAAAATTTCGAAACTAAATTTCGTAAACATAAATAATTTAAAATTGACTTCTTTTCAAAATTGCACTTCCGGTAAATCGTCGCCACCTCCACCACTTCAACTACCGTATATAAAGAGAGAGAGTGTGTGATGTCGCGTATGAGTGTGTACATACATACATCTATATGTATGAGTATATTACTATTATTAGTATGTAACTATAATCGCGCAAACATAAACTTATAAAAATATACGCTCTCGGACATTCATGCAAATACACATACATTCACACATACTTTCACACAAACATACATACATTTACACAAACACATATGCAGTCATGATAGCGTTCGGTGAAGTGGAAATGGGAGGGTAAAACAAGTATAACGGTATATTTATTCATTAACTCTTTATTTATTAACTCTTTATTTATTTATTAACTCTTTTTTTTAAACTCATTTAATATAATGGTTACAGAACGAAAACACTAAGACCACATAAAACAAAATGCAGACGAAAGAGTGCAAAAACGAGCCGCTACCAGAGCAACAGATAACAATATAGCGAAGAGCAGTGAGGCAGGCCAGCACGCTCCAGCGTTACCTGAGGTGATGGCGACGCTGAGGTGCTGGAACAACCAAGTGCCCTCGCGAGCATCACCAGATACCTCTGTTTGGCGAGCCGCTAGTGAAGATAAGAATATCGCTGTCAGTAGCCCGACTTCCCCAAACGTCTCGAACGCCACAGGCTGTATAATGTAGTTAGCTGACAGAACACGGTATTTTAGGATTTTGTTCCGTTCAGCTGCGGATGCTGTAGCTCTCGCCCTTACCGCTGCATCCAGAGTGTGGGAAGAAGCAAAAGACTCACTAACTGTGACGTCCCAGGTAAGGCAACTGCCTCTTGACCAGGAGCACAGAGTAAGACCGTCAAGTCTTTTCCCATCAATTCTGGACAATCCAGATGGTTCCAAAATTGAGGGGTTGTTTGACAGAGCTAAAGCTCTTAAGTTGTAATAGGACAGTGTGTGTATGTGCACGCGCGAGAGTTTGACGGCGTTCTTAAATTAGAGACACGTGTGTGTGTGTCACTGTTTTTAAGTTAGACATATATATATGTGTATCCCTTTCCTTCCTTTTACACAAACACACATACACATTGCGTGATGGAATGGTGGACAGAAGTCCCTCAAATTTATATACATGTGAATAGAGTTCTACTGAAGCAGTTAGAGAAATTCAAGAATCTTGGAGCCGTATTCATGAGTGATGGAATGCAGGGGGCTGAATTAAGTGCAAGAATTGCAAAAGCCGATGCAGTAATGCGCCAGCCTCAGCAATCAGATGAAGGGGGTAGGTGTAAAAGCCAAACTCGCTATCTTCCTGGTATTCCTGCCAACTCTTACCGAGGATCATGAATCTTGAGTAATGACAAAAAGAATACAATTGCAAATAAAAGTGGCAGAAATGGGATTCCTCCGAAGAGTCTTTGGAGTAACGTTACTCGATAAAGTGCATAACTCAGAGATCAGAGAGTCACTCCTGGTAGAGCCGCTACTTCTCCTAATTGAGAGATCACGACTCCGATATTATGAACATGTGGTTAGAATGTCTCAGTAAAGAATCGCTGGACACATTTTACAGGCAAAACCAACCGACAAGAGACCCAGAGGTAGACCCTGAGCAAGCTAGTTGGATAGCATCCATGAGCTTGGCTGGTCACGCTTTGGGAACCAGCTGGATCAGTTAGAGATGTTTGCTATTGACGGACTCACTGGAAGTAGTGTTTGAGAAGGACTCTGCCCCCACGACCCTCTCAGATATAAGTGGGTGAAGAAGAAGATATTGTCAATTTACCTTTCAATTTACATATATCTATATTCATATATATTTGCGTATAATACGAATAAGCACACTATAAATGCTAGCAGAAAACCGCCTGGGGGCTGTTTTTCTGCTAGTCTACTTAAATAACATTGTTGAATTGATAATGTTTAACATAGATAATTATCTCCCTTCTTTTAAAATAAAAAAATGTATCACGTAATATTAAAGCATACTTAACAATATGTTTAAAAAAAAAGAAGAAAATATTAAAAAAACATACCAACTATTAAATACTTTTCTATTCAAAAATTTCAATATCTAAGTATACATAAACAATGATAGCTTACCTGCAATTTCTATTATCCAAATTCTTTCCCCTTTATTATTATATCCTCATAATACTTTTGATTTAATACCTATCTATAATGATCATAAGCTAAATAAAGAATGAATAACGGTCATTTTTTTTTGGGGGGGGGGGCAATCTAATTACGCTATATTTTAAATAAGTTATGAAACGTTTTAACCAACTGTAATGCTTACCCCCAATCACGTAATCCCCTTATGTGCTGAGGTTTTCTGGTCATATCGGTCACCGATCTGTCCAGTTCGTTTATCTACCAGCATATCAGGAAAACATTATACATTTTCTATGTATTTTGTCTGAGGAGGACATGTTTTGATTTGTGTTATACATAAAACTTTACAACTTCGAAATATAGATAATGAAGTAAATAGGGATGATATAAAGTATATATATTTTGTTTATTTCTATTATTATAATAATAATACTCCGGATAAATGTTACCGTTGAGTGCATCTGTTATCTATAAGAACGAGTTGATCACAAATCAACTAACTCTTCTTTCATTGATTGATATACATATATATGTATGTATATATATATATATATATATATATATATATATATATATATATATATATATATATATATATATATATATATATATATACATATATAATTCAGATGTGAGGATTCAACAATAGTGGTAAGAAACTCTCAGGGGATTCAGAACAGTGTAGAATGTCTTCGTAGAAGAAACCCATCTCAAGTGAGTGTTTCGGCCCTTAACTTCATACACTTTAAGGGAGCCAGGCCGCATCCAGGTCATGACGCCTGTGTGACATTTAGCCATTCGGAAATCGGAGACATGTTGCGTATTTAAACCGTATGGAGATTTTGTTGGCAGGATCTAACTAGAATTCCTCTCCGTTCCATCTTCTTTCAAACTTATATTTAAACATTTTCATGAAAAGGAAAAATAACGTTGGATAGAAGGAAATGTAAAATAAAATACATGTTTTATATTATTACAAAAGTCCGTTAACTATATGAGTAGGTTTCAAATTGCAAGCACTTCTTGCAGTAAAATACACTGGAAATGTGAACACTACAATAGCTATCATATTTTATGACATAAAATACTTAAAGTGACTGAAATGAATAGGCTGAGCCGGTGGACAGCTCCATACGGAAATGATGCTAATCAGCCGATGTACATAGGTGTCAAAACTATGTTTTAACCTAGCCGGGTTAGGTATCGCTATATTGATAATGACCATATTCAGAAACAAGGGCAGTCTACAGATTACCTAGCCTTGCTTCTGCTGGAATCCACCTGATGGCAGTAGTCATCAGCTTCCAAAATTCATAGCTAAAGGCTTTCAAATGTTCGTAAACGTACCGTATTTCGCTGGATATATATACATATATATAGAAAGATTGTCACACTCGACAAAAGCATGTCCTTGATCATCAGCCATCTCCTGGATAACGAAACTCCATGCATAAAAGAGTGGCAGTGCTTAATATTAAGGTTGAGTTGTATAATGTCTTAAATAAGCCACGGGGAGCGTGCATATGAGTCAGCACAACAACTTAGAGACATGTGTTATCAAAGATGTTCATTTCTGTTAGAACAGCAAAATGAGTGCAGAAGCAAATAATAAAATGTCTTACGATTGCAAACAGGTCAGAATGGCAAATCTTAACTATGATATAGAAAGGCGTGCGGGACTGCATCCAGAATATAATTTTTTATCCAGTTTGTAAAATAAGTTGGATTACTTTGAATAAATAATTGTTTCTACTTTTAGCACAAGGCCAGCAATTACCCAGTACATTACTGGTACTTTGACTAATTAATGAATGAATATTAGATAATGTATCTACTAAATTTCGTAACACATGATTAAACATATATTAAAAATATTATTGCATAGTTCAAGATTCACTTCGTTTAAAAAAATTCAAATTGCAATGCTTCAGGTATATCTATACTATAGAGGGAGAGAGAGAGAGAGTGAAAGAGAATGATGAAGGGATTTGGACTTTGTTCAACACGCTGGTGTGTACGCGTGTGCGTGTATGTATGTTGTTGTTCTTTGATTTTATAAAATTGCTAGAGCAAGAAAGAGAGATTGTATGTGTGAGTATATAAAGACAGTAGTGACTGTGACATATATATATATATATATATATATATATATATATATATATATTGTTATACTTTGGGAGGGTCATGTTGCCAATAATAAACACGCACCAGTTGTTTCACTTCAATTTATTATAAATTAAATTTATAAATTTAGGAATTTATAAATTTCTGGTTGGTTGGTTGGTTCCACAACCAGACGATTGTTCATATATTATCAAAGTTCTTTCGTCACACATTCTGTGACCTCTTCAGTGACTGGGGATTCTTTTCTTTGTTTTTGCGCCTCTCCTTTATTCTGTCCTACGCCATCTTGTTTTTGTGTGTGTTGTGTGCTTAGTTTGCGTATGTGTTACATCCGGGTGTCTGTTTATATTTGTTTATTTATTTGTTTATTTATTTGTTTATTTACATGTTACTGGTTGGTTGTTTGTTCTATGTGTGTGTGTGTTTTCATTTTGTCCTTAATTGTAAGTTGTGATGTTGCTGTTCCACTCATATTTTCTATTTAATTTTGGTTGTAGTTCTTTTATGTTTATTGCCTCTGTAATTTGTCTAAACATTGCGTCTTTTCTGTGTGTAGATTCTATTTTTATTTCTATGTTCTCTAATTTCCCCTTGTGTTCTATTTTAGCATGTTGGTAGAGTACAGATGATTCTTTACTATCTTGAAGGTCTCGCCAGTGTTCATTTATCCGTTCCCCTACACTACGAGCTGTCTCACCTATGTACACTATATTTTTATCTCTACATTGTCCTTCAGTACATCTTATGCTATACACTACATTTCTAGTTTTACAGTTAATATGGGGGCTTATTTTACAGGTTATACATTTCTTATCTATACATGAGGGTCTTTGGAGAGGGTATATCTTGCTAATAAGTGTTTTTATGGAGGTACCTGGTCTTTCTACTATCTTAATATTGAGTTTATGTTTATCTAGGGCTCTTCTGAATTTGTAAGCTAATTCACCTCTAGGAGTTGTATTGATGAATATTACACTCTGGTATTTATTGCTATCATACCATGAGTTTATTCTATTAACCTTATTCCTAGTTCTTTCTATTCTATTCCAAAATTTGCGCCTATACAAGGGGCAGGTCCCATTTGTACCATTATTTCCCATTTTTTCCCATTTGGTTCTGGCTCCTCTATATACTCTGATTTTATCTCTCTGATTGTAACCAGAGAACTGCATACGGTAGATGAAGTGTTGTATGTGTCTCTCTAGTTCTTTGGGGTTGCACATGCGGGACACGTTTCTCATCACCCTTCTTTGGAGTACAGTTATTCGATAAGTTATACAGCTCGGAAATCAGCAATGAGTCGCTACGTCTCTGAATCGAGAGATCACAGCTCCGATACTACGGGCGTAGGGTTAGAATTTGTAAGGAAAGAATCGCTGGATAGATTTTACTGGCAAAGCCAACCGGCAGTAGATTTCGAATTAGACCACGAACAAGATGTTCGGATAATATGCATAAGCTCGATTGATTTCACTTGGGATCATATTGGATATTTTGCAAACAGTTGTTTCTGATAGTATGCTCCGGAGGGGTATCTGGATCTCTGATACCAAGACACACTCTGGAATAAGTGAGTGAAGAATAAAAGGGTAGAGTTATATGATACCCATCAATACAGGGTTACATTTATCGACGGATATTTCTGGACTATTTTCCTATTACCCACTCTACTACCCTAAGTATTGAGTACTCTGGTGCGTTATAGTCCATCTGGTTCTTTACCACATCTCCTTTGTTATATATATATATATATATATGTGTGTCCACCGCTCCACCACCCTCACCCCACGCCACCGCCGCCCACCCACGTCTCCCCTTCCCCGTCAGATACCACCCATCCACCATACCCCTCCACCGCACCATCCTCCGCCTCTTCCAACGCCTCCAGTCCGACCCATCCACCTCCCACATCTTCCCATCCCCACTCTCCCCTCCTTCAAACGCGCACGCAATCTCCGCACCCTCCTTGTCCGCAGCTCCCTACCCCCCAACCAACGCTCTTATTACCCCCCCCCGGTTCCCTTCCCTATTCCAGGCCTCGTTGCCACACCTACCCTCACATCACCAACACCACCACCTTCCAGGGTCCCAACGGCCACTCTCTCTGTCTGGCACGCCTTCCGCTGCACCTCCTCCAACCCAGTCTATGGACTTCGCTGCACGGAGTGCAGCACAACCTACGTCAGACAGACAGGACGTCGCCTGGCGGACCGTTTCATTGAACACCTCCGGAATATTCGTCTCGGCGGGAGTTCCCATCATCGCCCGCCACTTTGGCTCCCCTAGACATTCCGCGCACCACCTCACAGTCCGTGGCCTACTCCAATGCCACGGAACACCCGCCACCCGCCTCAAGATCGAACAACGCACCATCTTCACCCTACAGACCCACACTCTCCCGGCCTGAACT
>OZ024742.1:78137312-78154812 GCA_964016885.1 Eledone cirrhosa
ATTATATTTCCCATCCCTTCTTATATATATAATATATATATATATATATACACATATATATACATACACATATATATACATATATATACATATATATATATATATATATATATATATATATATTTATATATATTTATATATATATTTATATATATATATATCTACCATGTTTTCATATATATATATATATATATATATATATATATATATATATATATATATATATATATATATATTTAAAAGGAAAAAATATATTTTTCT
Source organism: Eledone cirrhosa (assembly GCA_964016885.1). NCBI lineage: Eukaryota > Metazoa > Mollusca > Cephalopoda > Octopoda > Eledonidae > Eledone > Eledone cirrhosa. The sequence continues at coordinate 78,137,574 of OZ024742.1, forward strand.
TCCTAATAATCGACTCTTTCTCCCTGTTTATATATATATATATATATATATATATATATATATATATATATGAAAACATGGTAGAGAAGAGCACTTAATACCTCGTGTATATTTCATATTTGCGTTAGTGAACATTAATTGTTCATTATATTCTAATCAATCAGGCAATCGTTTGTATGGAAACTTGTACTTTATATCCACCGAGCACTATAAAATCACCTCGTCGAAACTGTTTCGAACATTGAAAATTATTGCTAGAAAGTTGTGAAGTGAGGGAGTCTATCCACTTCATGCTTTTAACCAGAAACAAAAATGTTATATCATGTGATACCATATTTGTGAATTTATTTCGATTTTCGTCAGATATTCCAGTGCCCAAATATTCAAAATACACGACAACCAATGAATACATTCAGATAAATGTTCGATCTTTTCTTAGGATATATATCTGGTGGCTTCAGTATCAATTACTCAAGTATCAATAACTGTAGTATCAATTACTCCAGTATCTTTAACCTTTCGCTTGGACAAAGAATACAGTTGCAATATTAGTCAAAATGTGAGATTGTTGGCTGATCAAGTTTCCATGTATTGATGGACGTTCGTATACTTAATCCCGAACATTCCAGATAAATGAAGGCGAGATAATGGAAATATTTCGTAGCTTTGACTTGAAACAGTAAATTCTTTTATGGTAATCATCTTTGAAAGTTTTCGTGGCAAGAGGCGTCTAATTCATTTCGATATCATCTAGGTATAGTGCAGTTGCTCTATAATGAACATCGTTGGAAACACAGGAACCACTGAGTAGACGAATAGATGTTTTTCAATGATTAAAAGCTGGCTTTAAAGTTGAAGATTATACTCGAATAACAGTTTGAATTTGACTGTAGGCTTTCATAGTGGAAGCTGTTATCCAGAAATTATAGCTCATATTGATGTGTCTTTTACAAAACATTTAATACACATCACTTATACCACAGTTCTTCTTTCTGGTCTGCAACAGCTTAAGCCTGCACTGATCAATGCTAATCTGTATAATATGTATATAACCTCAGCAACATCCCTTCTTGAGATTGTTTACTTAAGCATTCATATACGTTCCGTGTGTGAAATTGCACGTGACTAAGGCATGGATTATCAAATATTGTTCACACTCTACACATTATATTAAATGCCCTTTCCTTTCTCTTGTATAATTGTTTCTGCTTTTGACACAAGGCCAGTCCTTTGAAGGGAGTCTAAAGTCGATTAAATTGACCCCAGTGAGTTACTGGTACTTTATTCTATCGACCCCGCAAGGCTAACCTCGACTGGATTTGAACTCGGAACTTTATGGCGCAATGCATGGAATACTACGCTCTAGAAATTCTGTAAATCCACCAACTTTTACTTTAGTATTATATACGCATAGACATACAAACTTGCCAAGCACTCTCTAGAAGCAGAGAAGATTCAGCTGAATATAAAGAATGCAATCACTCCATATATGAACTACTATATTTTACGCCTCATCAAAGAGACAATGGAATGCATAATGAAGAGTGTGCGGCGGAAAGATGTTACCGACACATCGGCAGATATGTAGTGTTTTCATGCATTACATTTCCCAACTATGGACGGAAACAAATTGAACACTTCAAATCAGAACTTGCTAATCTAATAACAAGGTTAAGATTTAAACACAAGATTAACGTATTCCAGTACATTTTGAATAGCTATATAAAGTACGTTTAGCCATAACCGAAACTCCATATTATTTCTGATAAGACATATACAAACTCCAGACAAACATCATTAGTTAAAGAAAAGAAAACTGTTTTTTTACATGCAATACCATAAACGCCAAAATGAAGAAACTAGTCTCCGTACTAAACGTAAACTATCACGCGAATCTCCCACCATATGGCATTTTACACCTCTGCTGTCGACCACAGGGTAGTGGTGGTGGTGGTGGTAGTAGTAGTAGCAGCAGCAGCAGCAGCAGCAGCAGCAGCAGCAGCAGTAGTAGTAGTAGTAGTAGTAGTAGTAGTAGTAGTAGTATTTTGTATTTGATTCAGGCTTTTATGTCCCCCGGAATACATGAAATTGATTTACTGTTCCAGTTCAATAATTTCTAAAGAATCTCCACAATAAACGAAACATCACAATTTTATTATGTTGGATATATAAAATACTGTAAAACATCAAAGTGGATAATTGGTGTTAAAGTACATAGTTACGTAGGTCCCTTTTCAAAATTCTCATCTTCACAGATAGGTCTCTTATTCCACCATCATTACGTTAATATAATATATTCATAAGTAATAAAATGTAAAGGTGTATAGTAAAATGTTTAACTTCATTTTGCAGCCATATAAGCCCGGCTTTGATCTCACTGCGTAGAATCGTTGGCATGTGTCATATTCTGTAGTCTCAGTTCAACCCAAACTTTGTGAGTGACATAAACTGTTTAGAAGAAAAGGACACAATGAATCACTCTAGGAAGTAAATTAAAAGTACACATGTCTGCAGAACATTCAGCCCCTTAATTACATAAGGAGGTGGCACCACTGATTGAACAGTTGGATTACTCATCGTCGTAACCGATTGAGATTAATTTCCTATTCCTCCATTACTAGCCGTGTCAATTACTTTCCTACAACCATTGATTATAATCAATGACATGGAAAGACAAAGCATCAGACAAAATTCCTTGAAATATTTGGTTCTGACCCATTATATGCAAAGTTCGAATCACACCAAGGTTAATTACCCTCTCTTCTATCAGGGTTCGAGAAAAGAAAATACCAGTCAAGTACCGAAGTATATTTAATGGAGTATATTCCAACACTTATGCCTTGTGCAAATGACAGGCATCAATATATCCATGAAAACGTCCAGATATATATTATCCATGATACGTTTAACATATCTGCGGTTTGGCGACATATTAATATAGAACTTCTTTTGGCTTTTGTGCTCGTTTTTTGATTATGCTCTTATCATTTTGTTTTCTTTTGTTGTTTCTTTTTTTGTCATAATATAGGATATTTGCCAGATAATTCTCTTTCCAGAACAGAAACTTTGTGAAAGTTGGTATAATGGTTGTTGTAAAAACGTCCATTCTCCGATCGCTTATATGGAAGACGTCAAGTCTCTCTTGAAATGAAAATTGTGAGATCTTGAGAGTTGGTTTATGGGATAGATGCCAATAATGCAGATTTTTATCGAGTGTCAAATCATATTTTCTAAATGGAATGTCCCATTACAGATTCTATAAATGCATTTCTCTATACGTATTGGGGTGTAGTGCGAACACACATTTCTAAGCATGTAAAATAAAATTGTTTTAAAGGAAGTTTTTATCCAAACAATATTGTGTATGTGTATATGTATAAGCGAATATATACAGTCAACAACCTACTTGGCGAAACAGATCTTTTTGGATTTGTACGTGTGTGTTAGATAATTATCGAGGTATGTATTTACACTTTAATTCATACTTTTAATTATTGTGTGTCTACTCTGCCTTCCATGGACTATAGATTCCATACACTGGTGGTTTTTCCTTGTTTGACTGATGGCGCACTATCTCTCTCTAGTGTGTTATCTTTTCTACATACTGTATTATAAGGCGCTCAGGATTCCTTCTCATTTGAGCACATTACTGACAGGGAATAGCGAGAGTCTATGGCTCCGTTAATTCATCGTGATATTTCGCTCCTTATAAGGGTCTTTCCTGTCTCTCAGTTTAGTTGAGCACACTTCTCTGAGTGGATTGGGCTGCCCTTTCTAGCAGCTCGTCCCTCAGAGACCACTGGTTACTGCCCTAGGCTCGCTATGAGTTCTCTCTCCCACGTGTGGCTGGGCGGTCGCTTTAGATTCTCTTAGAGTTGTCTGAAATGTATAGCCTTACACACGCTGATGAACCATGTCCTAATCATTTCTGTCAACAACCTACTTGGCGAAACAGATCTTTTTGGATTTGTACGTGTGTGTTAGATAATTATCGAGGTATGCATTTACACTTTAATTCATACTTTTAATTATTGTGTGTCTACTCTGCCTTCCATGGACTATAGATTCCATACACTGGTGGTTTTTCCTTGTTTGACTGATGGCGCACTATCTCTCTCTAGTGTGTTATCTGTTCTACATATTGTATTATAAGGCGCTCAGGATTCCTTCACCTTTGAGCACATTACTGACAGGGAATAGCAAGAGTCTATGGCTCCGTTAATTTATTGTACATATATATATATAGGGAGAGAGAGAGGGAGAGAGAGAGAGAGAGAGAGAGAGAGAGAGAGAGAGAGAGAGAGAGAGAGAGAGAGAGAGAGAGAGAGAGAGAGAGAGAGAGAGACGTGTAGAACTACAGTTACTAAGATACACAATACAATAGTAGAGTGTAAACATTATCATTATTTAATATAGAAATGGCTTCTACAGGACTTGCAATGTTTCATTCGGATGACATCATCAAGAATGAAACATTTAAAGTAGTCCTGTAGAAGCCATTATTTCTGTATTAAATAATTGTTTCTACTTTAGGCACAAGGCCAGCAATTACCCAGTGCATTACTGGTACTTTATTTTATCGACCCCGTAAGGATGAAAGGCAAAGTCAACCTCGGTGGATTTGAACTCAGATCGTAAAGGGCTGTAACTATGCTGGAGAGCATGGCGTCCGACCCTCTACCGATACTGCCAATCCACCAATGATATATATATATATATTTACTTGAACAGTCAGCTTCCTGATGATTTCGCATGAATGAAACAGTTCTAGTCCTGTAGAAGCTTTTCTATATTAAACACACATGTATATATATATATATATATATATATATATATATATATATATATATAGGTGTGTGTATGTGTGAATGCATATATATGAGTGTGCATGTATATATATGAGTGTGTATGTGTATGTATATATATATATGAGTGTGTATGTGTATGCATATATATGTATATATATATACACACACGAATATATAGTATATATATATGTGTGTATGTGTGTGTGCGTGTGTGTATATATGTGTGTGTGTGTGTGTGTGTGTGTATGTATATATGTGCATGTTTGCCCAGTCCTTTAAGAACATATTTGTAATAGGTCTAACTTGTTCTAACTTGTCCTGATTATCATTGTTGTTTCAGATAAATGATGACAGACATCAAGCTAACTCAGCAAATGAACGGATACGCTGTAATCGTTGCTTTAAAGCCAGAGCTTAATGATTTAAAGATGGCTTGCTTCCTGAATGATGATCGGGGGCTTGTTGTCAAAGTTCGCAAACTGCAATAGCCAAACGTACTACGCCTACTAAGCGTCTTCATACTACGAGAATACTCAAATCTATTAAGTAGGTACAGATAATTATCGATAAGGATTTCAGAAAGTGAATTAGTGCCGTTGTTAAGGATTTCAAGGTTTCAAAGCACACTATCGGAAGAATTGTGCATGGGGACCTTCGATACACGTTTGATCCACGCAAAGAGGAGCCTGGAAGGCTTCGGCCTTTATCTGATAAGGTCCAAAAGGTCAAATAAAGGAATGACAAATGTTTATGTAGAGGTCCTAAGGACGTCTCATCGGTCATACACACAAAAGGACCGGCAAGTGTGTTAGTTCTGAGAGTCTTGAGCATCGAGGGTGATGACATGACTCGTCACTTCTTTCCTCCTAACTCTCCAGGCGTAAATCCTTTTGACTACTATTTATGGAGAATAGCCGAGATGGAAGTCGATCAAATCCCTCATAACACTATAACATCTCTGATGTTCGCTATTACTAACAGAATGACCGAAATAGATAAAGACCGTCGGATTCGGTCATGTTAACGTTTCAGCCATCGAGGCTAACGGTAGATTCATTGAATAGATGGGTCGAGAAGAGTCCCTGCTGTATGCAGACGTATTTTCATATTTATTGTTAAATTCACAATGCCTCGGCCATAGACATCTGGTGCAATTTATCGAGAGGAATTCTATTCAGATCCCTGCAATTGTAGGTTGCTTCAATTAGGGGTTCAATTTTTAGTGTAACATTCATAAACATCTTCCTTCATCTATCATACCCCAAATCGATTTGATAATTTTGTCCAAATATCTGAGATTGGGCATTATCAAAATTGTGAGGCCGGAGCATACCAGGAACAAACTCCGTTGACTATAATAGCGAAATCGAGGTCAAAACTATTTATATATAGTGTTCTTCGACGTAACAAAAAACTCTTTAAACACGTTTTAAATAAAATATGTTTGCATGTTCTTGTGTATGCATGTTATAATATTTCTCAAGTACATATATATATATACATGTGTGTGTGTGTGTGTGTGTGTGTGTGTGTGTGTGTGTGTGTGTGTGTGTGTGTGTGTGTGTGTGTGTGTGTGTTTTCTAATTTCATATTAGGTTCTCTATTACGGGAACTATATAATGTATATTATCCATTGAGATCGGAATATTGTGTCTGGTTTAAAATTTTCCGACAGTCTGTTCGCGTCTGAGACATAACATTAACCTTGGCTACTTTCCATCCATATAAAACTGCCAGAAGATAGTAATTATATTGAGGGAGGTTACTAGTATTTAGTTTGAGGTCACCAACAAATATGTTATGAGTTATTTTTGGTATTTCTGTTTATAGCAGGTCATATTCTATCATATTTAGATATCCGTAAAATAGATAATAATGGTAGGCGTTTTTTATTATTTAATATACTTAGGAAAGTTTTTGAAATGCGTTATTACTGGAAAGAAGATCAATATGCTTTCTGTGTATATACATACATACATACATGCATACATACATACATACATACATAGGTACATATGTACATACGTACAGGCATACATACATAATGCATACATACATATGACAACTATTGAACTACGTGTCTTCAACCAAATATGTCATATGAAAGCTTTTAAAACGGCTTTAACGCTTCTATGAGTGAGAGAACTTTGCAAACCTATAGAAGGCGCCACTAGCATACTTGTCGTCTGTGTATTTTGATCTAAAATGTATTTGATGTGACAACTCTTTCCCTCCGACTAGTTCTGGCCACAAACCCATTTAGTTCGGTCAAGTCATTTAAAAGTTCTTATTTATAATTTCAGGTATTAAATTTGGTTTGATTTATTGCTAAGGTAACTAGCGTATAAAAATACTTTCTATTATGCATTCCACATATATTCCTATTCATTTCCATAATTTACTTCATATCAAGGCCAACTGATGGAGTTATAGTGTATATACTCCCTTGTTAGTTAGTAATGTTTTAGTAAACCCCAATGGAGTGGCTTCCCCATATTTCTAGATTGTAGAGAAGGGGATCACTGTATTGTAAGCTAATCAATCACTTGTCACTAGGACGTCCCTCCTGGGATCCTAATTTATTGTAAACTATTGTAGATTTCCTGAGAAAAGCTTCGTGTCCCAGGAAGGTTTTGGATATTTAAGAAATACACATAGCATGCATAATTCGTACAGTAATAGATGCATGTGTATGTATATGAATAAATGCATACATAGATGTACATAACAACTCTCAAACACACATTTACACACATTTATCGCACCTGAAAAAAATGGTCGTATTTAAGGCCATGAAACGATTTGGAAATGCAAATGTAAGTCAAATTGATGTTACAATTAGAAACAGAAAAATAATCTGGTTCACCCCTACTCCCTCATCGTAAAGACTAATCTAGGTTTGAATTTCTGATATCTGATAGATAAGCATTTCCCCCCACAATATAAGTGCTGTACAATATTCAGTAGGTGCTCGGTGATGATAACCTATGCCTGTGGGCCCTCCAAATGATTGAAAATTACTGCGAAAAGCAGACCCGATAAAGATAGATCCAGATGGCTTATGCAAGGTAAACGAAGACTGTCCTCTGCAGTTTAGCTTTAACATTAATTGGTCTCAGAAATAGTATATTTAGAATTACACTTGTTTACCTTTTCCTATGACAGTAGGCTTAAGTTTGAAGGAAAGGTTACTGCTATTTCTAGTAAGTAGAATGTCCACGTAAGGGTCCTTTCATTAGGAGATTTTCCTTATTGCTAAAGTTCACCAAACACACTAACGTAGCTACTAAATCATATAAAATTATTATTTGAATTAAAGGTGCATTTTATACATTAAAGATATATATGGGTGGCTTCTATTTTTATATACTAAATCTAGACCTAAACACTATCATTAAAATACATATTAGAAACTGTTCTCCTCCGTAAAAATCTCCTTTAAGAGAGGGCGTGGGGTTCTGAAAATAAACAGGAAAGAAAACATTTCCGTTCATGAGAAAAATGTTTGCGATTTAGGTAAACGTCGAGATCGGTCTGGTGTTCTGAGTTCACATCCAGTCGAGGTCTACTTTGACTTTCATCGTTTTGTGTAGTATTAAACAAGCGAAGCTAGAAATAGCGAAAGTGGAGGAGAAAGAAGCAGAGGGAGAAAGGAAGGGAGACGGACAAAGGAATATTTCTATTGACGTTACTTCGGCTTACATGTTACTTACTTCTGTTCGTTAAGACGAAATGCTTTATAATAAATTACAGGCTTTTATCAACTTTGCAAATTGATCATATGGAAACTTATAAATCAATTCCAGTTAGTTTTTTTTTAACACTGAACTACTGGGAGGATGTTGACACAAAATGTAAGCTATGAAGGACAACTCTAAAGAGTCATAGATTAGGTTATTTATAGAAATTCAAGGAAAATAGACCGACAAATTCGAAAGAAAATCCAATTATATACTTCCCATATATATGCCTGTAAGCAAAATAAAGTTTCGTAGAATAAATTCGTTTAGGTGACATTTCGAAATCAGGTGATTCATAAAATTTAGCAAATTAAAAAATTTCAATACCAAGAAATTTCCATATTTACACAGTCAGCATGATCCGGATTTCTAGAATATAGGTTGATAATTTCTGACCAAAGTATTTCATCTTTCAGCCTCCAGAGAGACGGTTTTACTTTTCTCTGGATTATGGCCTTCTTTCTCACTTATTCAACGCTTGTCCTTCCATACTCAGTCAAATCTAACACTTATACGTTTTAATATTTCTTGGTGTTTTTCCCTCTACATTCAGTCAGTTATTTCTATTAATATAGGCCTCTCTAACAAATATACTGTTCCTTCATTATCGTATTGTGTACACACTGTTATCGTACTTCAGTGGACAATCTACCTTCACTAACTCCTTTCTCTCTTTCTTTTATTATACCATTTTTTTTCTAGCATATTTGTGTATCTATTTATATTTCATTATTGTTTTTTTATCTGAGTTCAAATCCCGCCGAGGTTAACTTTGCCTTTCATCATTACGAGGTCGATAAAATAAATTACTAGTAAAGTACTGGGTTATTGCTGGCCTTGTGCCAAAAGTAGAAACATTTATTGTTTTTTCTTATCTTTTCTTGCGTATCTTTCCTGACAATTCTTTCTTATTTCTTCCATATATGCCTCACGCTTATTTATAGCATTATATCTAAATACTTATTCAGCCACGAAACACTTTAAATGTTAAATGTTTCATTAGAAGCGTTTACATTTTAGAATCTAAGTATTTATAAACTTTACTATGAGTAAATAAAAATATATCATTTATGAAAGGCTGTAAGTTAAAATATTAAAAAGAGGAGTGAGAGACGACGATGAAATATCTTGGTTTTAATTGGTGCGGCAATAGGGCGGTGGATTAGCAGTATTCTTAGAGCACCGGACACCACGCTTCGCAGAATAGAGTTACCGTTACTTTACGGTTTGAGTACAAATCCCGTCGAAGTTAGCTTTGCTTTCCGTCTTTACGGGGTCGATAAAATAAAGTACCTGAAATGTACTGGGATAAATTTAATCGCCTTTCTCCTCCTTTTCAGATTGCAGGCCTTGTGCCAAATGTAGAAACAATTATTTGGACTCACGAAGAAAGATATCATATAAAAGCCGCAGATGTCTCCGTAAGATGGTAGACATTCTTCGAACACTTGCTATGCTGACTCACGAAGCCAAGGTTAGTATATAAATTTGAGGCAAATGTTTGACAATCAGGTAGAAATTCCAGTTGACGTGTGTTTCGCCTCAGTACTTATGAGCATATTGGATGGAGATATCTGGTCACTTCATGATCCATAATCAGCAAGAAGAACGATGCTAAACTAAATATTGGTATTAACAGAATATCTAGAGCAAAAGAGCAAAAGTGTTATAATATTCTCTCAATTTTTACTATATTTTCCACTTTAATTTTCATATCTAAAGTTATATACATATACATAAATATCAATACATATATATATATATATATATATATATATATATATATATATATATATATGTATTGATATATATATATATATATATATAGTGTGTGTTTTGCATTACACTGTATGCTTAATTAAAAGCATTTTGAAGACCTTACGCTATTGCTTTAAAGTAGTGACAAAGTCACTATTTTCAGCAAACAAGGGGAGATAAGCTGACAGAGCTCTGTTTCGAACTTGTTGGTACTTATCAAAGCTCAGCACTCCTCCTGCTTGCTGAAAATTATGAAAATTGGATTCTTATAGAATTCCAGTAATAATCATGAACTAATTCTACAGAGCGGTTGCCGGTCCAGCAAAAATTGAAAATTAGAATTGGTGCTATGAAATAGCGATATATATATGAATGTATATATGGGGTCAGCTTATCTCCCCTTGTTTGCTGAAAATAGAAGTAAGTGACTTTGTCACTACTTTAAAGCAATAGCATAAGGTCTTCAAAATGCTTTTAATTAAGCATATAGTGTATTACAAAATACACTATATATATACATTCATATATATATCGCTATATATGTATATATATATATATATATATATATATATATTGTTATACTTGGGGAGGGTCATATTTGTGTAATATTGTCAGAATTAATAACAGAACACACTCACTGTTTGGTTGGTTTTTGCTTTTCGCTTCTGTGTCTTTTATATCGGTAATCTAATTTATTCCGTCCCCAATGTTGCCATTGACTGACCAACCGTCAAAAATAATACAGATACAATATTTGTTTCGACACACGATTTCATATAAAAAACCTCGCAAAACTATATATATATATATATATATATATACATATATATTTACATATACATATATACATATATATTTACATATATATATATAAATATACATACATATATACATATATATATACATACATATATATATATACATATATATAAATATAAATTCAGCGAGAATCGTATTTCAGCGGGTATATTATGTATATTATTTCGGCGGGTATATTATGTCACTCTTGAGTGCTACTGGTAACATGTAAACCAGTACAACCTGTCGCATGGTCAGGTCGTCGGCGACTAAACTGACAACTCCACCAAGTTTACTTGGTGAGGAGGGTGATTTTGGACACCCTGCAGGACATAAAACAAAACCTGACAAAGGGCGGAAGAACTCACAAGAGTCAACGGTCATCCAAAAATGTGTAAATACGTATATACACATGTACATATGTATGTGTATATGCCTGGGGTGTGTGGAGGGGCATGTACCTCTGTAGGGAGGGATAGCCATGCCCTTTTCAGGACAGCTCGTCCTGCATTGGGTCCCACCTGACACTCAGCTCTCACCTGTGGCCCCAAGAAGCTGTAGCATGCGACAGCGGCCACAACCCGGTAAACCGCCTTGGCTGGTGGGCCGAACCAGCTAGAGGGTTGCCGGACGGGTCTGAAACACCCCGGTGAGTTAGATAGGGGATGCCTGCCCCTGCATGCGAAGACTGGGCCCGGCGGAGTGAGTGGAGGAGAACAACATCGTCCCAACGGTCACGAAGGCGAGACAGCAAGCGGTGTGGAGCGCTACAGCACGGCAAGGCACTACAGACGTCGTGGCCATCCACTGCACTCAAGGAAGTCCCTCGTCGTGACGGTCTCCCGTACCACCGGATTCTGGCTTCTGCAGCCGAGTGAGTGGGACCGTCACTGTGCACTGGCCCTCCCACTATAAACCTTTACCGCACAAGATAATTCTTTAACGTGCACGCCCAAAGCCCAGCGGCGATGGGTGAGAGGTGGAGGTAACCTCTGGGAGTTGCCAGTCTGACTTCGGTCTCTTACCCTGCCCCCACTGTCCTCAAACCTGCAAGTCAAGGATCGTCCTCCACAGCCACCTTCGTGCCCACGGCAGACGGGTATAACAATAAAGAAGATGTCATCGTTTACGATGGACAACCAAGAGATATGTATATATATATACATATATACATATATACATATATACAACAGGAATTGTGGTAAGGAACCAGATGGACCATAACGCACCAGAGTACTCAATACTTAGGGTAGTAGAGTGGGAAATAGGAAAAAGTTTGACCCCGACGGCAGAGCTCAAGCCGTTTCGACGTCTATTTCTGGACTAGAAATAGCCGTCGAAACGGCTTGAGCTCTGCCGTCGGGTTCATACTTTTTCCTATATACATATATATATATTTTTTTTTTAAATATATATACCAATATTACCATTAGTAAATTTTGTAAACATATTTTTTTGACGTTATATATTTTTTCTACCTTAAATTTTCTGCTTTCTTCTCTCCTTCCGTGCTCGTATTAAACCTATTATTTACTTTTTCATATTACAATACATAGAAACAAACTTAGACCCTAACTAATTCCTCTAAGTTCATAATTCATTTAATCTCTTCTTCATTCACCTTATCTCCTTAATATTCTTATTTTAATAATACATATTAATAAATTCCTTTTTGCACATATTATTAAACCCTTCAATATATATACCTTATATAAATACTATTCTTAATTCCGTTTTCTTTAATAATAAACATCACCATTCATAAACGTCATTAACTTTTAATTTCAAAATTTTTTTTAAATTATGTAGTATCTTTCAACGGTTTTTTAAATTTCCCTCTGTGAGACAGTGTTTCTCAGTATTAAAGGCTATCTCTCTCTCTCTCTCTCACTCACTCATTTCTCCTCCTCTCGCATCCTTCCTTCTTATACTCCTCTCCCGTCATCCTTTATTTTCTTTCTTCCTCTTCCTTACCTTTTCCTTCACCCTTCCTTCTTTTTTTACCCAATCTCATATATCCATCTTATTTTATTATTCATATGTAGATTTAACACTTCACTGCTCGCAAGTGTTTTTTAAGCTTCATATCATGTCTCCCTGTTTTATCTGATTAGAACGCAAATATCATCCCATGATGATATTTGTTTTTGAAATGCGCATAATACAATACATGGAACTCTTTTAACCCTCTTTTGTTCTTATATTATATATATATATATATATATATATATATATATATATATATATATATATATATATATATATGTATATATATATATATATATATATATATATAGTTAAAAGAATAGAGGTGTAACACACAAGTTATTATATACTGGTAAACGGAATAGAAAATGCTGACAAATTGTTCACAGTTGAAAAATGGTTTAATTAGGAATAAAAGAGTATTAGTAATTGTATGGGTTAATATTCAGTTGTGGTTTTAAGTTTTTAAGTTTTTACCGGTTGCGCATTTCTAAATGCTTTTCAAAAATAATTTTGAGATAGAGTGTCCGTGTTGTTTGCTCTCATCTGATTAGTTTTGGGAATTCTACCTGTTTTTATGTTAAAAGAGTGGCTCCAGCGCTACTTTGGTGTTGCAAAAATTATTGTGGTCAAAACAATTTTGATTGGTCGGTAGAGGTCATGTGAATGTAAAAAATTGATTTTGCGCCAAGACTGAGAAATGACTCTTTCACAACAAATATGTGTGTGTGTGTGTGTGTGTGTAGTAGTAGTAGTAGTAACGTGTTCGATGTTGTGATAATGGTTAGCAGGGATGTGTGTCAAATGGCTATTAAGATAAGTGTGTGTGTGTGTGTGTGTGTGTGTGTGTGTGTGTGTGTGTGTGTGTGTGTGTGTGTGTGTGTGTGTGTGTGTGTGTGTGTGTGTATAGCAGAGTAATTCGTGGTAGCAGGGATGGTCAGTGGGAATGTGTCTGTAAGCAGTATTTTAGCATGTCAAAAGATGTTTTTCAGCTTTTGTCTTATACGGAGAAGTGTGTGTGTATAAGTATCTTTGTATGTTAATGTACGCGTGTGTATGTGTGTGTGTATATATGTGTGTGTGTGTGTGTGTGTGTGTGTGTGTGTGTGAGAGAGAGAGAGAATGTGTGTGTGTGTGGGTGGACCAGTATTTTTAACCGTGGTAAAATGGTGTACATTATTCGATTTTTTCAGTAAAATCGGTTCTCTTAATAGAACATCAAAAATCTTAACAATAAAAGGTGTGAAATGATATTCACTATATATATATATATATACATACACATATATTCACTATATATATATATATATATACATACACATATATTCACTATATATATATATATATATATATATATATATATATATATATATATATATACACATATATTTTTTTGTGTTGCACCGTAGAGCATGTGTGTTTACGTATGTCATTGTGTTTATATGTGGGTAGAGATGTGTGCTGATGTAGGTATGTATGTTGACGTGTGTATGTTGTGGGTTCGTCTTAGGGAGAAGTGTTTAGACGGGGTCCGTATTTGTTAATGAAGTAAGATTCCTTGCTGATGCGCTGGGTGTGGGTGGCATTATCTTGCTATCACGAATTACTCTGCTATACACACACACTTATCTTAATAGCCATTTGACACACATCCCTGCTAACCATTATCACAACATCGAACACCTTACTACTACTACTACACACACACACACACACACACACACACACACACATATTTGTTGTGAAAGAGTCATTTCTCAGTCTTGGCGTAAAATCAATTTTTTACATTCACATGACCTCTACCGACCAATCAAAATTGTTTTGACCACAATAATTTTTGCAACACCAAAGTAGCGCTGGAGCCACTCTTTTAACATAAAAACAGGTAGAATTCCCAAAACTAATCAGATGAGAGCAAACAACACGGATACTCTATCTCAAAATTATTTTTGAAAAGCATTTAGAAATGCGCAACCGGTAAGAACTTAAAAACTTAAAACCACAACTGAATATTAACCCATACAATTACTAATACTCTTTTATTCCTAATTAAACCATTTTTCAACTGTGAACAATTTGTCAGCATTTTCTATTCCGTTTACCAATATATATATATATATATATATATATATATATATATATATATATATATATATATATATATATATATATATATTGGTAAACGGAATAGAAAATGCTGACAAATTGTTCACAGTGAAAAATAGTTTAATTAGGAATAAGTGTTAATTAGTAATAGTATTGGTTAGTATTAAGTTTTGGTTTTAAGTTTTACCGGTTGCGCATTTCTAATGCTTTTCAAAAATAATTTTGAGATAGAGCGTCCGTGATGTTTGCTCTGATCTGAGCAAACATCACGGACGCTCAGATCAGAGCAAACATCACGGACGCTCAATCATACGCATGCACAAATATAGAAATATGTACACACACCTACATACTCACACACACAAATAAATATAAGAAAAAATATATAATAATAAAAAATAAAAATGAAATATAAAGGTTATTATAGTGTTGACAGTGATACAGGCAGCAAATAAATAAACAAACACACGTGGTAAGCAATGCACACAAATGCACGTACACATACATACGTAAAAATATATACATAGACACACTCTCACACATACACATACATATACAAATACATATACGCATACACGTATACATACACACACATATACACGCACATATATATATGTATATATATATATATATATATATATATACATACATATATATCCATACATACATACACATACATATACATACATATCACAAACACATAAATACAAATACAAACACACACATATGTATGTGTGTAAAACTCATTCTTAGATATATTCATATGAACCTTGTTTAACTCTAAAATATATATATATATATATATATATATATATATATATATATGTATATACATATATACATTTACATATATATATATATATATATACCTACACACACATATACATACACATACGTATACATACATACATACAGACATATAATTATATATATATATAAGAAAGAACAAATATTATATGAAAAACCTAAATATTGTATATATAAAAAAATAAAAATAAAAATAAAAATAAAAATAAAAGTTGGGAATACAACAAATAATAAATAACAAAATATATTTAGAAAAGGGTATAAATGTTTATAGCAGATTTAGAGCACTCAACAAGTTCCTGGAGCGAATGATCAATGAAAATAAGCATTAAATCACTGTATGTAATTATACATATACATACATACACACATATATATATATATATATATATATATATATATATATATATATATATATATATATATATGTATATATAAAAACAAATAACGAAACGAAATTAAATTTCGTTTCGCTTCTAACTCACTTTTGTATGACTGACGCTTAAACAATTAAGTTAAATTGTACATCTACATATGTATACGGAAGTACTAGTAGGCATATAAATACACACGTGTATACATATGTACATGTACCGAGTTTTTCACTAGACACTTTACAGTGAGTGTCCAGCTAGTCTGTATGTAAACAAACAGACGAACCGGGTTTTAAAGTCATACGAGCTTTCAAGGAAACACACTTCCTCTATTCTCCAGAGAGCCAGACAGGAATATTGGACTAGTTTCGATGTTATTACATCTCATCAGCAATATATACCCATCTTCCGGCTTCTCTGGAGAATTGTAAAAGCACATATCGTTATATGCTTTTTCTATGAAAATCAGTAGTGGGCAGACTAATTTGCATAGAACGTGAGTCATTGTACGCACCGGTTCAGCGGAAACGATAAAAACAAATAACGAAACGAAATTAAATTTCGTTTCGCTTCTAACTCACTTTTGTATGACTGACGCTTAAACAATTAAGTTAAAGTGTACATCTACATATGTATACGGAAGTACTAGTATGCATATAAATACACACATGTATACATATGTACATGTACCGAGTTTTTCACTAGACACTTTACAGTGAGTGTCCAGCTAGTCTGTATGTAAACAAACAGACGAACCGGGTTTTAAAGTCATACGAGTTTTCAAGGAAACACACTTCCTCTATTCTCCGGAGAGCCAGACAGGAATATTGGACTAGTTTCGATGTTATTACATCTCATCAGC
>OZ024742.1:78157312-78214812 GCA_964016885.1 Eledone cirrhosa
ATGTGTATGTATGGATATGTTGATATTTATGTGTGTATGTATGTATGTGTATATGTATGTGTATGTATATATATACACATATATATGTAAGTGTGTGTATGTCTATTATTTGTAGGTGAGTGTGTGTGTATTGGTGTGTTATTGCATATTTTCTACGAGTGAAAACCTTATTGGATTACCATTAGGTGGGTGGCCAATTCGTAACTACTGCAGGCGTTTTGATACTTTCACCAAACGGGACACGTAATTTGACATGCTTCAATTCACTTATGCCTGGCAGATTTTCTTTTCTTCTGTAGAGCTGGGGACATATTGTTAATATAGAATGATATACTATCAAGTAAGCGGATCTTTTTCTAATGCGATTAACACAACTGCGTTTTGAAATAGGCATCGATTATATGAGATAAAGTAGCAATCGGTGACACAATTTGTAATTTGTATTTTTTGCCTATATATATGTACCTGCATGTGTGAGTGTGCGTGCGCGTAAACGTGCTTTTTAAATATATATCTTTAAGTCTCTCTGCATTTAAGAATCGAAGGTTTTTAGTCCATTAATCATCAGCAGCTAAAGTCCGGCCATCTCCATCAAATACAGGAAAAATTCCTGATCAGAATACATTAGGGTTTAGGAACAGTTCAAATATATGGTGAGAAATGGATATAGGCAGCAGGAAAATTGCTAGATAAACTGTTTAAGTCTAGAATGAACGATTGTAGAATATATAAGAAAAGTAATTGGAAATATAATAACTTACGTTACTATCGATATGAGCATCTTCAAGCATAGGGAAGGCAATGTATTGCCAACGGTACCCGAAGACTAACCATAGCTCCTCTGCAATAGCTAGCTAAAGAAACATCTAAAAGAATATATCTACATTCAAATATGTATGTATGTATGTATGTATGTATGTATGTATGTATGTGTGTGTGTGTGTGTGTGTGTGTGTGTGTGTGTGTGTGTGTGTGTGTGTGTGTGTGTGTGTGTGTGTGTGTGTGTGGATGTGTGGATGTGTGGATAAGTCTACCAAAGTATACGGTCGTGTCCAATCCGTATGAAGAACTCAATGTAATCCAAATATAGAAGATATCATAAAAAGAGAAGATGCATTCAAAAATGTACGATAAAAATCATGGGAAAACAGAGTCAAGATAAATTAATAAAAACAATGAAATAAACACAAAGAACAAGTTCTTTATATTAAAAATTTCATCATTTTACGATCGTTTCTGGGATGTATATGTGTGTTGGTATGTATATCATATAGATCTATGTAAAAATATTACAAATTATCAGAGGAAATATACATACCTTCACATATACATGCTATCCTCAGAAATGACGAGATATGTTTATTGAAAAAAATAAAGGATTACTATAAAGGCTCTGTTTGGGAACAGGTTTTAAATTGACCAATAGGAAAGGAGTTAGAGGTTAAGTTGATAGAATGAAAGTAGTAGAAATTAAATCTAGGGGTATAGGAGTGCAGACTTATACTTTGAATGAACAGAATACTATGGAGATGAAATGATGTCAAGTCAAGAAGATAGTGAAGGGTACACGAAAATTTGATGTTATTAAATAATTGTTTCTACGTTTTGGCACAAGGCCAGCAATTACCAAGTGCATTACTGGTATTTTATTTTATCGACCCCGTAAGGATGAAAGTTAACCTTGGCGGGATCTGAACCCAGAATGGCAAGGGACGTAACTCTATACGTCAAAGCATGGCGTCCGACCATCTATCGATACTGCCAATCCACCTATTAAATAATATTGTAAAAACGAAGGAAAAAAAAATTTTAGGGTAAGGATATTAGTGAGAAATACCTATCTTATTTAAACCACAAGGAATCTAGATATATAACAAGAAATTAAATTAATTGATAGGTATACTTACAGGGATGAAGTTATAATAATGCATATGAATGTGATAAATAAAAACTTGATGTTATTAAAGAGTGTTGTTAAAAACGAAGGAAAATAAAATTTTGGGATAAGGGTATCAGCGAGAAATACCAATCTTATTTAAAGTACAAGGAATCTAAATACATATGTGTGTGTGTGTGTGTGTGTGTGTGTGTGTGTGTGTGTGTGTGTGTGTGTGTGTGTGTGTGTGTGTGTGTGTGTGTGTGTGTATGTGTGTTTGTGTGTGTGTGTGTGTGTGTGTGTAAAAGAAAATTTCGCTCTACATGGCTGAATACAATAAATGTAATCTGAGTTTTTCGAATATTAATAATAACATTCGATTCGTTTGCAATTATGCAAACAAGCCTCAATTTTATAGCCATGCCAGTAGAATGAACACTTCATTCCTGCTCTTGTGTTGGCATGTGAACAGAACTGCAGATTTGCATATCAGCCATGTAGAGCGAAAACTTTCTTTTTTATTTCAATTTGGCAAGGCCGGCCATTTATCACTCGTATACAGGAAACTGACTGGCCAGTCTGCTGATATGAAAATCTGGCTGATCAGTGGATCTGCTAATATGCAGATCTGACTGATCAGCCAGTCTGCTAAAATGCAAATCAAGCCGATCAGTTACTGTGTATTTTTGAAAACAGCATATATTTTCACTAGCTCTGACAGTTTGGCTGTACTGATGAAGGGTGATACCCAGAAACATTAGTGTTTGCAGTTCTGTTTACATGCCAACACAAGAGCAAGAATGAAGGGTTCATTCTACTGACATGGCTATAAAATTAAGGCTTGTTTGCATAATTGCAAACGAATCGAATGTTATTATTAATATTCGAAAAACTCAGATTATTTAAAATAAAAAGATGAAATGTTGTGGATCTACCTTTTTGGAAACCATTTTGATTAGGACGAAACACTGTGTTGATAACCGGATGGATTCTGTTAAGCATAAGACGATTGTAGATCTTTGATGCACCTTGAGTGCCTCTGTTGTCTGTCAATCACAGATCACCTTTCTTTGGGATTGGAGGAAGATCTAACACTCCCCACTCTTTAGGTCGATTGCCATTGTAAGTTTCACTGTAAAAGCATCCGAAGTTCCTTCATAATCCTGGGGAATTCCAGAAATCTAGTAGTAGACCATCATGTCCAGGAGCTTTCCCATTTTTCATCTGACGGACGGCTGAGTTGGTTTCATCTTGCAGGAACTCTCCTTGTTTATGTTATTAAACACACCATATACCTCATTAATGTGAATATTAGTTTCTGCAGTAGTTAGAGCATTTAGGAAGGTCTTGAAATTATTCTCCCAGGTCTTGAGGGGATCTTCATATTCGATAAGGATGACACTTCGAGATTTTTTCCCCGAGAAGCTTCTTAAACAGATTCCAGAGATTCCCCTGACAACTGGAGCAGCTGGCTTTTTAAAGGAAAGTATGATAATGTTTATCCTTTTATCCTAGGAAGTGACAAATGTCACGCACAGATTGCTCTGCGAATCTTGAATGTCACCGATGAAGCATGAAAGATTTCTTTACCAGCAACTACAACTGATTGTCAGTGTTGTATGTTAATGTAATCTATGTATTGTGGTGTAAACAGGTTTAAGTCCACCACATCAGTTGTATCTAAAGAAGAAGAAGAAGAAGAATTTAATAGATATCCCCCATTTATGAATAGCTAAGACCGATATTTTAGATATGATGTCATATGATGAGATGTACGTAAGTATGCTTGTATGTGTGCATGTATTATGTATGTACGTACGTATGTAAGTATGAATGCATGTGTGTATCTGCGTATATGTGCACGTATGTAAGTATATGTGTATATATTAAGGGTTTAAATACAAATAGATTTCAATTATTTCGATAGAAATCAAACCAGGAAAAGTTCAAAGGGTTACAATTGATTAGAAATGCGAAAAAGTCCAAATGAAGACAAAATAAATAATTGGGAGAAATAAGGTGTGAAGACTTGTAGGATGAGATTGCTATAACTACCTAAACACACATGAACACTCAGACACACTTCAATAAGTAAACAGAGGTCTGCATATCCCCCACACACACGCACACATATATATATGTGTGTGTGTGTGTGCGTGCGTGTCTGTGTGAGTATGTATGTGTGAGTATTTGTGTATGTGAGTATGTGTGTGCATCCGAATTCTAATTCGATGTTGTTATAGCTTACAAAATTAAATAATTGTTTTTTTCTTTTCGCCTCAAGAAAGCAGTGTTTGTATATTTCGATTGAAGTTGCTTTAAAAATAGATTGGATGGTCACGATTAGAACGTCTTTGTTGATACTAAATTGAAAAATGTTCCGATACCTTAAAAACGTCGGTATTTTCACTGTGTAAATCATTAGTTGTGTTGAAAATGTCATTCAGCTTGCCAATGACCCATCATTGCACAACAAAACAATAATCTGAAATTTAAATATTCGTTGTGAAAATATTCAATTTCAGACGTAAATTTTATATTACTAGGAAACAAGTTATTATCAAAGGAATACGATTTAATTATTTCTAGTATAGGCACAAGACCAGTAATTGGGGTGGGGGGGGGGGGGGTCGATTAAATTGACCCAAGTACATTACTGGTGCTTTATTTTATCCACTCCTTAAGAATGAAAGGCAAAGTTAACCTCGGCGGGATTTGAACTCAGACAGTAGAGGACCGTAACTCTGTGCTGCAAAGCATGGTGTCCGACTCTCTACCGATACTGCCAATACACCGCCTTAGGAATGCGTTATAATATGAAGATGGCGGAGGAAAGCAATACGGAAACTGTGTAACTAAAGCAGTTAGGTTGGGATGGTCTGAGTATGACGGTATGAGGGTGGATATGTCTGCGTATAAATACATGTGTGTGTATAGGTGATAGCTGGAAATGTGATCCATCGAACAAATTTAAGGACGTCAGTCGGTCGAGTTGCATTATGAACACTCAATCAAATATGTACACACACAGATACGAGCACACACACAATACACTAGTGTATGATAGATAGAGCATTCAGCGAAGTATACTTGTAGGTCAGTTTATTTCGAATTATAAATATAAAAAATGAAGCAGAAGTCAATAGGTTAGAAATTAACACATTCCTCTGTTACATAATCGCTGTTATACGTATTCCTGTCTACTTCATATTATAAGGGCGGTGGATTGGCAGTATTGGTAGAGAGTCGGACACCATACTTTGAAGCATGGAGTTACGTCCCTTTGTGATCTGAGTTCAAATCCCGCCGAGATTAACTTTGCCTTTCATCTTTACGGAGTCAATAAAATAAAGTACCAGTAATGCACTGGAATAATTGCTGGCCTTGTGTCAAAAGTAGAAACAATTATATTTATGTATATATATATATATAAGTATGTATGTATACGTACATACATATATACAGACGTACAGTAGTATGTATATATATATATATACATACATGCACACATATATATATGCACTTATCGGTTTACCGAACATTTATTATAATGCTCGGTTTCTTTGTTTGTAAACAAACAAACAGCCCGAATTACGCCGTAGAGTGTTTAGGCAACCACGTCACCTTTTTGTTCAACACTGACACAGGAACGATGTACTAGTTTCAAGCTTATTAGCTATCGTCAGCATCGTATACCTTTCTGCCAGATGGTTGAACGTCTGAAAGTATATACTTTCCTTATGCATATTAACGGCTGAACAGCCTAATTTACATATCGAGTGAGTTCAGTCGACCGGGCACACCGAAAACGATAAATGGAATAGAATGAAACGAAATTTCATTTCTCACTCTTAGTTTGTTTGTTTACAAACAGAGCATTATAATAAATGTTCGGTAAACCGATACGTGCATATATATATATGTGTGTGCATGTATGTATATATATACATACTACTGTACGTCTGTATACATATATGTATGTACGTATACATACATACTTACATTTAAGTAAGTGCCGTACTAAGTGTGAGAAATGAAATTTCGTTTCATTCTATCCTATATATATTCCTCCCATATACTGTACCGATAGTGTTGTTATTTCTATTTCCTTTTTACACACACACACACACATATATATATATATATTTATTAAAATAACAGATTAAAGTTTAAGCAAAGAATCGCTGCTTTCACCCTTAACGGGATCTTCTGTTAAGGGTGAAAGCAGCGATTCTTTGCTTAAACTTTAATCTGTTATTTTAATAAATATTTGCTTTACGGTTCTTATATATTTGATATATATTTATCCTTATCGAGCTCTCTTTGAATTTTAGTCTTCAAATTTATTATTATTGCTATATATATATATATATATATATATATATATATATATATAAATGAGCGGAGCAAGCAATTATCAAACAATCTTTTAAATAAATTAAAGAACGATTTAAATATTGACCTGTTCTATTGCTGTTACCGACGGTTTCACTAATCAAAAGATTGGAAATCCAGAGAATTTCCAATGGAAAGAATTAGATCTTCAGACAGTTATGTCCATACCATAAGGGTGCAAACTTCATAGTAAGTCAATATTTCGCTTACTGCCCGACGTATGCGGTCAAGCCGTTGAAGTGACGCACACGCAAAATTAGGCCACAAGTAAAAGCGGGTTATTATAAACTTGCTGATTATGCCGCTAAAAATAGCAGCGCGATACAACGTTTTGTTCTCTACATGAGGAGAAAAATTATAAAAGGGTATGGATATTCCAACAGGCACTAGGTACCTACAGAAATATGCATGGTGTTTATAATAGTTGTGATTCGATAGTAGTAATTTGAGAGACCAGAACTATAAAAATGAGCGGAGCAAGCAATTATCAAACAATATTTTAAATAAATTAAAAAACGATTTAAATATACACCTGTTCTATTGCTGTTACCGACGGTTTCACTAATCAAAAGATTGGAAATCCAGAGAATTTCCAATGGAAAGAATTAGATCTTCAGACAGCTATTTCCATACCATAAGGGTGCAAACCTCATAGTATGTCAATATTTCTCTTACTGCCCGACGCATGCGCACAAACCGTTGAAGTGACGCACACGCAAAATTAGGCCACAAGTAAAAGCGGGTTATTATAAACTTGCTGATCATGTCGCTAAAAGTAGCAACGCGATACAACGTTTTGTTCGCTACATAAGGAGAAAAATTATATATATATATATATATATGATAGGGTGTGGTAAAAAAACAGGTGGACCATAACTCACCAGAGTACTCGATACTTGGTGTATTAGAGTGGGTAATATAATATATGGTGGGATTTATAGCTTTTCAGCTGTGAGTTTTCTTTAGTTATTTTTTATTATTACTATACACTATTGTCCTATTATTTGATACTCATCAAGCCGATGTTGCAGGCCAATAGCTAATAATTTCTTAGCTATTCTATCAAATATATATATTTTTTAATTTTCGATATTTTTAAATAAAACCTGGTTGGTTGAAATGGAAAATATGTCAAACTTCCTGGGTGATTTGTCAATTGTTTTTTATCTCATCTACTGCTATGTACCATAGCCAAAGTACTTAACTCTCATTCACAAGGTTATTTATCAGTAATCCTTAACTAGAAGGGGGGAGCTCGGTATATTTCAAAGGGGTTTTGTCAGCTGCCACTACTAAGTTCAAATGTTACCATGGATATGGCTTAAAGAGAAAATTGCTTCATCAGTTTGATTTTAACTTCAGAAAATACTTGATTATAAAGTCTTCAATGTTTACTCAACCACATAATTGGTTATGGAATGCACTTGCTGCTACTTATCTATTTCGCGAAAGTTCTGTGAAACAAGTCTCCTCCGGGCATATAACTGAATTATTGTCAAGTTTTTACTATAATTATCGTCTTCCTTCGACTGAAAAATAGCATTGTTGATACGATAAAATTCTCATAATAACATTATTGATATGATAAGGCTTTCATAATAAAATTGCTATATTCCATTTCTCACAATGGAAACAGGAAAATAAAGTAACGCCTGTAAAGTATCCAAAATTCAGTCAATTGTTTGATAATATACATAACTTTGGTGGCTGCAAGCGTTGTTTTTAATGGGTTTATTTGAGTTCAAACCTCTCCAGTGCATATTTCTTTGAACAACGCCACGTTAACCTACTTAAATTTTTAAAATGTGACAGCTTAGGATAATTTCCATGACGTCAAGCAAATATTACGTAAATCTCTGCCTTGATAATATGATATAAATATCACAACCGTCATTTCCAGATGATCTGGTACTCGGATAAACTGGAGATAGGATATAAAATACTTTTTGTACCCCAAAATAGGATTAACTTTAGGTAGGACTCTACCAAACTGATTCGCTTCCTGATAAACGAGGTCATTCCATATCTAGGTACATCATCATGATACCTATTGGGAGCGAAATAATCCTAAAACATGTCAGTTAATTCTGTTGCTTAGTGCCCTATAAGCTCTAATTGAGCAAACCTATGATAAAAGGCAATGCTGCCGTAGCCACTCTCGTAAAGTATTATCCAATATGCCCTTCCATTTTTAAAAGGAGGTAGCATATAATAGTAGGCGAGTTTGGCTTCTAAATTAAGGTTCACCAGAGACGTTATGTAGTCGTTCTAACAATTAGAAATAACATCCATATTTACCTTAACTAGCATCCTATAATCTGAAACGGTGAAATATTCGAAAAAGTAATCCTAGATTGAAATAGAAAGGTGGTATGTTTACTTTGATCATAGGTCTGCACAGACAAGTTTTATCTGTTAGAGCAAACCAATGATTAAAAGTATTCCAACAACAACAATACAAACTACTTTTTGTAAAATAGCTAATATAGCTCGAAAGAAGTGGTCGGCCACTTACATAGCAAGTTCGGGTGTGATCAAATAAATTTGCCTTGCAACAGTTTGTATTTTAATTTAAAATCAGATAAACGAATATAAACAAATATATTTCATCAAGTAAACTATAATATTAGCGTTAAGTGCTAACATACTTTGTGTGATGAGCATGATAGCATTAAACATGAAGGATCAATGCTTACATTAAACAATGACAAGGGTGACATCGCAACAACCCCACCACGAACACACACACCAAAAAAAATTATTGTTAAATGGAATGATGCACTGAAGTCCCAATCAATTAGAAGTGAAAATATTGTTATAAGTTGGTGTTTGGATTCAAGGATATAACAATTATAAAATATTTCCATGTTCAGGAAAATAAAATGAACATAAAATGAATACAAAATAAACCCTGATATGTATTAATGAATAAATTGAAATTTTAAAAATTCTAGAAGTGTTTTAAGGTTTAGTGGATTAGTATCTACGTGTTTAAGAGTAATTAATATAATTAATATTTTTCCAATTAATATAATTGGTGGCTTCGTGATTTTTTGCAATTAACATTATTGCTTGAAGAGTATGTTGAAATTGTGTTGACGTCAGAGTTAATACAGAGCCAGAGTTAAATGTGTTGGATATTTTATTTCCATTGCTCTATAATATGAGTTCGCACCCAGCAAAGGTCAGCGTTATATTTCGGATTTTTAAATTGTTAGAATAAGGATATAAAATGCAATCAATTATATACATATTCTTGATATTTCATAACAATCAATAAGCTCCTTGGAGTGAATTCAATGACCTAAATGGTGGAGCACACAACTCTACGCGTTATGGCTTTGAATCCCATGTCTCTAAATTTTAAATGTTTTTATATTTGTAGCTTAGCGCCAAATCTGAGCGGCCAAAGGTGCTTCGACATTAATCATCCCGTCATGGATTGGCAGTATCGGTAGAGGGTCTAACACCATGCTTTGCAGCAAAGAGTTACGGCCCGTTATGGTCTGAGTTCAAATCCAGCCGAGGTTAACTTTGCCTCTCATCCTTGCGGGGTCGATAAAATAAAGCACCAGTAATACACTGATTTAATTGCTGGCCTTGTGCCAAAGGGAGAAACAATTATTTCCATACATGATGTATATAGGCCTTTCCTATCCGATGCGTCCTACCATTCTTTGTGATATTTGTGTATGATATGAGGATGATAGGCTGCTATATTCCACAGGTCAAGCAACCACGTAACGATGTTTTCGTTCGCGTGAAACTCTAAGTTCAAATAGTAACGTTGTTTATTTGCTAATACGCCCAGTGTAAACCATTTAAATGTAAGTAGTATTTTTAACATTCTGCTCTCTCATCTCTCAACTCAGCCTATCATAAAACAAAACGAATAATATATATAAACTAAAATTAAATATCATCCATTCTCAATGGATAAAAAGGATTCGACTAATTACATAGCCAATAGACTCTGATATGATAAGATCCTTATCTGAGCATCCTTATTGCCAAAGCAACCATCAACATATCTTAAAGTAGAAAAGATATCTTGATTTCAGTTGAACAATTTTTCTTTATCTAATGGGATCTATTATTACTAAAATCTAAGTAGACCAGGTATCATATTATGAGGTATATGGCCGGATGTACCTTTTACAGATTTCGTTTCGTATTAATGAGAAAGAAGGACAAAGAGTCTACCGCTACAAGGTCTTTGACCTCCAGCTTACGGAGGGTGTTTCGAGGTATTAGAGAGAGATGCCACGAGAGAGAAAACGAGAGAGGGGATGTGGTCAAGAAGAATTGTATCAACACTGAAAGGAAGAAAAACAATGTTGACCTCTGTGAGATTTAAACTCAGGGCTCAAAGGTATACCGAGTTTTTTTCTATTACTCCATTGGAGCAACTAAAAAATATAAGCTACTTCAAAACATACCCAACCTTATTTTTAAAAAAACTGAATAAATATTATATAATACATTTTTAGATATGTTATGTCTGAATAAAAATAAGAGGGTCAGATATGGAAAACAGAGACACAATAATACTTAGGTTTGCGACACAGTCAGACCTGCTATTGACAGATATTCTTAGACTGACCCAACGTCACTTAAACGATGTTACCATTGTGGGCTGCTGTTTCCGTTATTATCGTCACATTTTAACTCCAGTATGAATCAGTTTTGATCGGGAAAACATATGATCGAAGATATAGGTCTTGGGTATTATATCATATTTTCAGTGAATACACTAGTGAAGAAATCGTTGGAGTATTGTCAAGAGGTATATTCTTGTTTTGTAGACCTCGAAAAGGCATACGACTGCCTTCATCGGGATTGCTGTGGAAGGTTTTGCAGGAGTATAGGATCGTTGGTCAGTTTATTGTTTCTCTGATGTCTCTATACAAATGACCGAATATTTGTGGTCATATAAATGGTTCTAAATCAAAATCATTGAATGTGGAGGCTAGACTCCGCCAAGGGTGCATACTGTTAACACTCCTGTTCATTATTTTCATGAGCAGGATTGACATGCGCTGCTGGATTGGAAGTAGTATCATGACTGGTGGGTGTAAAATCAGTCGGCTGGATTTTGCAGGTGACATTGTAGGTGACATTTGTAGTTAGAATGTCTCAGGAAAGGATCGCTGGACTGATTTACAGGCAAAAGATTCCGGTAGGAGTCTCAGAGGTATAGCCTAAGCAATATGGTTGGATAACATTCGTGAGCTTGGCTGGTCTCGCTTGGGGATCCAGCCGGATCTGTTGGAGGTGGTTGTTTCTGACAAAACCCGCTGGAAGAAGAAGAAGAAGAAGAAGAAGAAGAAGAAGAAGAAGAAGAAGAAGAAGAAGAAGAAGACACTTATGTTTACTTCCTATTTTAACATAGGAACTTGTGATATAAGGAAGGTTTTGTTTTGCATATATTGCTATTGAAACAACCTCATAGAAACCTGCTCATTGTATAGACTTTCATGCTTTCTGTTATTGTTCTTGCTGTTCTTGATATTTTTACGAGGGTCGGCTGACAGGTTCACAGGCTGACCAAGATACTCTCAAGGATCACCAAATGGGCTTTATTTTTCACCATATTTCCTAGAAAGGAAGAAATGCAGTTATTAATGCATGCAAGATTTCGCAGCTCTAGTACCACTCCTTCATCATCAGCCTATGAACCTTTCAGCTGACCCGCGTATACCTAGATCAACACCAATTGAGCAGACATACAATCAAAGTCATTTCAATCCTCTTTCCCGGCCCAACATCATACAATTTTTCTTTCATAAGACGTCAGGTTAAGAGAATCGACTGCTTGTTCGACCGAGTCGATTAACAACTTAGAAGCTACCTAAATTCTCTGAACTCATATTGTAGATTCTAAATATGTACTCGAACCTGCAATAGCAGTTTCACGAACAGTCTTTTCACCGTTTTTTCTCACAAAACTGTACTCCGGCTTGCCTAACATTGAAATGTATAGTAATTTGTTTGTCCTTCTCTATATTCCTATTGTTAAAATCTTTAGCTATTGTAACATATGTCTACAACGATATATAATTGTACTTAATCACGTTTTCTTTGTATTATTATATTTCTTTTCTATTTTTACTATTGAAATATTATTGTTTGTGTATCAAGGTACGTTGTTATATGTCATTTCTTATTATTTTGTATTATCAATGTTTTTATAATCGCATTATTATATGTTATATAATTTTCTTTTTCTATTTTATAAAAAAAATATTAAATGTATTTGAATCAATGCTGCAGCTTAGGCTACAACGATATTTTCATTGTAAATACAATGACAATGAATGTTATTGATTTGAATTGAATTGAATACAGTTTTTTTTAATCAAAAGAAATCAATATTGACTTTTAGACACAAAACTAACCCCTGTATATCAATTATTTTTGCATATTGGCACGAGGCCACAACTTGTAGAAGCTAGGTGTAGATAATAATCTCAAATGTGTATGATAAGCAATCATTTTGTTAATCACAGAGAAATAATTACTTAAGTCTACGTCGGTGGTGGTATATAATCATACTTGTTATACAACATTTAAATAGATTTTATACATCTTTGCAATATATATCACGTCAAAGACAGGACGTCTGAGTGGCCTACCGAACCGGTTACAACGATAATAATTTACTTAACATACACTATGTTCGAAAAAGTAAAGGTGGTTATATGAGTGATGGTTTGAAGGCTGTTAATCATAGTCTGATCAACCCAGCAAGGTAAAGAATTATTTTCTATTGGAATGAGGACAGAAACTCATGTTTGAGAAAAAGGACAAAAAGAGAATGAGATATCCATGCTTTCGTATAAAGAATTTGTAGCGTGAGGAACCTGAATAAAAATATCTCCAGTATCAAAGGAGTTTTGCCTCACATAAGTATTGAGAAAACATTCCAATGTTTAGCTGGAATCTCCGTCGGTTGAAAAGAAGAGTACGCCAATTCTTAGATCAACGGAAAATTAAGTGTAAGTGGCTGAACATTCCAAGAACATGTGCGCCTTACAAGTACAACTCATTTTCGCCAGTTTAGTAGACATTAACAACGTCATGTACAAATATTTGCCGCCAGTGTCATGTACCAATATTTGCCGCCACCAAACATCGAACTCCATAACAACTAAGACAAGAACCTTCACAAAGCAAAAACGTGCCAGTAATTTAATTGCTTCTAATTTCGGCACAAGGCCAGCAATTAACCAGTACATTACTGGTACTTTATTTTATCGACCTCGTAAGGATGAAAGGTAAAGTTAACCTTGGTGGCATAATATAATATTAGTCAGTCGACTATACTATTGTGCATTAGTATATCGTGTCGATGTTATGAAGTGAATAAGAACCAGTTATTAAATAAAAGGTTTTTCAAAAAATCAATAAGTAATTTTTCATTTTTTTCTTTCTCTTCTAATTCCAAAAATTAAGTGCACACTGATTTCTTACTGTGTGTATATATTTATAGATAAATATGATTTATGTAGGTAATATAGCTATTTACTTGTTAGAGTGAGGACATGAAAAGTAAATATTACTGTAATATCGGTAGAAAAACATCAGTTTCAATTATTGAAATAGAAGCCACTATAAGACTGTTGAACATGCTAGTAATAGCAACAAATTTCATACATTGCGTTGCTTTATAAATCAAGAACCTTTGGATAAAATGGTTCTTCGCTCAATATTTCTATAAATAAGACGAGACATAAATAAGATCAACAAAATTGAACAGTTCGTCCATTCTTTAAATTCCAATTCTAATCTAAAGTCCCAATAGAGCTAAACTAAATACATTATAATATATTTTTGAATATGTGCAGGCTATTTAATAAGTCTTTGTTAGACATCGCCACACGCACATAGGTAGAGACATTACAAACATAATAAATACATACATGCATACATACTTGCATGCATACATGCATACATACATGCATACATACATGCATACATACATACATACACACATACATACATGTATACATACATACACGATGGCTGCCCTCTCGTTATCGAGTATGGCCATTGCACGATATAACATTATTAATAATTTATTAATTATTTCTATCATGCAATGCCGGATATTTCTATCATGCAATGCCTGATATTTTTTAAAGTGAGGAAAGACTGTACACTGAGCCAATCCCACTCTCTGAGCGACAGTAGCTATAAGCCGAAAAGAAGAAAAGATCAACATAATCAGTAACTACTGAGCCGCAGGTTTTATATCGGAGTTATCCCAGTTTCCTGAGTTGCCTTGTCCTAGAAGAATGGCCTGACAAAAGCTAGTGGTCATTCACTCCCAGTGGTTTAACCGTGCGATCGTGTATCCAGCCTGATTATTTCTATGTCCCCGCGCCTATACATACACAGGCACATATGCATATATATATATATATATATATATATATATACACATGCATACATGTATATACATATTTAGACATTTTTGGATGGCCGTTGATTCTTCTTATGAGTTCTTCCGCCCTTTGTCAGTTTTTGGTTTTTTTTCTGCAGGGTGTCCAAAATCACCATCCTCACCAAGTAAACACCAAGTAAACATACATACATACATACATATTACAAGGTATCTATATTCGAGGTTCTCGTTAATGTTTAATATGTTACCCACGTAGCTATGTGTATTTACACTCTTTACAAATTATCCCCTGGACTTGTATAATTTGAACTTCGTAGTAAAACCGATGTAGTTGCTTTTCCATATGACATTTAGTTTCACCACGGCGAGATCTGCCGTACTTGAAAGTGTCCTCTACTTAATGTCTTCCTTCGTTCAGCATGATGTTGCAGACTATATTCTGATACAAAGATACAAATAATTGATGATGTTATTGTTTCTGGTGTTGTTGATGTTAATGCTATTGTTGTAGTCGTCAACAATATCGGAACAATATAGTCAAAGTGGTTCTAGAACTAACCTTCCTATTTTTTTTTTTTTTTTGTGGGCGATGTGTTTACGATTTCTAGCGGTTCGAGCCACTGTGTAGAGCCTCATTCATGTATCTATATGCTTTGTCACACACGATATCACGGAAAATCTCCGCCGGGATTACGTCAAAACTATACGTGTGTATGTAATAATCAACCAGTTTCACGTAAATTTACGAATGGGGCCATTCTACTGGCGGGATAATATGAACACTCATTGTCTAAACCGATGGATGTCCGTTTAACTATTTTGTCTATGAATATTTACGTACAAAAATACACTAACCACAATTATCGTAGAAAATACGAACAATTCCTTGAAAAACCACCGGAGACGGATTTCTGACTTGTTCTAAAGAAGGATTAATATTTTGTGTGTGATAATATTGATTTATACTAGAAGGAAATACATAAAATGCTACGATGCCCTTATCTTACCATCATCTATGTTGAGCATTTAAGATTTAGTCAGTCTGTTCTTTCGAATGTAATTCGCAAATTTTTCATTTTCACTACTTAAGGTACTGTGATGACTACTTTATCATTCGCATAGGCGATGATCTGACATTTGTCATAATTCATGCATTCATATAAATATTGGAACACTTCCACTGGATAAATATTTGTGGGTCATTACGTTAACGTTAGTATGGTTAATATATCATAGCAGAAGCTGTAGAAAATAGAATTGAGCAGGAGATAATATTTCACAGTAACTAACGATTCAGTATCCCATTATTCTTAATTCAAAATAAACTCAGCAGCGGGATATCTTTTAACTGTCAAGAATTTGGAAAGTATAGCATGATTATAGGAGTGCTATTGACTGAAATATGCACGATCAAAAATATTCCTAAAATTGGCTTTGAATGGTGGAAATAATGTTTATAAGTCCCTTGTTTTATGGTAATAACGAATTAGGATATATATATATATATATATATATATATATATATATATATATATATATATATATATATATATATGTGTGTGTGTGTGTGTGTACGTGAGAGTAGAGAGACAGAGATAAATATACACACATATATATATATATATATATATATATATATATATATATATATATATTTATATATTTATGTATATATATATTTATATATTTATGTATATATATATTTATATATATATATATATATATTTATATATATATATATTTATATATATATATATATATATTTATATATATATATATGTATATATATATTTATATATATATATATATATATATTTATATATATATATATATATATATATATATTTATATATTTATGTATATATATATTTATATATATATATATATATATATATTTATATATATATATATATATATATTTATATATATATATATATATATATTTATATATATATATATATATATATATATTTATATATTTATGTATATATATATTTATATATATATATATTTATATATATATATATTTATATATATATATATATATATATATATATATATATACATATATATATATATATATATATATATATATTAATATATATATACATATATTTATATATATATATATATATATATATATATATATATATATATATATATATATATATATATATATATATATATATATATATATATATGTATATATTAATATATATATATATATATATGTATATATATATATGTATATATTAATATATATATACATATATTTATATATATATACATATATTGATATATATATACATATATTTATATATATATACATATATTTATATATATATATATATATATATATATATATATATATATGTGTGTATGTATGTATACATACATATACACATATATATATATATATATATATATATATATATATATATATATATATATATATATATATATATATATATATATATATATATATATATATATATATATTACGAGAGAGAGGTGTTGTGAGAGGACGAGAAATAGAAAGAAATACGAATTATATTATCGTCGTTCAAAAGAATAAATTGCTTTAGCTAAATTATCATGATATATTTAGCTAGTATATTGACGGATTAGGTGAACAAAATAAGTCTGAGACCGTTTAAGAACGCTCAGTTATTGCAATTGAAGCGCGCGTTAGTATTGCGGTATGTAAATAGATATAGAAATAAGTATATTCACCACGTTTGATGACAGAGATGAAAGAGATATTACGACGCAAGAAAGAAATGTTTATTTAGACTGTTGCCATTGCTTGCCTCGGGAATTCTGGCCATTAATGAGAACATACGTACACCCATATACATTCCATACATCTCATACATACATACATACATACTCGAAATTAAGAGAAAGAGAGAACACATACATACATACATACATACATACATACATACATACATACATACATACATACATACATACATACATACATGTATATACGTATATATAAGTATATAAGTACACACAGACACACACAGACACATATATATATAATATATATATATATGTATATGTGTGTGTGTGTGTATGAAAGAGTGTTGAGTGTATTGTGAAGGTGTTCACATGTGTGCGGTAAAGATGTTTATACATAATGGCAATTACGTTTGATGGGCTGTTACGTTTTATATGTCTGCGAATATGTCACAAGTTTTGATATGAAGCAACTAAGTAAACTATAGGTCTTTTCTTACTTTATTGTAACTTGATAACTAGGAGTAAACTGTTATATAGTGGAAGTCTTAGTAAATATATGGCAATGTGTTCAGCTTAGTTTCTACTCATTGCAATCAATAATAATAATGTTAATGATAATAATAATAATAATAATAATGATTTCTTTATTGGCCACAAGGGCTGTCATCAAGAAAAACATTACAGACGGCACAGGACGGTACAGGATGGTACGATGTGGGTTTTGTGCGTGTAAAGATTTTTATTATTTATATAAAAAAAAGAAAAAAAGACATAGAAACATATATATATATAAACAATAAAAAAGAAAATTGAAACAATGACAAATTCCCCAATAGGGGGGGAAACCTCCAAGGGTTACACGTGGCGAAAACCACACAAAAGACCACGGCCACCCTGACCACCAGGGCAAGCGCCCTCTATCAATTTTTCCATTTCTCAAACTACAGGCGTATATTCAGAGCGGTCCCGTTCACTCGGACCATTCTCGCTACATTCACCCACCTTTCAACAAACTTTCTAGAAGGCAGCACTTGCCTCTCCACCCTGATTTTCCTCTTCAAGTGAAACTTGAAAAAGTTAATTAGGGATTCGCCGAAGAGGAAAGTATCTGTCTTTAACCCTTTCAACCTTGTCCACCACATAATCTCTTTCGCCATGGCAACCAGGCAGATGAAAACCGCCTGCCCTTCCTCCTCGAAGGAAGACGGCGAGACCATCTGCACAATGGACTCAGTCGATAACCGGATCAGTCCTACACATGACAGCAACTGTTCGACATAGCTCCACAAGTCAGCAACTGAACAAGTGCGTGCACGACGGTTTCATCGCTCTGCGCGCATCTCGGACAGGCTCGGCTGACGGCACTTCTGCGCCTGTAGAGTTTATCTCGAACTGGCAGCCCTCCCCGGTTGCACTACCAAGCCAGGGACTTTTGGAAGTTATCCATATGCTTTGGGCTGAAAGTTCTCCGGAAGAGAGCAAACACCTTATCTTCTTCGACGCCCAAGATCTCTCCGAGAACGTCGTCGCTCTTCCCCTCCACTAGTCCTCTATAGAACGCCGAGGTGGATGTTCCACCGATACTGGTGCCCAGCTGGAAGAGGGCAGTTAGCGCCTGGAGACATTTCAGTTTCCAAGTGCTATCCCTCGGTCTTTTTTTGACCCAGGACTGCAGCTCCGTCAGGGAGACGAGCTGTGGGAAAACATGCCTGGCGAACTGCGACCACACCTGTTCACCGTCAAGGAAGCACCAGAGATGTCGCCGCCTCAGCGCATGTTTGCGCATCATCAACCATGGCATGCCTATTCCTCAACGCAATGGGTGTTAACAGCAGATGGATCGACTGACCATGAGAGCGCGTCCCTTCCACAAAAAGCAGAAGAGGAGGCGCTCCATTTTGGTGAGAGTTGGGCCGGGGCAAGGGACGACGGTGAGGCGGTAGCAGATGACGGATGCGATGTACGCATTTGCCACCTCTGGGTGAGGGAAGCCACCTTGCTCGTCACCTCGTTCCAGTTTTTCTCCATCTGGAGGTCCGGTCCGAACCAGACCCCGAGCAATTTAACCGGTCCGTCCGTCCAACGCCCCACGACTCTGTCGGACGGCATGGACTTGCCTCTCCAGGTGCCGAGCTGCAACCCCACCGACTTTTCCTGGTTTCTCTTTGCTCCTCTCACCGCTTCGTATTCCTTGAGAGCGGTGCCGAGCATCTGGACGTGTCTGGTGCTCGACACCACCCAGTAACGTTGTCGGCGGAAGCTGACTCGGATTTCCCGCATCCTAGTTCGCGTGGGACGCCCCTCATCGCCCCCAGTTTGTGCAGTAACGGCTCGAGAGCCAATACGTACAAGAGGGACGAGAGGAGACAACCCTGGCGGACTGAGCGCATGATGCTCAACGGCTGCGACAGGTGACCGTTCACCCTCACAACTAAGCAGATGTCGCTGTACATCGCTGCGATCCAACACCTGAAAACGAGCCCGAAACCGGCTGCCTCGAGGACCGCCGCCAGGTACCGATGGTCGACCCTATCGAATGCTTTGGATTGATCCAAGTTGATCAGGGCTCCACCCGTGTCGGGTTCCTTAACCACCCTCTCTATGATGTATCGCATGAGGTGGAGGTTGTCGTGTATGGATCTGTCCGGAATGGCGCATATCAGCGCCTCTCCCAACAGACACTTGACGTAAAGCGCCAACCTCGTTGCTAACACCTTGGCCGCCAAAATCTTGAACTCTGCGTATAGCAGGGTTATGGGCCTGAAATTATCGATAACATCCCTCTTATTCGGGTCTTTCCTCAGCAGCGCCACCGATCCCCGGCTCACAAAACTGGGAATGCTCCTGTTCTGCTGCCAGTCGCAGTAGACGTCTGCCAAGAGGTCACCGAACAAGTCTGGCATAAATGCATAAAGCTCGTAGGGCAGACCATCCAAACCTGGCGATTTACCCCTCGTGCAGTTAGCCATCGCTTCCCGTATTTCACCGGCTGTTATTGGCTTTTCGCAACACTGTTCTACGGTCGTCGAGAGCCGAGGCAGTCCGTCGAGGTATGCACTGAAGTCCATGCCCCGAGCCGGGCCGCCGCTGCTCCCGAACAGTTCAGCAAAGTGCTGCTGAAAAGCTTCTCACATCCGCTCGGGTTCGAGCATCACGCACCCGTTTTGGTAAGACAAAGACCGAATTGTGGCTTTGTTGCCACGTCGCGCCTCTGCCACCCGGGCCCATTGTACGGCTTTTGTCCCCTCGTGTTTCAGAGCACGCGCTCTAGCTCTGACAATGCAGCCTTCGTGTTTGCGTTGAAGAATTGGTCGAGTGCCAATCTCGCCGCAAGCACGTAGGTTGCGATGCCTGTCCTAAACGCCTCTTCTAGCTTTCTGACTAGCTCTCCCTCTACTCTATTTTCCTCTATCACTACTCCTTTGCCAAACCTAATCGACTCTACTTTAATTGCCTTTTCAGGGTGAACCACCACCTGTTGTTAACGTCCGCTCCCGTCAACGCCCGCTTAACTAATACGCTAATCCCGTCTCTGTAGGCTTTGCGCGCCGGGAAAGACCCGTTCAGCTTCCAGTAACCGGGCCCTTATCTATGGAGTCTGTCTATGTCGATCTCACATATCACAAATTTGTGGTCTGTGTAGTCGACTATTTTAAATTGTGGACAACTTATCTAGTTCTCTGCAGAATACCCTATCGAGATACGATCTGGATGACCCGATGCTGTTTGTCCATGTCGACATTGGCACATTCGGGTGAGCCAGTCGATACCTGTCAGACAATTCAAAACGTCTGAGCAGGTTGATGAGGCTCTTGCACCCTCCTCCTCTATCCACTAGCCCCACACAATCCCAGCGTGCATCCAAGATACCGTTCCAGTCGCCCACTAACACTAAAGAGCGGGACATTCCAAGAAAGGTCTCTAGACGTCTAAAGAAATCTGACCGTCCTATCCCTGTCAGGGCCTGAAAGCGTTTCCTTCGGTGCTTCTTACGTCCAGCACCACCGACTTACCTTCTGGGTCCAGGAAGATGATCCGTATAGCGAGACCCACGCCTTTCCGAAACAACACAGCCCCCCTCCCCCCCCGCTCCCGGACGGCTTGGAGATGCGTACACTTCGTAACCGTCGAAGATCGGTGCAAAGGCTTGCGTTTCGGAGATTCTCGTCTCGTTGATGGCAACCACATCTATGTTTAGTGACCTGAGGTCGTTAAGCAAGTGACCCTGCTCCAGACCGAGCTCAAGCGACGCACGTTTACACTTCCGATCCTGAATACGGCCATGCAAGTGAGAAAGGATCACTTACCTTGATCGTCTGGTGAAGGGACAGTTGAATCGTCCCTTCGGCTGGTCGTCGGCTCTTCTGTGAGTATATCCGAGTATACTCTCCGGTTGAGTGTCCCTCCTAGGTCTCTGAAATCCCCAACTGCATTGGGGAATTTCATTTTAATGTTTGTGTATTGTTTCTGTGATATTCTTACCAGTCTTACGTTCGTTGGTGTTTTGATTGGTGCTGGTATTATGTAGTCATGCTGTGAAATGTCTGTGTCTTCAATTATGTAAGTCATTAGTTTCTTGTTGTATGTATTTATTGCTGCGCATTTCTTTTTCTGGGGGTGGTTCTGCTATTTTCTTGTCGTTGTTGCTGGGTGTGTCTGTTTTGTTGTTGTGTTTGTGATTTTGGTGCTTGTGGTGGTGTTGTTGTTGGCGGTGGGGTTGCCGCCGGTGGTGATGGTAGTGCTAGTATGGGTGGTGATGGTGTTGGTGGTGTTGCTGCTGTAAGTCTCTTTGCAGTAGCCTTTACCCTCTTTTTCATTTCTTCCCTCCCTTTTCGAAGGCGACGATGCGCTGCCTCTGCGTTTGTGCCTTCTTGCGACCTTTTGCCATCCCTCTCCTACCTCACACTCCATGTCCGATTCTGTGAGGTCGGGGTGGGGTACCAGCTCCACTCTTTCACTTGTTCTTGTTGGTGATGGTTGCAGTGGAGTTTCTGTTGCCGCTGCAGTTGGTATTACTGTTGTTGTTATTAATACTTCCACTGCTGCTGCTGTTCTTGATTTCCGTGGCGTGGGTATGGGTGCCACGGACCTATCCTTGCTGCTTGCCGCCTGTCCTGTTGCTGGTAGCAGTGGAGCCGGGATCGGAAGGAGGGGATTTTTCTCCTTTCTCAGGGTCTTCTTATTGCAGAAGGCCCTGAGGTGAGTCTTCGACCCACAGCGAAAGCATTTCAGGCGTTTGCCCTCAACACTTATGGGAAGTTGAGTGCTGTTATCGAAGTCGATCACATCCGGGATAGCTTCGATGCACTCCTGGTTGGTTTGAATTAACATCTCAATGGAGGCGCCGACCCAATCTTCTCGTACTTTTTTCTGCACTTGCAGTACGGTTGTTTTGTCCTCGATTACGACGAGGACAGACGCGGCCAGCCAAGAAGGGGCTATCCGGGGGGGGGGGGGGACTAGGGTCAGTTTGACCCTCACAATTTTTTGCCCGCAGTAGGAGAGCACGAGTGCTGTTGCTGTGGTTGTTGTTGTTGTTGCTGCTGCTGTTGTCGTTGCTGTTGCTGCTGCTGCTGTTGTTGTTTATGCTGCTGCTGATGTTGGTGCGGCTGCTACTAGTATTTTCCTCGCCACTGTTGCTGCTGCTGCCGTTATAACGGCTGCTGCTGCTATTCTTCATGACGTCAGACGAATGAAATGGCTTTCCGTATTTACCGCACACATCTTTCGTTGTTGTCGTCGTCGTGGAGAAATGTTCCACGGTACGCGCGTAGAAACTACATTTTCTTTTTCTTTAATGTTTCTACTTTTGGCACAAGCCTAGCAATTACCCCACTGCATTACTAGTGCTTTATTTTATCGGACCCCGTAATCTTGTTAAAAGCGGTGGGATTTGAATTCAGAACATAAAGGGCCATCACTATGCTTCAAATTATGGTGTCTGACGCTTTACTAATATTGCCAAATCAATAATATAATGTTTTCTGGTATAGGCACAAGGCCAGCAACTTTGGGAGAGAGGGGGGAAAGTCGATTAAATTGACCACAGTTACTTTATTTTATCGACTTCATATGTATGAAAGGCAAAGCCACAAAGCGTATTGTCCAACGTACCGCCAGCGTCATCTTTACTGGTTCGATAAAATAAAGCACCAGTCTTACATTAGGGTCGATATAAACATCTTTCCCCTTCCCTTCAGATTGCTGGCCTTGTGCCTATATCAGGAACCATTATTATCATTATTACTATTATTAATATGGCGGTGGATTGGTAGTATCGGTAGAGCGTCGGACAACATGATTTTCAGCATAGAGCTATGACCCTTTACATTCTGATTTCAAAACCCGCTGCGGTTCCCTTTGCCTTTCACCCTCACGCGGTTCATAAAATAAAGTACCAATAAAGCACTGAAGTCGATTTAATCGACTTTCCCCTTCCCTCCATATAGCTAGCCTTGTGCCTAAACTAGAAACAATTATTATTATTCATATTGGCAATATCGGTAGAGCGTCTGACATGCTTTGCGGCTGAGAGTTACGTCTATTTACGTTCTGAGTTCAAATCCAACTGAGGTTAAATTTACCTTTCATCCTTACAGGAGTCGATAAGATAAAGTACCATGTAATCGACTTCCACTCTCACCCAAAATTGTTGGCCTTGTCATTATTGGCGGTGGATTGGCAGTATCGGTAGAGAGTCGGACACTATGCTTTGACGCATAGAGTTACGGCCCTTTCCATTCTGAGTTCAAACCCCGCCGAGGTCAACTTTGTCTTTCATCCTTACGGGGTCGATAAAATAAAGTACCAGTAATGTACTGGGTAATTGCTGGCCTTGTGCCAAAAGTAGAAACAACTATTATTATTACTCATGTTGCCAGACCGTTGGACACATGCTTTGGACATAGAGTTACGTCTCTTTATATTCTGAGTTCAAATCCAGTCGAGGTTAGCTAAGTATTTCGATAAATAAAGCACGAGTAATGCAATGGGGTCGATTTAATCGACTTTCTCCTCCCCAAAATGATTGCTGGCTTATTGCCTAAATCAGAAACCATTGTTATTGGCAGTATCGGTAGAGTGCCGAACAACAGACTTTGTTTCATACCTACGGGGTCGATAAAATAATATACCAGTATCGCAGTGAAGCCGATTTAATCCACTTTTTCCTCTCTAATCATTATTGACTTTGTGCCAAATACAGAAACCATTATTCATATTCAAATGCACAGTCTTGATCTTATCAACACTGGATTATTTAATTGACTCTTTATTATGTTATATAACCTTAGATAGACAGTACCTTCCGTTGGATATTTGTTGTTCCCAAAAGTGTTGTTTTCTGCAAAGTCATAATGCTGGTTGTGATTCCAATTCTACCGAGGTTTTTCTGGAAGTTTTTGGTCACAGACCCAAGCACTCCAATCACAATTTTCATCTATTCTCAAGTCTACATGCATTACGATTTTCTCGTTTTCATTGCCATTGATGTTATGGTCTCTTGGGCAAGCTACATTGATCAACAAATACCTCTTTTCAGTACCTTTCTCCAAGAATCTTCAAGAACTCTATCTGTCTGGATTGCAAAATCCCATAGTCTGGTTTTCTAGGGCCTTCTCTTAGTTGTGCTGGTACCATTTCTCTGTGATTACAAACCCGTATTTCTTGCATAGTCGTAGGCACACAAGATGTGTGCCACACGTTCTACCATCTTTCCAGATAACCTACACT
Source organism: Eledone cirrhosa (assembly GCA_964016885.1). NCBI lineage: Eukaryota > Metazoa > Mollusca > Cephalopoda > Octopoda > Eledonidae > Eledone > Eledone cirrhosa. The sequence goes on from OZ024742.1 coordinate 78,182,470, forward strand.
TATATGTTTCATCTGAGTCATATATATTTCTTTTCCCGTTTCTGCTTAGCGCTTGATCTCGAGCGGCTATTAATAAAATCTCTCTCTCTCTCTTAAGATCATCTTTTGTCAACCAATTTGGTGAAGATCCTAATTTTTCTTCCTTCTTTTCTCTTTCAAATTGACCATTTAATTCCTTACTCTTCCTTGTGTTCAGTTTCTTATCTGGCGGCCTCTGTTTTAATGGTTCCAATGCATGAGCCTCTGCATTTGGAAACATAACTTAAAAGATCTTCTTTACTACTAGATAAATACGAGTCTAAGGATCTTTATTCGTTAGCCACACAATCTTTCACACTTACAGGTCCTCGACCTCTGTCATTCCACAGAGTACATAGCCTGATGATATTTGTATTTAGGTGCAATGCACCGTTGTCAACAATTTCCTGTCGCGTTAGCCTATCCAAATTATTATTTCTTCTTTGGTCTAGTTTGAAATAGCTACAAAATATCTAATAACTGGCACAGCCAAGACATTAATTGCGGCAATTAAGTTATTCCCATTCAGTTTCGTTTTCAGTAGCAGTCCTAACCAATTTAGATAGAATTTCTTCACATTTTCTTTCATCTTCTCATTTAGAACTTTTCCAAGCTCGAAAATGCCTATATATGTGTAGCCACTCTCCACCAAGCAACTCAATCCCACCAGTATGTACATGTCTACCTCTCTTTATAGTCATAGTGGCATGCTTTGTAATACCAGATTCCATCTATATGTCCGTGCAGCACCTGTAAACAATTTAGTGAGTCAACCTGAGATTCATTCCTGCCAAGGAGTTTCAAATAATTCATGAAAAGTAGACAGTTAATCTTAGGTCCTTTTTTCCATCTGATAGCCAATATCTGTATCGCGTAATATCATTGATGGTGGGATCATGACAATAAAAAATATCAACGGTAAGAATGAATCAGCTGGAAATATTCCTCTTCTTATATTGACCACACACAGGTGTTTATTTCCTGATTACAAGTTTGTCTTCCACAAAGGCACGCTAGACTCCATTACATTAATAACAATTTGTTATCCCAAACATTCTGAAACCTTACAGTACCCATGAATGCTGGACTATGCCAAAGGCTTTCTAAGATCTATCCAGTTCAGGCTTAAATTCTTTAGACGTCTTTTGCAGTTATTCAACAGCAAGATGGTTTTTGGTTGCATGAGAATCTTTCCTACACTCCTGCTCCGCCTGTAACATCATATTCCGAAGCAAGTGGTCATAGATGTTTACAGCAAAGATACCTGTCAACAGCCTCCAAAGAACATTCAAGCAAGTAATCACTGTAATTTCCGGGAAGAGGAGAGACATCTTAGATTATTTCAGTCATGTAACTGCTATACACAGAGTTTAATATTTTGGTCGGGGCGCTCGCAACCTGGTTTGCGCTTCTCGTTGAGAGTCTGGTAGAGAGGTATACACGTGCATACTCCGGACCAAGTCCATACACAGCAGCCCCATCCTCATGCGATACATCGTACAGTGAGTAGTGAGTAAACCTGGCTTCGGTGTGGCTCTGGTCAATTTGGATCAATCGAAAGCTTTCGATTGGAGTGATTATCGATAATTGGACACTGCCCTCAAGGCAGCCGGCTTCAGTCCCATCTTCAGATGCTGTATCGTTGCAGTGCACAGCAGCATTTACTCGGTGGTCAAAGTCAGTTTGCACGCTCAGTCAGTCAAGATGTCACCGAACAAGTTTGGTACATAAGGCTCGTAACGCAGGGTTTGATGTAAACGGTTTCTATTGTTGTAGTGTTGTGTTTTAAGTTGTGCATAAGTTTCTGGTTGTTTGTATTTATGCTTGTGTAATTTGTTCGGATTTTTTCCTTGTTGGGATTACGTTTGTTGTTGTTTTTGTTGTTGATGTTGCGGATGAAGGTTTTTGATGTTGGTGTTGGTTTCTGTTGAGTCTGTTGCCGGTTGTGAAAGTGAGGTTGGTGTTGTTGCTGTTAGTGATATTGGTGTGATGAGGGCAGAAACACTGGAGGTGTGTTTTTGCACCATGCATCTGACAATTTTTGGAGTATATGACCACCGTCGAGCGATATGGAGTTTGAGTTCCCATACAAAATCCAAAGCCATTTCGATCTGGGAATCGGTGGTACGCTCCAACCGGCTCGAAATATAAGGTATGTTACCGTACAATGTCGTATGTTTCCCAACACGTCAAATGGTGTTGTGAGACTGACTCGACAGCTTCCTTTTATTACCACTCCCAAAATCAATGTGCCAGATACTGAACTGTGCCCCCCCCCCCCTCATGCAACAACCCCTTGGTGATTGTTGTTGATGTTGTTGTCGTCACTAGTACGAACACACCCATAACGACTTCCATCGCACAAGGAATCACAACTGGACATCTAAAACCACTTGCTGTAACCACACAATAAGCTTCCATTGTAAATACTACTCGTAATGATAATTAGGACTGTTTTTATTGTTGGCGTCGGTGCCGATACATAATTTTATACCAAAACAAAACTAATAGACTTTGTCTTCAGTGTCATCCCTCCTATCTTTTCACACCTATTCATACATGTTTTCCCTTTATTTCATTTCATTTTATTCTATTACCACTATCACCTTGATTGTACCCTGAGCTGATCGATATCGAAACAATTGTAATATGTAAATACTGCAACATATATATATATATATGAATCTATGTATAGTATATTTGGCATTATACCGTATGTTTAATTAGAAACATTTAGAAGACCATACGCTATCAGTTTTAAAGTACCGACTATGTCACTTACTTCTTTTCGGCGAAAGAAGGGAGAGAAGCTAACAGTTTGTTTCACGCTGGTTGGCGTTCATCAGAGCCACGCACTCCCTTGATAAACGGCGACCGCTCTGTATAATCAGTTCCTGATTATTACTGGAATTCTATAAGAATCCAACACACATAATTTTCAGCAGACAGAGGAGTAGTGAGCTTTGATAAGTACCAAAAAGTACGAAACGGAGCTCTGTCAGTTTATCTACCCCTGTTTGCTGAAAATTTAAATAAGTGACATTGTCACTATTTTAAAACAATAGCGTATGGTCTTCAACATGCTTTTAATTAAGCATACATTGTATTGCAAAATACACTATATATACATTCATATATATATATATATATATATATATATATATATATATATATATATCGGTTTTTCAGAGCACCAATTCTAATGTGTGTGTGTGTGTGTGTGTGTGTGTGTGTGTGTGTGTGTGTGTGTGTGTGTGTGTGTGTGTGTGTGTGTGTGTGTGTGTGTGTGTGTGTGTGTGTGTGTATGTCTGTGTCTATATGTCACATAACCTAGCAGCCCAGCAAAAAGATTTGTAGGGTCGACATGCTCGACTAAATCCTTTTCTGGCCGTACGCCAGTAAAATTTATTATATCGTATTACTTTTTTTAATAGATTCTGGTATAAAATAGGGTGTCTTGTCTTAAAGACCGACATTCAAGCTCAGATGCAGGCAAAGCATGATGAATATAAATGTCACGGCCAGATATATTGGTTCTAATATTGGCCGTTGGCTTACCGTTGACGTTATTACATAGACGCATGGAAAAAAGGTTAACAAGTTCGCTTGGAAATCACTAAATCTGTGTTCGATCCCAGTGTGGTATCTTTAGCATGTTTCATTTATTATAGACATGGATAGACCTATATCTTTGACGGAAATTGAATAGATAGAAACTGTTTCCAAGACCTTGGTATGGAATCTACCGGCAATTCTAAGGGCATTCGTTGTTACTGTGTCACGCCAAATCTCCTTGTGAATTAAATTTAGGTTGAAGGAATCTGTGGAACGCCCGGACACTTACACGTTCATTTCCCGAACTGGTAATTCCCTTGATCGAACAACTGGAACATTCATCTCCGAAACAACTGGACGTCCATTCAACTTTCTGGCAGAGTATGGGCAAGTGTTGAAATGGTGGTAACTCGCACCAACTTGTGACCGAGTTATATGCACGTCCTGATCACCCCTGTTCACAAAAACACTTTCTTGCCTCTGTGTGGGTGTGCTGTTCCTCTTTGTTTCATGTTTCATGCACAACATTTTCAACCTGTTTTAATATATTGTAGTATATGGTTTTTCCTTGGGCGGTGGATTGGGACAACATGCTTTGTAACAGATAGTTGGTCAACATGCTTTGTAACATATAGTCACGTCCCTTTACATTCTGATTTCAAACATGTCTATATCCACGTCCCCACACATTTTTGTATGGAACCTTTTTTTTGTACTAATAAGTTTTTGTATTATGTATATAGTTGAATGGTCACTGCAGAAAGTTTTCTATCGTTATTACAGGCTTTCATTCCGTAAACAAATATAAATTCTATGTCGTGGGGGACATAAAGTATTTCTTTTCTTAATATATATAAGTGGGGATTATATTCATACACTGTGTCTTACAGATTTTCTGCTACAATATAAATATGTAGATCTGCTATCGGCAGAAAATGGTTGCTTATTAACCTATAATGTTTAACCGTATCCAGTGCGGTCAAGCGTGTAGGTTGATGTAGTTTAAAACAGTAGTATTTAATTTAGTGGAATTTAGTTGCAATTTATAGTAAGTATAACGTCCGTACATGGGCATCTATGATCACTAATGTGTAGCTGATTATCCCTGGAAAAGTATTTGAAAACGGTGTGGTATGGGGTAAGGTTGTAGTGTAGGTTGTAGTTATGCTGTTGATTGATATTGTTGTGATGCTAAGTTGTAGCATAGGTGGCAGTTAGTGTAAGTATATGCGATGATGTTTTAAGTTGTGGTGTATATAGGAGCTATTGCGTGAGTTAACGTGTTGTACATGATAGTTGTTGTATAGGCTGAATTTTTAGCGTTGCTTGTGTAGGTTAACGTAGTGCTGTAGTTTATTTTGATTACATATGTGATCTAGATGCTGTAATTTGAAGTTGTGATTTAGGTTGATGTGGTGAAGGTTGTAGGTGTGATGTAAATTGTAACTGTGGCTTAAACTGAAGAGATATTATAGATTGAAGAATCAGAGTAAGCTGATGTTGTGGTGAAGGTTGTTTGTGGATTATTTTCGCTAGTGTAATTTTCAGACAAGACAATATCGAAGCGAGAATAAACTGATGCAACAATTTTGTTACCAAGATTTTGTGGGGTAGTAAGCAGTTAAATATATCAACTCCAACACTTAACTGATACATATTTTATCAACCCATATGCATTGTCGAGATTTGAACTCCAAACATAAATGTCAAACTAAAAACCGTTATTTCATCCGACGTTCTAGCGAGCCTACCAAAGTTTGTCAGTTAAGGCACGAGTTTTCAGAATGATATTCCAGAAATTTGTTATTCATTTGAAATTTCTTAGAACTACAATCAATTTTCTGATAATTATTCTTGAGCAATGTTCCAGTTAGTGTGACAAAAGACAATATATTGTAACTATACAAATTATAGAATTTAAGATTGTGGGATGCTGAAGAATTTTCGCCAATAATTCTGACAAACTTCATTCTTAGCTTTCGTTTATATTGAAAGAGATGTAAAGGTAGACATTTTCTAATTGTTAAGGACTAAATGACAGAGGGTTTGCCCTTTTCGAGCTTGAATTATTCAACTGAAAGACGCTAACGGAGCAGTTTCTATGCGGCTTCAACATCATTAGCCGAATTCCTAACGCTTTGACAGTTAACCGATATCAAATTGAATTTCTGCCATTAGGAATGTAAGACTTGTACAACTTCACCTTTGCCCTCTAATAACAGCCAGGCAGAAACAATATTCCGATTTGCAAGGATAAAACGTCTATACTTAATTGATTTTATTCGAACCATTCAGTATAGCTATTCGACCAAAGCGCCTGCCACTCTATGTAGGCTATCACTACTTTCTACATTAGAGATGCAACGCAAAGAGAAATAATTTAATAAAGACAAATTGTCTCGTAATGGTGTCTTCAAATGTTGTCGGCTAGCAGTCTCTCTCATTCTATTCTCATTTGCATTTATACAAATAATTTTCTTTACGCCCGTATATTGAAATTTTCATTTTTTTCCCCTTCTCCGTTTACGTTTTCAGCATTCGCACACTTAAACACATACGCTTACGATACAAACTATGCAGATAATTATATTCAATCTGTAGGATTGTAAAATATAGACTTATTGTATAAAAGTGCGTAACGTATTATAACTATCTGCGTTAGCAGATGGCACGGAACCTTGTTTAAATGTGTTGCAATGTGTAGCAATATATGTTCTTGTCAGCGAAATACCATTAATGTTTATGTGCTGGTATTTTAACATTTACATAACAGTATGTTTAGTTATGTATATCTAGATGTGAGCATATAAATATACATTTTTACAGACGTAGTTATTTGTGTATTCAACTGTTAATCTATTTAGCTATATATATATATGTGTGTGTGTGTGTGTGTCTGTGTGTATATATACATATATATATATATATGTATTTTATATTATATATATATATATCATACATATTTCATATATAAATTTATGTATCTCTCTATTTATGCGTATATATATATATATATATATATATATATATATATATATATATATATATTCATACAAAATATTTTTCTTCCCCAAATAAAAACGGCCCTCACACACAGTGACACATATAATGAATATTTACAGACTGCACACTGTCTGTGTATTTACATATATTTACATATACAAATGTCGTTACATTCCACTTGTGCTTGACTTTCTTCCAGATTACGTTCAAAAACAACCATCAGACACTATTATACTTGTCTGTCTGTGTGCTTTAGATAAGTTGAATTTGAATTCTAAAACCTTAATTTTATTTTTAGTTGTATATTTTAAATCTATATATATACATTTTCTTGTTCTTCGTTTAAACTTATATAGATAGACAAGACAGTTTTTCACACGTCTACATTCCCTATTGTCTCGCATCAATCTTCATTTCACGACATACATATTGCTGTGTTTGCTTGCATCTATATATATGCATGTATAGTGTATGTATATATATATATACACATATCATGCCGCATACATAACCCACACCAAAAATCACACTAACCATGACACACCATATTAATAACCACATATACCCCGTCTCAACATCGCCCACCTCAATGAACTTATTGTATTGTACTCCATGTAACCATTTCTAAGCCCGCATTTGTATATCATGCCGCACGCATCACCATCACCACCACCAAAATTCACATCAACATACACACCTCATCGCTGCAACATCGTATTAGATCGGTATCCTATGATACGTTCTACCTTGCAATCCACAATGACAAGGGACCTTGTAAATACAATGTCGATCATATCACACCATCGCCACCACCACCACACCACACATCGTCATATGCCTACCATAAACACCTACAACCTCATCCCCCCATGTTCCCTCTGTCTACCCTAACCTACAACCCCACGCTAAATTCGACCCTGTAATTGTACTGTCACACGCACACACAACCACAGCCACCACTAAATACATCCAAATACCTCAACAATCATTATCATTAACATCATCAACACATATCACCCCTCGCTCCCAGATCAACTGTATTATATATCCCCCACCCCCGTCTGCCTACCCTATAACACACCGTAACCTCTGATCATGTAATCATCTTGTCGAACACATCACCCCAGCACCACCACCATCACCATGTCCACAACACACATCGCCATACGTCCATAAACACCTTCTAACCGGTATTCGATCCTGTATATATAAATGTTGTCCCTCACAACTCCACCACCACCACCACAAAACACAACTCCATACTTCACCAACACCAACAACGCACACCCCACTCCCCAACCAACAATAGCGTGTGTGTCGGTGCGTAAGTATTCTTACACAGACGGACGTATGAGTGTGCGTGCGTGTACGCATAGTCATTGTATGTGTGTGTGTGTATGTGAGCGCAGGTGTATACATGTGTGTATGTGTGAGTACGTATCTGTATATATATATATATGTGTGTATGTGTATGCGTATGTGTGTGTGTGTGTGTGTCTATATGTATGTGTATGTATGTGTGTATATGTGCACGTCTACATATAGGTATATGAGTGAATCTGACTATATGTGTAGGGGAGCTCATGTGCGTGCATGTATGTGTATATGTGCGTGTATATCTGTGTGTTGTCTGTACATGTGTGTGTGTGTATATCTATGTGTATATATATATATATTTATATAATATAAGATCAAAAGATGGTTAAAGGAGTTCCATATATTTTATTATGCGCATTTCAAAAACAAACATCATCAAGCAATAATATTTGTGTTTTCATCAGATAAAACAGGAGAACATGATATGAAGGCTAAAAAACACTTGTTGATAGTGCAGTTTTAAATCAACATATATTTATATATATATATGTATATATATGTATATGTATGTATGTATGTGTGTGCGTATATATATGTATGTGTATATATGTGCTTGAGTATACGTGTGTGTGAGTGAGTATGTGTATATTTTGTATACGTGAGTGTGAGTCCAGGTGCCCATACCCATATGTATGTCTAGGTATATGTATGTGTACGTATGTATGTAAAACACCTTCTACATTGCCTCTCACCTCCCCCCCATCTCCGTCGTTCGCCGCCCCTAACGATACTCCCCCACTCTCCATATTCGTGTCCGCACGCGCACGCGCACATACATGTGTGTACATATACATATGGCCGTGTGTAAGCGTGTGTCGATATGTGTTGGCAGGGATGTGCGTATGTGTTGTGTGCTTGGTGTGTTTATACAACAATATGTGTGCGCATATATACCTATATGTGTGTGCGTATAAGTATATACAAAGCATCTGCCAGACGATGAGCGACTAGCTATGTATCTAGGTTATGACCTTGAGCCACCAATACATCCACCACACCACCACAAATGCCACTACCATAGACAGCGACACCAATACCACACCCCCACCCACACGCAACCCGTCGTCTACTGACAACCCACTAACCTCACACCACAGCCCATCCCACTAAGCAACCATAACCACCACCATATCATGACATCCACACCCACACATACTCTACACGCCAAGGCCAATCAAGCACCACCACACCACAGCCGATCTCATCCACCCATCGTCACCAACTTCTCACCATCACACCCACCCCCATATACACTACAGGCCAGTACATCGCCTTGACCCTTGCCACCAATCAAAACAACTCATTTTGTCAAACTCTTGAATATCTGACTTTACCACATAGCATGTATTTCATTTTCTTATAGCATTTTGGGAAGGTCCGTCGAGCTGCGGATTATTGAGTCGGGTAGGGTCGATATAGATCGAACCTTGAGCTGATCAGTGGCGAAACGCGTGTCACCTATCAATAAATGCAATGAAGAAATAATCAATCGTCCTTTTTATCCTTTCTATATATATATATATATATGAAATACCAATGATCGTTGGCAAATCACTGATGAGGGACTAATTTTATAATATGTATTCCATGTGCAACCATGCAGTATTCTTCTCCCCATGTTTTTCACATATATATATATATATATATATATATATATATATATATATATAGATAGAGAGAGAGAGAGAGAGAGAGAGAGAGAGAGAGAGAGAGAGGTTTGTATATGTGTGTATATATATATGCACATATAAATATATACAGACATACATATATATATATATATATACATATATACACACACACACATAAATATATATAATATCAATGTATAATATATACGATGAATACATGTATCTCTCTCTCTCTCTCTCTCTCTCTCTCTCTCTATCTCTCTCTCTCTCTATATATATATATATATATATATATATATATATATATATATATATATATATATATATATGCATTACACGCACACAAACGCATATACATACATACATACACACACATCTATCTCTATATATCCCTCTCTTTCTAAATATATATATGTATGTATATATATATATATATATATATATATATATATATATATATATATATACATATATATATTTCGCCATACCGAGAAGAATTGTTTCACAGCTAAGGTGAAACAATTGTTCTCGGTATGGTGAACTAACTGTTGTGTAACCACTTCTACCTAACTCGTCCCTTGGACTGAGTGCTCTACCACTACAGATATTACCTTCCAGTGTTCCACCACTATATATATATATACATATATAGTTCAAGGTAACCAAGACTAACAATCAATGCAATGACACAAACTCTTCTTAGTTCCATGCTATTTGGAAAAGAAACACGAATACTTCAGTGTATTGGACTTTAATTCATCACCAGGAAAGAGCAAAGTTCGGAAGGAGTTGAAAGGTTGAGAGGGGGGGGGGGTATCGAGATGGATGAAGTGGGCAGACTAGTAGTGGTAAATCCGAGTCTTTCGTTGGTTCTTTCCTTTGTGTGAAAATGTAATGCATTTTATGCGTGTTTGTGTCGTTGAGTTCATTGTTTCTTGGTGTGCGTGTTAGTGGGTTTGTGAGTGTATGGCAAAGATGGAAGAGGTTTTATTGATGTGTTTGAAGGTGTTAACAGTATGTGTGTATTTATATATATATATATATGTGTGTGTGTGTGTGTGTGTGTGTGTGTGTGTGTGTGTGTGTGTGTGTGTACATATATATATATGCATATGTATATACATGCATATATATGTGTGTGTGTGTGTGTCTTCATTGCACCACATCGTTTTGCTGTGTTGTTTCTCTCTACTCCTCTCATACATACATTATATATATATATATATATATATATGTGTGTGTGTGTGTAAGTGTGTGTATACTATATATGTATGCATAGTCTTTTATTATATATACATGTGTGTGCATGCTTGAATATTTACGAGCGTGCTGTTATGCAAGTTACATACGTGTAAATTTGTAATTTCGTTCCCATTCAAATAACAGTGTTTCCAAATACAATTTAACGAAGCTCAATCGATATTGACAATCTCAGAAGAAAGGATAAAACCAAAGTAGAAGAGCATTAGGACTTAACGTAAAGACAAACACAAATTGCTCTACTTAACAAAACAACAATGTTTTACAGTTATCTGTGTTATTGATAAAATTAGGACAAATAACAGAAGGACAACCAACGACAAAAACAAGGCAAAACCAAACACTTTTTTTAAGAGGAAGCTTTAAAAATATTTTTTGAAAAAAATAAAAATACAAACGAAAGACACAGAACTCCAACGTTATCTGCTGTTTAGGTGGACTTAGGCAGTTTCGACTCCCAACCAATGGTATTGCTAGTACACACGGGGTCACAGCGTCTAATACAAGCCAAACGCTGTCCAGTGGAGTAAAAAACGAAGGACAAAACATATATATCTATTAAAATATAACAAGTACACATAGAATTTATGTAATGCCAGGAAAACATATGGTGCTTCTTATAGCACGAAAGTTTTAGGGATGAAAAAAGAAGAGAAGGAAGAGAAAAAAAGCAAGAAGAAAGTAAGATGAGTTAAAAAATTATGAGCCTTATAAATTAAGGGGGTTAGAAAGGATAACACATTCGTCACAGTGTATTAATGATAAAATTAGGAGTATTAACAGAAAGGTCAAGACAGCGAACGAAAATAATGCAAAACGAAAGAACATTTTTTACGGAGAACCTTAAAAAATTGTTTCTTTTATAAAATATTAAAATACAAACGAAAGACACAGAACTGTCATCGGTCGTTGAGGTGGGTTATAGCGTCTGACACAAGCCAGACGCTCAGATTATAAAGTTACAAACAAATAATATATCAAAAACAAATCTAAACATTTACACAAAATAATTGCAGTCATATAAAAACAAAATAATTTTCCTAATTATTTTTCGCATCTCTCTCTATCTATATATATATATATATATACATATATATATATATATATAAATTAATAAAAACAATGAATAAAAACAAAGAAACAGTTCCTTATATTAAAAAATTCATCATTTTACGATCGTTTCTAGGTAATATATGTGTGTGTTGGTATGTATATCATATAGATCTATGTAAAAATTTTACAAATTATCAGAGGAATATACATACCTACACATATATATGCTGTCTTCAGAAATAATGATATTTGTTTATTGAAAAAAACGAACAAAGATTTAATATAATAGGTCTGTTTGGGAACAGGTTTTGAATTGACCAATAGAAAAGTAGTAAGTGGTCAAGTTGATCAAATAGTAGTAGTAGAAATTTAATTTAGGGGTTGAGGAATGCAAACTTCAGTTTTGAATGGAAAGAATACTTTGAATGAAAGGTTTACTTTGGGGATGAAAAGAGGTCAAGCCGGTGAAAGGTACACGAAAATTTGATGTTATTAAAGAATAATGTTAATGTTAAAATCGAAGGAGAATAAAATTTTAGGGTAAAGTGAGAAATACCAATCTTATTTAAAACACAAGGAATTTAGATCTATAACAAGAAATTAAATTAATTTAATAGATAGGTATGCTTATAGGGATAAATTTATATTAATTCATATAGATGTGATAAATAAGAGTTAGACGTTATTAAATAATGTTAAAAACGAAGGAAAAAAAATTTGGGGGATAAATGTATTAGTGAGAAATACCAAACTTATATAAAACTATAAGGAATTTAGATTCATAACAGGAAATTAAAATAGTTTATATGTATACTTATCGGTATTAATTTTAGGAAAAGAGAGATGTAAAAGGGAAATAAAATTATGAAGTTCTCAGTAGTAAAATACTAATTATAGGTTAACTCAATTAAAAATTAAAAACTAATTATAATAATTTGTAAAATATAAGTGTAAGGTGTATATTAATTAGGTTTATAATATTTGAAAGTCCTTCTAATTTTATAATTGCACGATATAATTAATTCTTGTCGCTTATTTAATAGGATATCCTTAGATTTCATTATTTCAAAAAGTTCCTATGGCGGTGGATTGGCAGTATCGGTAGAGGGCCGGACGCCATGTTTTCCAGCATAGTTACGTCCCTTTACGATCTGAGTTCAAATCCCGCCGAGGTTGACTTTGCCTTTCATCCTTACGGGGTCGATAAAATAAAGTACCAGTAATACACTGGGTAATTGCTGGCCTTGTGCCGAAAAGTAGAAACAATTATTTCAAAAAGTTCCTGGGAACATAATCTACACTCATATCTGTTATTTTGATAAGGGGTGGCCCTTTTGAGCACACTCCAGGTCAGGTTATAATCGATATTCTTTTTTCTATAATTATTAATTATTTCAGCCAAGGATGTTGTATTAGTTAATGCGGCATTTTTAAAACTATGTTTGTGGGTATTATATCTTACTTTAAATTGGTTAGAAGTAGCTCCTATATATGAATAAGTTGAGTCCTTAGTGCTAATTTTACATCTATATACTATGTTATTAATAAGACAATTTCCTTTTAATGGGAAATTTGCTTTGTTTCTACAGTTACAACCATTCGTGAATATTATATCAGGGGAGTTTACTGGACTTGTTATATGTGAAGGAGATGGTTGTTTGTTGCGGTTTATTTTAGTATTATGGTTAGTTTAATGTGTCGGTGGTATATTCATGTTTTTTTTTTACATTTATATGCATTGTAGGCACTTATATTTTGTTGTATATTTTTGGTAGTGGAGTAGCAAAATTTGACATTTGATCTATTTAAAATTTGATGGTATTTATGGTTTGGCGGGAAGTTTTTCTATAGGATAGTAAAACATTTTTAGGGATATTATCTTTAATTTGGAGATTAAATGGAGCATTTATCTTGACTCTGTTTTCCTGTGATTTTCATCGAAAAATTTTTGAATACATCTTCTCTTTTAATGATATTTGGATTACATTGAGTTCTTCATATGGATTGGACACTACCGTATATTTTTGGTAGATTTATCTACATATATATATATTATATATATATATATATATATATATATATATATATAACAAAGGAATTGTGGTAAGGAACCAGATGGACCATAACGCACCAGAGTACTCAATACTTAGGGTAGTAGAGTGGGAAATAGGAAAAGGTAAGACCCCGACGGCAGATCTCTGCCGTCGAAACGGCTGGAGCTCTGCCGTCGGGGTATTACTTTTTCCTATATATATATATATATATATATATATATATATATATATATATATATATAAAAGTAACAGATTAAAGTTTAAGCAAAGAATCGCTGCTTTCACCCTTAACTAAAAAAATCAATTTGACAGATTGATTTTTTTTAGTTTCAGAAGATCCCGTTAATAAGCACCGATTCTTTACTTAAACTTTAATCTGTCATTTTAATAAATATTTGCTCTACGGTTCTTATATATTTGATATATATTTATCCTTATCGAGCCCTCTTTGGATTTAGTCTTCAAATTTATTATTATTACTATATATATATATATATATATATATATATATATATGTGGAGAGAGAGAGAGAGAGAGAGAGAGAGAGAGGGAGAGAGAGAGAGAGAGAGAGAGAGAGAGAGAGGGAGAGAGAGAGAGATTGTTGATGTACGCCATTTGTTTTTGTGTGTGTTGTGTGCACACAACACACACAAAAACAAGATGGCATAGGACAGAACAAAGGAGAGGCACAAAAACAAAGAAAAGAATCCCCAGTCACTGAAGAGGTCACAGAATGTATGACGAAAGAATTTTGACAATATATGAACAACCGTCCGGTTGTGGAACCAACCAACCAACCGGAAATTTATAAATTCTTAAATTTATAAATTTAATTTATAATAAATTGGAGTGAAAGCAACTGGTGCGTGTGTTTCTTATTGGCAACATAACTCTCCCAAAGCATAACAATATCGGTTTCAACACACGTTTTCAGATAAAGAATCTTGCTAGACAAATTCAGAAACGAAATATATATATATATATATATATGTATCCCTCCCTGTTTTTCATAATTTGTGGATATGATTACAGAAAAAATGCATATATAAAATATGTGTATTTGTAAGGGTATGTTTATATATCTATGTATGTATATATGTATATATTTATATTTCTTCATATCCCTCCTTAGATGTTTTCAGTAATATATCAATCTCTCTCTTTGATAAAACATTGATAGCCCCTCACTAAACCTTGCTCCAGCCGTGAAGTGCCCTCTGTGACCTTTCTCAGAGAGCAGCCTAGTCAATTGTGAGAGAGGAGATTCGAACTGACTATTTCATTTGACCTTTATTGACTTCGAAAAGAGGAACAACAGAGTTGTCGGCAGAATTTGATCTCAGAACGTAGAGGGGCCGAAGAAATATCACAAGGTATTATATCCAACTTCTAATTATTCTGTTAATTTACCGTATGCATGTAAGTAAGTGTGTATGTATGTGTGTATGCTTCGGAAGGTTGCTACACATCCCACACACGGAGCTCAAAACAAATAGATTTGTCAGGGAGCAAGTTAAAAAATATGCTGACAGACAGGTAACACTTCTTGTGAGAGTGAGAAGACGAAAACCTGTCTGGTGTGGTCTTGTATCCCACCACAACTCCTTGTCTCAACTCATCCTCAAAGGTTTAGTCGAGATAGAGACAGACAAAAAAGATCCTGGTCCGAGAACATCAAAGACTGGAGTTGATTGGTCACAACAGCGAGACGCTTCCCCGTATGACTGGAAATAGAGATGAGTGACGACGGCTGACTGCGAAAGCGTCTAGTGTGCTAACCCAGGAGCTAGTTGCACTTGCAACACACGTAGAGTGGCACGAAACGACTGGCTGCACCAGTTACGAGACCATGATTGTTTGATGTATGCTGTTAAATATATAAGTATTCGAGTTTAAATCTAGTTAATGTGCTTATTACTGTCCTACTTTGCCATTATTATACTTACTTCAATGAAGTTGATATAATTGCATCTATCCCGCCAAAAAAATGTCTGGTTTGGTGTTTATAATCCATTCCGTTTCAGGCGTCATTATCCCTTATTTCTCTATACTCGTGACTATATATCATCTATGTATCACGTCTTTCTTTTTACGATATTAACGTTTGATTTTGGTGAGATTTGGTTGTAATTTCCAGTATCTCAAGCAACTATGTAGTGGAAATTCTCCGTTTTATCATTTTAAATTTTTCCTTGTTCTGTTGTCATCATCTACTGGAACACTAAAACCTTCAGCAGAGAAAGTGTAGTATATGATTCTAGTTGGAATCAGGGACACATTTTAATGTTTTTTATTCATTGCTTTGTGTATAATTTAATATTATTTTACTGCGTATGTGGCTGAGTATGTGTGTATAAGTGTGACGTCCGAATGAGTATCCTTCATCACCAACTACCTTATCCTCCCCTCTTGGTCCCGGCTGACAAGATGGACAATACATTGTCCAGGGAAACGGTGATGGATTCTCACTGGAGCAGCCACTCCACCTCACAAGGCTTGCACCTACTTGCAGCCTACTCCACTTCGATCGGACTAGATTGCTTCGCGCTAAATCAGCAATTTTCAAGTAGGACGAAAATCAATGATATTCCAGCTGTGTCCTTCACCTGTAAAGATTTTTGAGGGAGATTTGGCTGCTATTTCTAGCTGGTTCGTGAAATATGTTGAAGCTATCTTGACAGCTGCACGTGTTAAATGTGTTCAGGAGGCGTGTACAATAAATAATATACTGACACTTAACGGTTTTCAAATGAAAGCTCTGAAAGGAAACAGGCAAAAGTAGAATTGAAACAAAAGAATATAAGAATAAAGTAATATAAAATAAAATGAAGGTGAGCAGTGGAGAAATGACAGTTGTTGTTTTGATGAATCACTTGTGGAGATGACAAGCATGGACTTGCTTACAAGAGAAACGTTTGTGCAGTTATGTTTCAAGAGATACACCTCAGCTATTTCATGTAAAGAAAGGTAGTGTGTGGATGCAGCTTTTGTGTGTGCGTGAGAGTGAGAGAGAGGGTGAATGAGCGAGAGAGAGAGACAGGGGGCGAACGAGAGAGAGAGGGCGAACGAGAGAGAGAGAGAGAGAGAGAGAGAGAGAGAGAGAGAATGAGGGACAGGAAGAGAAGAAGAGATATAAAAAGTGCTGGTGTGAGCTAAATCAGGCTTCATCACAGATGCTGCAATATAAATGCACCTCAATTAGTTCAAATGACCTCGATTTGTTTTTTCTGTGCATTAAAAATACTAACTAGATGCTTTCTGAAATGTATAATATTATGTCCTCCAAAGATCTGCATGCTGCATACTTTCATCTTCCATGTGGATTATGCAATCTGTGGTGGGTAATGATGTTCCTATGGAAACGGTTGTATCAATATTGGGTTTATTCAGTATACATATAGTGATGTATTTTTAAAAGGTGATGGCATTCTGTAAATATTACACGACTAACCTAATGGAGTTGTCATTTTACGAGTAAAGCCTGCAAAGCTATGTTAGAAAAAACGAAAACGTGTCTGCTGGGTAATTTTTCATGTAATATAATGATATAAATTGATCTTGTATATCTTAAGTAGAAAGTGACAGCCATGTCTTTGTGTCATGAATAATAGGTTTAAACACACCGCAGCTGATATGGAGACAGTTGATAGTTATGCTCTACTACCCAATTGAAATATTATCATCAACTGGATCAGTTAAACCTACTGAAGTGACAAAGAATTATATGAATCAGGTTATGAGTTGGACTGACTGATATATACGGTCTATACGGTCTATACGGTTCTCAAATATAACGTACAAGACTATTGTTTGTCCATGGTAGTTCTCCAATTGCTCTCTCTTGACAAATATGGGAATGGCTTTTTAGCTAACACCGAATTAACATTATAATTTAGACTGAATAGATTTAACAACATATTTGCAAAACAAATTTCACCGGTTGCTTAAAAGGGAACTATAACTATGAAATTCTATTTGAATAACTATATCGTGTGATTTTTAGAATACGAGGGTCACATGAAAAGTTTATAGGCTGACCAAAGTACTCACATGTACCAAACGAGGATTATATCTATCTATCTATATATATATATACAAGTTCATCCCGGGTTCAATCGAGGGTAACCACAGTAAGTAAAGTACTCAATACATACCAGAGTATAAAATATTTAGTCCTGTAGAAGCCATTTCTATATTTTATATATTTTATATATATATATATATATATATATATATATATATATATATATATATATATATATATATATATATATATATATCCACACGCACATGCATACGCACAGGCTCGTGTATGTTCATATAAGAGTTATGACCTCATCAGACAGTGATTAGTTGAACAGAAACAAAAACATGGAGAAGAAATAAAAATTGCTCCTGCTGTTTCAATTCATATGTCCCGAGCTGATCAATGGTGTTGCTTTCTTAAAGCATCGGTGACATGATTTAGAATAAACATCCTCACAGCATCAACACAAAGGGTATACAAGGCCTCTAATTATTGGTCAGAAATAGTTCTACCACCATATCATCCAGACATTGTGAACTCCCTAGTGGTCCCATGGTCTGTGATGTGCCATCCACTCGTGCAGGAAACAGGTAATTTAGAGGTGCCTTTGCATTAGATTTAACCTTTGCAATCAGTTAGTATGGCAGATGGATTTGTCTAAGGTTGAAGACAGATCACTGTTCTTAGGTGTATACAACCACCAAAGAATTCAGCCCTTCTGCTAAATATTTTCGTTCCCCTTCTTATTACCTCAAGAGTCTCACTCAGACAAATGCTGCAAATGCCTGGGCCGCCTCTATCTGGGTGTACATCATGAACCTTGGATCAAACCAAAGTATATGGGTTCTTGTCCAACATAGACTTCCATGTCGGTTCCGAAAGGGTCGTGCTTTTACGTTTATCGATCCTATTAAAAGATTATACCACCTGTCCAGGCATTTATTTTCAAGCGAGCTGGATTCGGGCTTTCTGCAGTTATATAATCTAGTCGACACCCGTGCATTGCCTTTGGGATGTTTAATGAGTGTGCTCGGTCACTGTAACTTGCATGGGATCCCTAAGGAAGTCAGAGTTCACCGGAGTTGTCACAGGCTTAACCTTATCCTCGTCTGGAATTAAAAGTCACATAAGAGGACATGAACGGACGTTTGGAGTTACTAACGGTTGTTGGGGGTGCATGGGAAGACCGCATTCAACGGCAGAGATGACGCAATCACCCAGTATACATGCATGTATGTATGTATTATCTCTTTCTCTTATTTTCGGGTATATTTTTTGACCGGCCACCTTCCTGGTGGCAAGGTTGTAAAAGAAAAGAAATTTGTCATCCCTTGAATCGCAAGAATGTTTTGCAAATTTTGAAGGTGCCAGCCATCGCAGCCATTTGTAGACTATGGATTAGGGAGCTGCGCTCTTTGTCTGCAAATCCAAGTTCAGTTATAAAATGGTCCAAGCGGGTTGGTACATAACCCATAGCTCCAATAATTGTTTCTACTTTAGGCACAAGGCCAGCAATTACCAGTGCATTACTGGTACTTTATTTTATCGACCCCGTAAGGATGAAAGGCAAAGTCAACCTCGGCGGGATTTGAACTCAGATTGTAAAGGGACGTAACTACGCTGGAAAGCATGGCGTCCGACCCTCTACCGATACTGCCAATCCACGATGGCTATGAAGCTAAAGGTGTATCTTGGATTCTGGATTTGTAAACTCCTCATCAATGGTCCGTAGATGTCCTCCTTCTCCTGTATCTTTCTGACAACGTTTACATCAAGTGGGCAGCTGATCTCCACAACAGAACACGTTTTCAATGTGAAGTCCCAAACAACAATATCAGGCCGGTTGTGCTTTAATTTGGTGGCAGTTTTTATTTTCAGGTTCGACCAGTATTCCTTAGTGCCATCTGTCTCAATAAATTCTTCCTCGTTTGTTGTTAATTTTGTTTTTCGAAGTGCGTTCCAGATGGTTCTAGCTATCCCATCGTGTCTCATGGGGAGGTAGTAGCGAGATGACATGTATGTATGTATGTATGTATGTATGTATGTATGTATGTATGTATGTATGTATGTATGTATGTATAGCAGCCCTAAATATTCGAGAGATTCGAAATTATTATATTCACGTTGCTGATCAGGTTTTCTCCCTTGACACTTTTTTCTGTTATTAAATATCGATTTGTAATAAACTCTATATGCTTACATACAACTTCACACTTTAAGAAAAACTGGACAGACGTTGTGTATTTTTTCATGCATTCTAATAGATAATGTTGTTGTTTTTGTAGAACTGTAACCTCATGATCTATTATAATCTCATTTGTTGGTCGGCATTGTCCAAGTGACCTAATGGTCTTTATTTGCATAGTTTGAACACATTTAATCAAAGGGGAATTACGTCTCTTGTCAATAAAGAGTAAAATGTGAAATAGAACAAAATTTAATTAAACGAAATTTGTGTTAGCTTGCTGTGAGGATAAGAACATTCTACATTTTCTGAGAGTAGACTTTTGTTCTCTTTATTGAGTTGAATTTTGCCGAAGCACATCACCATTAGTCTCCTTCAATTCTGGTATTCAGCTATAGCATAAGTGTCAATCTTGATGCCTTCAGCAAATAACATTTATTATTATTGTCTGTAATTTACACTACTTCATGGCTTACGTCTAAAGATGCGTAGCATTGAATGTAGTGTTGTATATTTTAGGCAAACAGAAATTGTGCCTCTTTCTCCTACCTGTGATTGTAGTGTTATTCAATCTATTTGTTGGTTGTTTTTAAAGAAAATAATGTGTGCACGAAGAATCTGTCTTAGGTTTCAAATTTGTGTTCCGTTAAAGCAGTTTTACAGTTACGCTGCTTGTGTCCACTCATCAGATTCTGAAGCAGTGCCGTTATGTTGAACGTTCTGTGAGCAAGTACCGAGGTAACAATTGGTTTTGGCTGGCGAGACGTAGCTTTCTTCCATCAAGTTTTATTACTGATTTTATTTTATTTTTACACCCATCGAAGTGAACCGAACACCGGAGATACCTTGCTCTCTTTAAATTGACGTGTTTTATGTATTGATTCCCTTTTTAATCGGGAGAAAGTCATTTATATGTAGCATTCATTTTTCATCGAAACAGCATGGTGAAATAAAAGAAGATATTGCACGCATGCGTAGATCTACTAACAAGATAAATAATTTGTATATACGGACAAAGAGACGAATCTAAACCGATGGTTCGATGAAAAATGGACACATTTCTCTCAACGAGTATGTATATTTTTCTTATACCTTACAGAATGGATCTGACGAAAAACTGTTCTGTTAATGGTAGCCATATCAATCTATTGGAATTGTATGAGTTATTCTTCAGTTTTGAAACTTCACTTAGGAAACTTAATGAAGCCTTCTAGCTTTAGCTTGCTTCCCTTGTGAATTGTTCTTTTTAGATTACATTATTGGGATCTACACCTCAGTAATTTTGTATACGAGGTTCTATATGTATATATCTATATGATTTCTAAAGAATGAAACAGTTCTAGTCCTGTAGAATCTCATGTATATTATATCTATATATATATATGTGTGTGTGTGTGTGTGTGTGTGTATACACACAGAAACAAATTTGAAACCTAAGACAGATTCTTCGTGCACACATTTTTTCTTAAAAACAACCAATAAAATAGATTGAACAATACTACAATCACAGGTAGGAGAAAGAGGCACAAATATATGTATATCACTCATTTAAAATCAGATGAGGGTACATCACTCATTTGAAATCACATAAAAAGCCAACTGTATGCAGCTCTATCCCTCCAATTCTAGGTGAGACAACAAACATGTGTGGTGTGCAAAAAGATCTGCAAATCAATCTTTGGTCTTAAAGGGCATATGAGGGTACATAAGGATCACATCCCACAAACTGACCCAATCAATTCAATAGATGGCACACATCTTTTTAATGTCAGATTTGCTGCAGACCATGTGAATCTAATGGTGGATTTAAAAGCCACCTAAGAGGCCATTAACGGACGTTTGGAGTTCGTGACGGTTGATGGGGATGCATAGGGAGACGTCAATCATCTGCAAAGATGAAGCAGTCAACACACGTGTGTGTGTGTGTGTGTGTGTGTGTGTGTGTGTGTGTGTGTGTGTGTGTGTGTGTGTGTGTGTGTAAAAGTAATCAAAGAACGCCTACATACTCATACAATTTTTATTTGCTGACAATGTTTCATCCATACCATTGGGCAGGAATCATCAGGGCTTAAAAAACAAAAATACAGTGCTGAGTATAAGCTCTACCAAGCTTATTCACGTGAACATTAGAAATACAGTACAGGATAATAAGAGGGAGATCGGAAATTGAAAGGATGGAGATAATGCGTAATGGGGTTATTATTCAACATTACAGCAACATATGAGGATATAGGCAGATTTTCTCACAAATGGCGGAAGCACGTGAGGGCACACATAAACAAATGAAGCATTTACCGAGTTAAAACATATAATAAAAAAGTAAAAGAAAAATAATAGTATAAATAATATAAAAAGATAAATACATAATTAAAAAAAAAGTTAAAGCACACAAAAGCCAGAGGAAGTTATGCGTTGGTCAATATATAGAACAGGTGATTTAGTTTTCCATAACTTAGAGTTATAGATATACTAAGAGGCCCCTTGTCTACGTAAATAATATATATATATATATATATATATGCATATATCCTACACCATCTTGCTTTTGTACCAAGATGGTATATATATATATATATATATATATATATATATACATATATAAAATAAAGTTAAATAAAAGTCAAATGATTAAAATTTAGCTTCGTTTATTACTGCTATATATATTTCAGTGACAGCCATCTTTGGCTGTGACCTCTTCAGGCAGTTTGAATTAGTATGGTATAGACAAGTACATATATTGTTTAGGTGTATAATATTGTCAATACTCTGATATGCCCAGTTCCTTGTTGGGTTGTTAATTCACTGAGGAACTGGAGTCATATGAATTCAAACAAACGAATAACCAAACCAACCTGCGCACTTCGTCGAGTGCTCCAGCCTGCATACTGAGGAATCCGAAAAGCCGGGAGGTGGATAGCCCAACAGACACTCACAACCGCGTTGCCAGAGGGGGAGGGCGAACCCTAACAATACAGGCAGAGCAGAATCAAATAGGCACCATGTACCAGACACCACCACACGGGCGGTGGGGACTAGTGCGCTTGACCAAGAGATGGAGCACAATATGAGTAGCAGTCTCAGGCGTGACGCTAACCACCCCAGGACGGATGACCCCAACCGCAGGACACGTGGGGGGGGGGGGGGGGGGGGGAAACGGGCGACCACCCCACGATGGATCTCCCGGGGTGGACAACGACCACCCCACAAATCCGGGCCGCGAAGATAACAAAAAGCATAGAGCCCAAAGGGGAAGCAACAGTGCGGAACCCACCAGCAACCCAACAAATCTACAACAAATCACGAAGCCCCCGACCCACACATATAGGAGGAGACACCGACGAATCACGTGGTACAACCCACCCTACTCAGCGGCCCTAAAGAAAAGCTTGGCCCGATTATTCTTTGGAGCACTTGACAAATGCTTCCCGAGGGACCACAGATACTACAGGATCTTCAACAGACACACTGTGAAGCTTTCGTATTCCACCACGAGAAATTTGGCCCAACACATAGCTAGCATCAACAGAAGTAGGCTTAAAAACCACACACAACCAGAAGATGGCAATACAAACACTCAGCAGAACCATGTGAAAGGAGGGAAGGGGGCACCCAGAGCCCACCCAAGAAACACAAACAGACCCGAGGACCCCCACCGAGCATAGGGGAAGACCAACATGTAACACATAACGAGAACCCTAATCTAGGCACGCAGAGGCCGACCACCCTCTGCAACTGTAGAAGCCCCGAATCATGCTCCCTTGGTAATGAATGTCTCAAGAAGAACCTAGTGTACGGTTGTAGGGTTAAAACCCCCAACTCCGAACACCTCTACATAGGAGCCACATCAACGAGCTTTAAGGACCGCTGGTACAACCATCGCCATTCATTCAAGAAGGAGGCCAAAAGGAAAAGCACAGCTCTCTCCAACCTGATCTGGAAGCTTAAGCTGGACAGGACCCCATATTCTCTGGCCTGGTACATAATCAGGAAAGTAACACCCGATAAAGGGGGATCTTGCATATGCAAACTATGCCTGAACGAGACTCTCGAGATACTAAGAAGTGGAAGCGGCCTGATAAACCTCAGAACCGACTTCTTCGGGACATTCAGACACCTTAGAGCCGGGACCTTTATCAAGATAGTAGCAACACAAGAAGATGTGAACTCCCCTCAAGCTATAGGGACTTCTACAGAACATGAAAACACCTCTCGGCCAGACCTCCCTCAAGCTATATGGGCAATAACAACACCCTAGGTTGTGAACTCCCCTCAAGCCACAAGGAACAACCCAGGCGGAGCAGACACCATGATAGCCTAGAGATAGAATCGGACATAGCCATAATAATTTGGCCAACATCTATACCGCAAACACTTTTAATTTACCAGATTTCTGACTTTCAAGTTCCAATCTTAAACCTTGATTTCTCTTTATTAATTTGTTATTTGTTTTCTTCCCTCTTCACTGTATCACCTTATATTTATTTTAAGTTGAGATGGATTATAACACAAACACATTTAGTTTGAATATCTCATCTTAACATCTTGTCTCATACCAATCTATCCAACATATTCTAACCTTGAGATTGGTTATAGCACACACACACACTTTATCCTACATTATTTCTCACTTATCCATATTCATTTTCATTACTTTTTCACCAATCTCTCATTTATTCTTTATTCTTTATTCTCTATTTATTTATTTATTTTCAAATTACACAAATTATATTAATTATTTTATTATATTATTTATTTATTTTCTGTTTTCTTCATTTATTGCCTTATATTTCTTCATATACATGGAAGAACCCCCCCCCCCTCCCCGCCGCCACCACCACCACCACCACTACGATGGTGGCAGGAGGGATGAAGAAAAAACACAAACTGGATACTTCTAAATTGTTAGCAGCAGCAAGATATAAGCTGACCACTACACCAACAACAGTACCAAAATAATGGTGGAGGTCAAATGTACTGAACAATAGCAGGCAAAAACACTACAGGGAGCCTCAACCCAGAAAGAATTCTATAGACTTCTCACTGAGGAATGCTCTCAGAACTGACCAATGGGAAGTTTGACACGTTTTTTGTTATTTTGTTCCTTTAACACCTTGTCCCTTCTACCATTTTATCAATTTTTAAGCTAACTCCAACAATAACAACACTTAGAATGAGGAATGTTCTAATAACTGACCAATGAGAGGAGAAGGGGACCTTTGGCACTGAAATTCGTTTGTTTGTATTTATATGACTCCAGTTCCTCAGTGAATTAACAACCCAACAAGGAACTGGGCATATCAGAGTATTGACAATATTATACACCTAAACAACATATGTACTTGTCTATACCATACTAATTCAAACTGCCTGAAGAGGTCACAGCCAAAGATGGCTGTCACTGAAATATATATAGCAGTAATAAACGAAGCTAAATTTTAATCATTTGACTTTTATTTAACTTTATTTTACACTACTCCGGAGTAACCAAACCAACCTGCGCACTCGTCGAGTGCTCCAGCCTGCATACTGAGGTGTTGGTATACAACCAACATAAACTCAAAATCTCTCTCTCTCTCTCTCTCTCTCTCTCTCTCTCTCTCTCTCTCTCTCTCTCTCTATATATATATATATATATATATATATATATATATATATATATATATATATATGTGTGTGTGTGTGTGTGTGTGTGTGTGTGTGTGTGTGTGTGTGAGTGTGCGTGTATATATATATATACATATATATATAAATATATATTTATATGTATATGAAAATATATACTGTGCTGTTTCTATAGTATTGTATCTGTTTTTTCCATCGATTTCCACTCATCACTCTCGTGTAATCTTCTATACCAAACAAGAAGAAAACGATTTCTCTCGTTCAAACCCCGTGTACGAACACTGACACGTAGAAAACAAAACATAAACGGATAGTTGCGTATAGGGAGTGGGGGGAGGTGCCATAGTCTGTGTGTCTATGATAAGCAGTGTAACTCAAAGTAAACTGACCTGTCTATTGTTTTGTCATTGTTCAGACAAGTGAAGTGCAAACATTTATGCATATTGATCCATGACTAAGTAAACAGACTCATATTTAAAGAAGACATGCCCTATTGAATATTCAATTCCATTCCATTATTGCTGACCGGACACTTGATTTGTATTGTAATGCATATATATATATATATATATATATATATATATATATTTATATATATATATATATATATATATATGTATATATATATACATAGGGGTGGGAGGGACAAAGTTGTGTGTATGAATGTACAAGAATAAAAATTACGTTAACAGATATGTATGACCCTAATCGACTTAATATCATTTGCAAGCTAGTGTATGTATATATATATATATACATACACTAGCTTGCAAATGGATGAAGTATATTAGTTTAACTCTTGAAATAGCAAGAAGAGAGTCTGAACGTGTCGGACACTAGTCCTTCATCAGAAGATAGAGTTAGAAATAGAAGATAAATAGAAAGTAAAGAGAGATGCGAGGAAGGAACGGCGAAAATAAGAAAGAAAATGTGCGAGAAAAAAAAAACACGTACTTATTCAATCGGCCATCTTCGAAAGTGGTTGGTGAATGGTAACTTCGGCGTAAAAGAGGTTTACGAAGGCGGATAATATATAGTGAGTATGCGTGCATGCGTTGGTGTGTATGTGTGCGTGTGTGTGTGTGTCCGTGCGTGTGTATGTGCCTAAGTATGCGTGCGTGTGTGTGCACGTGAAAGTGTAAGTTTGAAGGAAATTCCTTGAAGCATGACAAGTTGGCTGCTGAGAGAGGGTCAAGCTGACTGCTGACTGACGTAAGGGGGTGTACTGGAATGCATATGAATAAACACACACATAGCAACAGCCGAGATGGTAGTGAAAAAGTAGTGGACGGTATGGTTGTAACATAAGTTGCATAACTTCGTATATAACGATACCGTGGTAAGCTGCAAGGTGTGAGCCTGCGTGAGACAGAGAGATGTTGAGTAGAGTGTTTGGTGGAACGGAAGTGACAAGCGACAGAAGTTTCTTTACCTAGTCGTTTGTCCCTAAGGTGTACGTATTCGATCTAGTGATTCTGTCACCATGCCCAGTTGTTTCAACTCACAACCTAGATTCATATATTCATTATATTTTCTTGGAATATATTACTGTAATATCTTCACGAAAATAGCAATGTGTAAAATTTCGGCTAAATCATTCCTGTAAAATATTCATATTTCTTTTTTTACGAAAGTGCTAAAGACATTAAAAAGCTCCAGTAATATCTCTCACTAAAACCTCATTCATGAATACCGTCATGCAAATTATTCATATAACATCTATGATATCTGTATGTAATATATTCCTGTATATTAAGGATGTATATTGGTAGAAACGGTTAAGTATCGACCAAAATCATTTGCGTTATGTAGTTAGGGTTGTTTATGTTCTGATTTCATATAACTCCGATATCAATTTTGACTTCCTTCTCTCTGAGATCGATAGATTAAAGTGTGAATCAATCACTGACCATGATATCGGGAACCTTCCAAATCTGTAACACATTCTTACAATTCAAAGAAAGAATGCTTGCATAGGGGACGACGACAATTAAAAATACTTTTCTTGTAAAGAATTTCTGTAACATCATCAGGTACTATATTCCTGTAATATTCTTATGTTATGTGATCCTTTGGCATATTCACAACCTCCCATTGGTAGTGTGTTATATGTATATTCGAGATTTTTAATGCTGTGTTTATTTCGTTCTAAGTACTTTTCCAGAACAGTATAATTTCCCACTCTATTACATGGCTATTAAATTAATATGCTGGCCGTCATTTGCAATCGTGTATGACTTGGTAGTGGGTACTATGATTTCGTATATGGTCGGAAACAAATAAAGATCCTCCCCCGAACTTCAATTTGGTGATCCAATTGAACATAAGTGATGAGGCAGCTGGAAGGAGAAAGACAGAAAGTGATGCAGCTTACGAGGCACCATTCAAATTCCGCCCAGTTCTCAATTGTCTTTCTTTCGAGATCAATACTTAAATTACGGGAACAAGGTAGTGGATTGACGGAAATATCAGGTGGAGCTTACATTGCTGCGTTTGATCTGGCTCACTACATTTTTAATTTGCATCCACCTTCTGTCACCTGAAACATGTGTCATGAGAGACACTTGAAAAATTCCTATGAGCTTGCACCTCATAGGAGATAGTCGAGGCACGAAGTGTGAACCGTAGTACAACAGAGCACTAATGTATAGAGTGAAAATAATGTATGACTGTTTAATTAGAGAGTATTAAACTTAACAAGGTAACAATCAGTTCCCAACCCTCAGTATTCCGATCAGATCGCCCAATCATCTCAGTCACCTTTGCCACTGAATCTGGATTCGAATCGTTTATAGCAACCAATGGAATATATAACTTTTCAATCCGCTCTAAACTCAAATGTTAATCATTAATTTAAAAGTTTACAAGTTCACGTAATTAAATGTTAGCATGTTAATTTTCTTAATGTAGGAAAGTTCAGAGGGTTAAATCAATTTCAGTATCTTGCAGCGCAGTAGTATATGTATTACATCGTACAACTAAAAAATGTTACAAATCTTAAGTTTCAAGCGTATAGAAAATTAAACGAAAGCACATAGTCTAATGCATTTCATTGGTCCTAAACTATTTCCTATACATTTTAATATTATTGTTATTGTGAATTATTTAGTAACACGGCTCAGTAATTCATAACATAAAAAAAAACAACCACGGTTGTGTTATTTTATTTTGCAAGGTGTTTGGTTACGAAGTTCGCTTTGCAGTTTCTAGTGTCAGGGGCAATCATACATTATAATCCCCTTGACAACTGCCTACTTATGCTTCCTGAATAAAATTGGCTAGACGGCAACTGTATCGAAGCCCGTTTGCTGGACCACTCATGCTCTTGGATGTTAGATTTGATAGGTCACCCGGTTTCACACCATAAAATCCATGGAAACGTTTAGGGGAGATCAATGTGTGTATAAGCGTTTAAGCTCGTTCTCCTGTTTCACAACAGCTGTCGCCTTTCCTTCGCAAGTTTCGGTGGCACTGAAAAACGGTAATAATTGCAGATCTTTTACCTCTGACACAGTCATAAATGAATACAAAATAAACTGATAAAAAAAAAATCATGTAAGCAAATTGAAATTACTTCATATTGGGAATGGAAAAAGAAGGGGAAGCTCAAAAATCATGTTAATCAAGCCATTGGCCACATCATGTGTGCTTAGCTAATTAAGTTTTTCTCAGTATCAATTTATTATTCATGTAATATATTAAGGTTCTCCATGCATCCTCGCGGAGATTTGCCTAGTGTTAGTATGTACCTAATTCATTTTAGTTTCATGTTGTCTTTATTTCTGCAGCTATTAAGAAAATCCGTTCTAGATTTCAGGGTCCAAACGTCAGCAAACCAGCAAGGGTGACAAGCAAGAAGTTAACATTATCAGCAGGCACATACTATATATATGTACATATATATATGTATGTACACACGCACATGCACAAATACATCGCGCGCACACACACACACACACACACACACACACACACATATATATATATATATATGTGTATACCGTATTTCCCGAAAATAAGTCTCAAAAATCTAAAAATCCTAAAATAAGTCTCAAAAATCTACCATGCGTCCTGGAGGCTGAAGGTTGCAATTTTCATTATTATTATTTTTTCTCAAATTTTAGAATGTCAAAATTAGGGTGTGTCCTCGAGTATGAAGCGTCTTCGGCGCCGGGAAATACGGTATATATATATATATATATATATATAAAGTGCGCTAGCAGCCGCCGATGTGTATATCGCCATAAATAAAGAATGTATAACCGAGACTGCATCAACGTGTATAAATATATACACATATCTAATATGAAGCCATGTAAAGATGGCCGAAAATATGAATTTCCCTGCAAATTGAAAAAAAAAGGATAAACATCTTTAATCGATTTTCGGATCTTATTGCACCTTCATCAAAAGACGTGTATATCATCCAATTCACCATATATAATTGATGGGTATATATTCGCATTCTGAAATACACGTACTGATTTACATATAATTAGCGCTCTTGTTGTTAATTAAGATATATATTAAAACGTGCGCTAGCAGTCGAAGTGTATGATAAAGTCATATATATAGGGTGTGTATTAGCCCTCGTGTTGGTAATTAAGATGTATATCAATAAATGCTAATCATGCAAAGATTACATCATCAATAGGCACGAATGTGATATCAACAGATGCTAACAGAATTACGTGAAGTAGTTATGTTGGTATGCTGATATGCTGCTGTTAAAATAGTAGTATCACCATGTAAAGCGAGCGTATATATATATAAGAAAAGGTTCAGGACCCCGACGGCAGAGCTCAAGCCATTTCGACGGCTATTTCTTGACCAGAAATAGCCGTCGAAACGGCTTGAGCTCTGCCGTCGGGGTCCTGAACCTTTTCGTATTACCCACTCTACTACTTAAAGTATCGAGTACTCTGGTGCGTTATGGTCCAACTGGTTCCTTACTACACTTCCTTCGTTATATATATATATCATATGTATATGCGGGAAATTAACGGAATACAACAAAGCAAACAATACAGTACAATTAAGATTTATTTTAGTTTAACACTTGATACAGGAGGAAAGACGTTTCTAGCGTCGGTCCTCCATCAAAAGATTGAATGAGATATATAAGCAATTGAAAGGTAGAGGGGAGAGAGAGAAGATGAAGAAATAGAACATTTTTTGCGAAAAAGTACGTGTGTATGAGTTTATATATTTATGTGTGCAAGTAGATAACTATGTATGTCAGGTAGCTCTTCAGCGCTAATGGTAGCATGTAATCCAGTACATTCTGTGCATGGTCAGGTCCGCGCCGACTAAACCGGCAACACGACCAAGCTTCCTTCGTGAGGAGGGTGATTTTGGAGACCCTGATGGATGAAAAACAAAACCTGTCAAATTGCCATCCAATACAGTATCCAGGGTGAGTAATGCAGTAAGAAACCTCTAATCTGCATTAAGACATCTCTCTAGAAGAATATCACTCTGATAAAAAAAAAACTTGCGACTTCATTTAGAACCAATAATGTAGACAAGTTCTACTTTTGGGATAAATGCATTTGATGTTTAGAGAGTGGGATTGGCTCTGTGCAAAGCTTTTTCTCATTTAAAAAAGCTTCAAGCACAGGCATCGCTTGATATGTGACATCTTTTGCGATGCATGGGCAAACCATAGGCTAGTCTCTAGCAGAACTAATAAGCCACGTCCGTGCTGCTTATACTTATGTATCAAGCGATATCATTACTCAAAATCGAGTTGCAACCATCATATATGTTTGTATATATGTATGTAGATAGGTAGGTAGGTATTTAGGTAGATAGATATGTATGTGTGTATGTACGTGGGTATGTAGGTGGGTATATATGTAAGAAGGTCAGCTGAAAAGTTCATAGGCTGACCAAGATATTCTCATGGAATGACCAACTGAGGTTTATTTTTCAACATAGTCCCTGGAAAGAAACAATGCAGTTGAAATTAGTGTATGCAGGATTTTACAATTTTAGCATCACTCCATTGTGAATCTATAAACTTTTCAGCTGAACCTTGTATGTATGCAGGGAGAAAAGAGAAGTGTTATATATATTTTGCCGATAAATTTAGATATTTTTGAAAAGCGTTTGCCATATTTAATCAAAACTACGCTGGCAGGCGTTTTTCTTCTTTTAATTTGTTACATTTGGCATAGGTGTTATTGTATTTGAACTCAGCCAACAGCAACAACGGCTTGCCTATTATTTAGTCCAGTAGCAATACTTTATTTCTTTATTTTATCCTTCTTTTTGCAGAAACTTCAATTCACAATTATTCAGAGAACAAAAACCATTGATTTTTTTGAAGCAGTTCAGAAAAGGCTTCAAAAAGATTTGATCATCCTTGTTTTTAAAGAGTTTAGATATTAAATAGTTACTAAATATATCAGAAGAGCAGTTATTTTCGATGAAATGGTTAATGGTATATCTCCTCCAACTCTTACAAATTAACAGACACACATATACACGCACACGCACACGTACGCAGAGTATCATATAGGGTTTTTATATTATATATATATATATATATATATA
>OZ024742.1:78217312-78247312 GCA_964016885.1 Eledone cirrhosa
CGAAGTTTTAGATGTAGATAACCATTTTAGACTGTGTGTGTGTGTGTATGTGTGTGTGTGTGTGTGTGTGTGTGTGTGTGTGTGTGTGCTCATGACTTCAAATAAAGACACCTTGTAGTATATAATCATCCTAATTTGTCCAGCACTGAAAATGCAGTGACCATCTACGTGTTCACTTCATATATAAGTAATTATAACATATTTTCCAAATAAACACACTCTGACTCCTATGAAGTGGTCGTGTTGTTGTACATGAGGGAATATTTTCTATAGGACATGTTAACCAATAATCATATTTTAGTACATCCTTGTTAAAGGTTGTTTTGCATTTCCTGTTTAGTAGAGGAAGGGAAGAATAACGCCAATGACACTTTACGTACCCTCCGAATCTGGTGGTAAGATTGAAGATATCTTCAAACCGGAGATCCGGACCAAATGTTTCCAGCAAAAGTAGATTAGTCTAAAGTGAAAAGCCAGCATTCGTTAATTTAGTGTTAGATATCAGGGAATAATTTAGTGTTAGATATCAGGGAATAATTTAGTGTTAGATATCAGGGAATAATTTAGTGTTAGATATTAGGGATTAATTTAGTGTTAGATATTAGGGAATCTATCTCGAACTAACTGCAGATAGTGCAGATGCACTATATCCTTTTATTTGTACCTGCAATCATTAATGCACTGGGTTATCTTACTAATTCAACAAACATCTCGAGAAGTTGAGCTTCACAGAACCAGACAGTGCACAGCTAATTAGAGTATTACAAGTGCATTCCATTTATGAAATTACAAAATTATGAAAAACATTCTAGACTTTTTGCGTGACATAACTGCGTATACACACGTATAGATACAGATATATATGCATATATACACCTCTATAAAACAAATAATACAGAACCATATATGTGATTTTTTCTATACTGGTATCTGTATGCAGATATGCATAATTACTTAATTGATGTTGCAAAAATTCCAATGAAAGTGATTTTTTTAGGTTTAGAAACTGATTCTCTCTTTATTGGTTAGAAGTTTTAAAAAATAAAAACAGAACAGAGACATAACTACATACATGCATTTATATGCGCATACATATGCACATACATATGCACACATACATTCATACAAAATACTTATATAGATACCTACATACATACATACATACATGCATATTATCATACATACATACATACATACATACATACATACATACATACATACATACATACATACATACATACATACCAAAGATGTCATCGCGGTACTATCTACCTATGAGGCATGTTGTAGTGGCCAAAACACTGTACGATGCAGTCCGTAGAAAAGATAGCCCCGACAATAAACACATTACAAGCTACAGCAATGTGGAAGACATACATATACATAATATGAAAGAGTACTGTTGGAATGTTCCAGTAAAAACTCCAATAAAATGCAGGTATAACGGACCAGATATTATGATATGGGACATGCAAAAGAAGGCATGCACAGTAGTGGAAGTTAGCTGCCCAGCAGATGCCAATATAATAGCAAATATTAGCGAAAAGGAGAATATTTATGCATAACTGATGAAAAATCTGCAGATACTCCACCCTGATTATACCTTCAGATAAATGCCTGTGATTAGTGAGGAACTGGGATATGTTAGTAACTGCCTCAATACAAATCTTGAGAAGCTGGGCTTCCTAGAAACAGAAAGAATACAACTAGTTAGGAAATTACAAGTACAATCCATTAATGGAACAATAAAAATATGTAAACCTTTCCAAACGTTTTGCATCTAATAACTGCACACATGTACAGATACAAAGCATATACACATGCACACATACAACTCAAAACACACATCCACACACAATAAAATCCATACATACACATGCAAGCATGCAGACATGCCTACATATCTACCTAGTTGATATTGTGTCAATTCCAATGAGAGAGTCTTGTAACTATGTTAGAAACCGACTCTCTCTCTCTCTATTGGCAAAAATTTGTGAAATTATAAAACCATAAGAACTTACATACATACATACATACATACATACATACATACATACATACATACATACATACATACATACATGCATACATACACACACACACACACACACATACGTACGTACGTTCGTACGTACATGATAATTGCTGATTCTTTTCAGAATATTGCCACCTCTTCAAAAGACGTCGATAAGTACATGATTGTGAGCACATAAATGACTTAAGACCGACCCTAGAGCCGCGTGTTTCCTCACAGATACTACACTGAAAGAGAATATTGCGACCCTGGTCATGTAGATTACAGTGCCTGGTCAGGCCACTTTGGTAACAACAGATTTTCTCCACTGACATAACAAATATAATTATCTGTCCTCCACGTCAAAGGCGATTGCAGTCAGCCTGTACTCGCCAACCACATGCGATTTGTTTTGTGATTAACGAGACCAGCTCATATTACTTAGAACGGAACCTCACATATTACATGTAAATTTTGGATTAAAATCTTCTGGAATCTCTGCTTACTCCCTTTCGTATGAATCATTTGAGTTCTGCATGTTTAATGCGATTTGCCTCAAACGTCTCGCAACTGTCTTTAATGATGATACACCAATCTATTCTGTTCTGTGTTAAGGATTCCCAATTTCCAATATCCATATCGAAAATCTTCAAATTATCCCTAACCACATCTTTGAATCGTTTCTTTGGTTTGTCATTTGGCCTCTTTTTAATTAAAATCTCTCCATATAACAATCTTTTGCGCAACTTGATATCGCCCATTCTGATAAAATGGCTAGGACAATGCATCTGGCTGTAAACAATCAACGTTTCATTACTTCCACAACGAGCTCTCCTCAGTAATTCTGAATCTGGTGTCAAAGATCTCCACTTAATTCCTAAAATCTGTGTAAGGTAGAGCTGATGAAACCTTTCTACCCATTTTATGTTCCGCCTATATGTTGTTCATACTTCATATCCATACAGTAATACAGTTAGCGTGCATGATCTCTACACACTTCCTTAGTTACAAGATGAAGGCTCTGATCTGCCCTTATCCTTTTCTTTAGTTTTCCAAATGCTGATGAGGCCTTTTGAATTCTATCATTGATTTTTGCATCAAATGATCCATCCTTACTGACAATGCTTCTAAGATATGTGAATCTATCTACTACACTCAGTACATGAACCACGGTTGGAGGAGAAGTGAATATTATTGTAATTTGTGTGAGGCTAATGGTAAGAGAAATGGTCGATTATGACCTGCATGGTGTGCAACAGATCAACATTATCCGCATACAACAGCTCAAGTACAATATCCTGACAAGTCTTTGATTTACTGTGAAAGCGGTGCAAGTTAAAAAGTATGCAAGACACCCGAAATAGCAAGTTAACACTCACATTGCAATCCTTGGATGCATAGCTTAGACAGGCTGCAAAATAGATAGAGAATAACGTTGGTGCTTGTATGGCCCCCTGTTTCACACCATTTTCAATTTTGATCGACTCAGAGAGTTTACCATTCAGATTAACTCTTCCTTTTATGTCCTTGTGAAACATACTAAACAAATACACGAATTCTGGAGGATAACCAAGCACTGATAAGATGGACAAAGAGCTGATACAGAGGACGTCTATGTTCAACGCATTTAACTTGCAATTGACGTCCAGTGAATATCATGTCCATGGTGAAGCAACACTGACTCTCTACTAGAACCAAGGGAGAACTCGAAGTCTCCAATCTCTTAAGCAATTACTTGGCAAGAACCTTACCAGTAGCTTCAAGCAGACTGGTACCATGATAGTTGTTTCATATTGCTTTGGATCTCTTGCTCTTGTGGGAGGATATTATGATTGCATCTATCCAAACATAAAGTACATCGTAACCATATCAAATTCATAATATCAAAGAGTAAACATGGGAAGTAATAAGGTATTCTCAATATCACAAAGGCGCTATTGGAATCCCATAAAGGCATGGAGCCTACCTGGAATATATTCCCATAATTGCTGATTCTACTTCAGCCAGTGAAGGTAAATCTATCATCTCTGGAATTATTTTTCTTTGGTCGAGATTGTTGATAATCTCTAGATCAATTTCTGATGGGTTTTGAAACCAAACAGTCAAATGTCAAATGTCCCGTGCATCTTCTTTTCTTTCCATCTATTGTCATGTTTCTCAATCTTCTTCTTTTGAATTCCTCGTTTTCCACACAAACATATGCAGCAACGTTTGCATTCTTTATGTACCATTCAATACCGTTTTCCTTGGAGCTCACACAACCTTCACAGCCTATCAACATCGCATTTTGGGTGAAATGCTCCACATCTAAATAATTGCACTACCCAAGTTTTAATTGCTTGAAACTTGTACCTCCCATTCAATTTCGAGCATACTCTTGGGTGAAAACATTTTTCATTCCTACCCCATAATCTCATCTATCTCAAATATTTATGCATCCATTTGATCTATGTCTAATCCTTTCTCCAGAAGTATATTCTATAACATCTATCTTATGCACGTTTCCTATTTTCAAGATCAATATTCCACACTTTTTTAATTTAAATTTCATTCAGCGCTGCATTGGACTGCAATAACTAATGAACAGATTTGGGCCTCGTCTTGACCATATGTTTTAAGATCATACAGAGATAATAGACAGTTGATCTGCTATTTTCCTTTAAATTCATAACCAGATATTATTCTTTTAAGTAAGAATGTTAAAGGGATCATGCACACTATAAACAACAAGGGAGATAAACTGCCTACTTGAAATATTCCTCCCTTGTTACTAAACAATCCCAGCCTTTATCCTTCAGCAACAGGTCTGTCTATAACCTCTAGATCAATTTCTGATGGGTTTTGAAACCAAACAGTCAAATGTCCCTGCTATCGCTTCATAATAACATCAGCATTCTTTCACAAAATACCAACATTCCTGGATAATACAGCCAACATGCTTCATTTATTAGGCTCCAAGACCTATTTAATGATCTTGTAGAGTGTTCCTCAGTATTTCCTATCATATGCATTTTGAGTTTCTGAAGCAGCATTAGCCCGCCACCTATTGTTCATTGTTCTCAGTCCCTGGTGAAGTGTTGCTTTTAATTGTTTGAATGAGGCTTTAGCTGCTGGGAACTCTGCTGTCAGGCGCAAGATACCGACCAGTTCAAAAGTTGAGCAAGTGATATTTAGGTCACCTTTTCTAGAACCTTCCCAGAAGCTGGGTTGAGTAACACTCTCTTAAATAAGACAGTACAGACACAAAACGTTCCACTGAAGTTTATTTCTGATCAAGACTATACAGCGATGTTAAGATATGCAAAGTGCCGCCTCACGTGCAGGTCCATGCCTATGTGCTTTCGGCCTATTAAGTCTGCACACGACAGCAATCTTCCATTATCGCTGGACTTTTGAAGATATTGATGACTTTTGAGGTTTTGGTGACTTGAGTTGTCCATCTTATTCATGAAAGCTGGTAGATCGCTAGCTCCTGTGGTGATCTTTGCTCATACATGAAGCTTCAAAACAGCACGATATCCCCACACATCACACACAGACAGACACCCAAGACATATACATAGAAGATGAAAATGATAAACGATAAAAGATGGAAAAGATAGAATGTATATATAAGCATTAAGCGGTGGATTGGCAGTATCGGTAGAGGGTCGGACGCCATGCTTTGCAGCAAAGAGTTACGGCCCTTTTGGTCTGAGTTCAAATCCCGCCATGGTTAACTTTGCCTTTCATCCTTACCGGGTCGATAAAATAAAGTGCCAGTAATACACTGTGATAATTGCTGGCCTTGTGTCAAATGTAGAAACAATTATACACAGATAAAGTTTATACACATCCACACAAGACTACATAGATGTGTGCACACTATTTGGATGGCCGTTGACTCTGCTGAGTTCTTCCTCGCTTTGACAAGACTTGTGTTTCATCCCGCAGGGTGTCCAATATCATCATCCTCGCCATGCAAGCTTGCTGGGTTTGCTGGTCAAAATTCTTAATGATAAACTGGAGATGAATGCAGGAAGATTATTTCGTGAAACATATTACATGGGTATGTGAAATAATGTCATAACTTAGACGGGAATATTGAATCAGAATTGGTCCTTTCTTAAACCGATGTATTGCTGGGAAATTGTAGGTGCTAACAACGTTGTTATTGCACTGGTCTTTATTTCATGAACGATTGAAAAGAAAAGAGAGTGGTAGATAAAGAGAGAAATGAGAGAAATAAAGAGTGTATATATGAGATGGAGAGAGAGAGAAATAAATAAATACAAAGGTTTCAGATTGGTTTGATATGAAACAAATTGTTAACTGATAACGTCCATAAAATGTAATGTTTAGAGAAAGTGATAGAGCCGGCATGTGCCGAAGGGTTTCTTATATGTAATCTAAAATTGATTGAGAGAATATTTCCTAGAGCATGTTATATATAGAAGGCACACACACAACAGGCACACGCACACACACATGCACGCACGCACACACATACACACACACGCACACTCGCGCGTACAAACACATATTATATACATATGGTTATACATATATATACATATACATACATATATATATATATTACGCTGTCGAAATATTCGATAAATATTCCGCTACGGCCGACGCGAAGGGCTAGTTTCGGTTATTTGTTGGAGATTTCTTCATAGAAGCCTCATTCTTATAGCCTGGTCTATTCGATTTTTTATATAGTTAATTACGCTAATTAGGAGAGGAAATGGTATATATTTTATCTTGTGATTCTATAGACATGTTTTATGATATATAGCTCTGATTATTTCATTTATTAAATTTTCATTGAGCCACAAAGTGACCCGTTCCAAAACACGTATATGTATGTATGTATATATATATATATATATATATATGTAAACTTTTATATGTAGTAATCTCCCATTAGGTTGATATACAAATTTGGCTGTATTGTGCTGTGCTTTCTAGCAAAAAAGCCACCAGCCGTAAGCAACTACCACACCCCTTCCAACCTGACCGCTACTACGTCACGATTCTTAGCCATTTTGAATGAATTCTTGGCGCGATCACTTTGGAAAATTTAGTGTCTAGATCAGAGCAAATCTCCTGATGAATCTGATGCTCGAGGTACATAATTATTACATAATTATTGGAAATCTCAAAATGCGGACGAAACCATGGTAGAGGTATTTAAATATATTCTATTTTCTCCTAGTTTATTTTACACCTAATTCTGTTTAATTGACTGTATCTGGGCGATTACGCTGTCGAAATATTCGATAAATATTCCGTTGCGGCCGACGCGAAGGGCAAGTTTCGGTTATTTGTTGGAGATTTCTTCATAGAAGCCTCATTCTTATAGCCTGGTCTATTCGATTTTTTATATAGTTAATTACGCTAATTGGGAGAGGAAATGGTATATATTTTATCTTGTGATTCTATAGACATGTTTTATGATATATATATATATAAATTGCATATATATGTAATACTAACTAAAGACCAAATCATGGCCCTAAACATATTCCTTAACAAAATTGATCATAATTCTAATACTATGCCTAACCAAAACCCGAACTCGTAGTGCAAACAAGCTCCTAACCTAATCATGAACCTAAAATTAAACCTAATACTAAACCTTAACCATGAACTATAGCCCTTATGCTAATCCTACGCTAACGATAACCTAACGCTAGCTCTTAGCCTCAACAAATAAACTAACCGAAACAATAACACTTAACATCAAGCTCACCCTCTCCCTACCCCTAAGCAGTTAGTTAACCCTTGATACTACATCGTACCCTAAACCTAAACTTAAACATACCCCTAACACAAATACACATCCTAACTCGGAACACTAATCCTAAACCTAACAGTAAACCTATCCATAATACTAGCTCCAATAACAGTAACAATAATCATAATTACAACAGTAAACATAAACATAGTAACTATTAGTTCACCCTTACACTAAACCTAACAATAGCACCAACCCTAACCCTAAATGTAACCCTTACGCTAATTCTAACCCTAAACTTAAACATAAAACTAATCGTAACTCCAAACTTAATCCTAATTCCAAACCTAAACCTAGCAAAAATTCTAATCCTAATAACCCTAATCATACGCCTAACCCCTACGTTAGAATTAACCCAAAAATCTAACGCTAAACCTAAAGGAAACATACGCCTAACCCTAACCCCAACCCTAGGTCTAACACTAACACTAAACCTGAAACCTTACCCTCACACCCAGCCCTGCCCCTAAACCAACCCTATCCCCAGATCTATACCCTACCCTATCTCCGACCCCATACTGAGCCTAATGTATTTTCACATCCATTTGTAAAGTGATAAATACGACGATTTACTGTTGGTTAACGCTTATATATTTGTAATCAATGTTACATCCCATCTGTAGCTGAGGATATTGTAGCATATGCACGAATTATGAATAAATATTAGTTCTGCATCTGAATATAGACCGCTCTTTTTCTTGTCGAAAATGGCACTACTCAAATACATACAGACACACATTATATATACTCCCGTGTATATATGAGAGCGTGTGTGTATATATATGCATGTATGTAAGCATGTATGTATACATATTTATATATGTATATATATATATATATATATATATATATATATATATATATATATATATATATATATACAGTATATAATTAGAGCAAGCATCATATCCGCATTCATTGTGAATGTCATTCAGAGCATCTAAGGATTTGTATGTATTTGTAAGAAAGATAATTTACTTAATGGAAAAGGCATAAGGAACGTAATTATCTATGAAACGAAAGCATCACCTAAGCACGTAGCAGGAATACAATATATTCTTATATCAGTATGAGAAGATGTAGATTTAATATTAAATCCTCTCAACCATAAATCCTCTCCTGAAATCAAGAAAAACACGGCTTTATACAGATATGTATGACGATTAAAAATATCGATGTTTGACCATTTTGATATCCACAATAATAGAACACACTTAAACAAATGGATAAAGTTAAT
Source organism: Eledone cirrhosa (assembly GCA_964016885.1). Lineage (NCBI taxonomy): Eukaryota > Metazoa > Mollusca > Cephalopoda > Octopoda > Eledonidae > Eledone > Eledone cirrhosa. The sequence goes on from OZ024742.1 coordinate 78,226,346, forward strand.
ATCTATTTTGCACTGCAGAAATGCACCAAATTAGAGCGAAAAATACTGCTGTATTAAACAAAGGGAAGGAAATATTTGCATTATGGAGCTTCAAAAGCACGTTCTAAAAAGATATTTACAACAGAATAGACGTTGGTTTTCTTCTTCATTTCCTATCCGCGTTACTGAGCGTCGAGGAACAAGGATAATTGCTCCAATGCTCTCCACTTGCTTCTCTCTCTCGCTACGATCAGGCACTCCACCGGCGTTCTTCCCATCCATTCCTTGATGATATTACTCCAGCGTCTCCTTACTTGTCCACTCGATCTTTTACCCTTGATGCGTCCCTCCCGGGTGTGGGTGTAGATGATCTAGGCCCTGATGTCATGACCAAAGATTTGTAGCTTTCGCCTCCTTATGGGCACGACCATCTGCCTTTCTATTCCCACCTCCTCCAGGACCAACTAGTTAATTTTGTGGTCCTTCCAGCTGATACACAGCATGCGCCTGTATCATGTCACAAACAACATCAGTTTGTTAACATCAATGGTTTGCAGTGTCTAGGCTTGGCAGACATAAAGTGCTACCGGCCAAACTAGGGACTTCAGAAGCTTCAATCTGATGCTCTTCTTGAATTCATGGTGCTTCCAAAAGGTGTTGTGGGACATAAATACAGATCTTGCTGCCTTTAGTCAGGCCCTGATCTCATTTCCACTACTCGCAATTTGATCAATGCTGGTTCCCAGGTACTTTTATTTTTATTTTTATTGACCAACTGCTCCGGTTCCTTAGTGGCTTCTATGAATCTCGTCTTCCTGGTGTTGATCTCCAGCTGATACTAACAGAGAAGCTTTCCACCTCGTCAAGTTGTCTTTCGACTGCCTCTGGAGATGTTGCTATCAGCACGATATCATTAGTAAAACAAAAGTTTGAGATTTCGACCACTAAATTGTTACTTCGACCCAGGACAGATTGTTTGTTGATTATCGCATGGCCCATCCAAGTAGAAGTTGAAGCACGTGATTAACATGATGTAGCCCTTCTGCACACTTTTCAGGTGTTATACCTCTCCGTTAGAACTATAGGATGTAAATAAATCTTACCCGCTAGATGTTTACAATTTACAATGCACTCTATGCTTCTTGTTGTACGAAGGAGTAGTTATATTTTGACAGTGATGAAAGAGTTAATACTTGTTTGTAGTTATTACAACGAAATATATTAGAAATGTAAAATGCACTTATCCGTTTAACAATGTACTTCTTCTTCTTCTTCTTCTTCTTCTTCTTCTTCTTCTTCTTCTTCTTCTTCTTCTTCTTCTTCTTCTTCTTCCTCTTCTTCTTCACTTTTTCGGGTTTTTTCTTTTTTTTCTTTTTTCCTTTTTTTTCTTTTTTATGCATTTTTCTTGTTTTCCTTTTTCTTCTTTGCCTTCTATTTCTTTATCTTTTTCTTTTTCTCCTCTCCCTTCTTTTTCTTCTTCTTCTTCTTCTTCTTCTTCTTCTTATTATTATTATTATTATTATTATTATTATTATTATTATTATTATTGCTATTGTTATTCCTTGAATCTCAGTCATTGATGTTGGTTAACTGGAAAGTCCGTTGGATTGAATATCAAGCCACTACCTGCAGCCTCAGATATTCAGGACGTATCGGAGGGTTCTTGCTGTTCCAAGCAAGCATGCCTTTTGAAGCGTTCCAAAAAGCGTGAAGGGGCCGATTTTCTTTAACCATCCCTGGAAACCTTTGGAGATAGTCCCCAGTGCGCCTATGACAATCGGGATCACTTTGACTTCATGGCAGTTCCAAATCCTTTTCACCTCCCACTTTAGGTCCTGGTATCGGTTAATTTTCTCCCTCTCCTTCTCTTGCACTCTCGTGTCGAACGGGCAGGCCACATCCACAATCAGGCACGATCTTTTTTCTTTGTCCATAACCACCAGGTCAGGTCTATTGTGTTCCAGTTTTTTGTCCGTCTGTATCCTAAAATCCCACAGCACCTTCACCTGACTGTTCTCCATCACCGCCTCTGGCCTATGCTCATACCATTTCTCAGAATGTGGTAGATTGTTTACTTTGCACAGGTGCCAGTGGATCACCCTGCCCATCACATCGTGTCTCCAGCCCTTATAGTGGGTCTGGGCTAGGTGTTTACACTCGGACACAATGTGAGCCACAGTCTCCTCTCTCTCTCCACAGATCCTGCACAGTGGGCTAGCCTCCTCCTTGTAGATATGGTGCTTCAACCACTTCGTTTTGAGGGCCTGCTCCTGCGCAGCCATTAGCATTCCTTCTGTAGCCTTTTTGAGGTCTCCTCTTCTCAACCAGTTCCATGTCTGTGGATCTCTAAATTCAGTTTTCTCAAAGAAGGTACTATGAAGGGATTTTCCCTTAAGGCTGCTCTTCTTCCTTGATGTTATTTCCTCCTTGGACATCCCCTGGCCTACTGTCCCCTCCTTCAGTACAGTTCTGAGCATTGGCTCCTTACTATAGGTCACGTATTTGTATAGGTTGTTTTTCTCCATCTGAACACAGTCCTCTATGCTGATAAGACCTCTTCCACCCTCAGATCTCCTTAGGTAGAGTCTATCGACATCACTCCTCTTGTGGAACATGTTGTAGATAGTCAATAGCTTCCTAGTCTTCCTATCCATTTCTTTTTGTTCAGCAACATTCCATCTCAGAATTCCCGCACTGTACCTAATAATAGACACAGCTCGGGAATTTACTGCGCTTATGGCATTTCTGCTGTTCAGATGTGACTTCAATACGCTCCTTACTCTCCGAATGTATTCAGTTCTTAACAATTCCTTCATTTTTTTGTTCTTTATGCCATCAGCCTCCAGAACGCCCAAATACTTGTATCCTTCCTCAGAGTCAATTTCCTTTATCATCTCACCTGTTGGTATCTGGATCCCGTTACTTCTGCTCAACCTACCCCTCTTCGTCACAATGACTCCACATTTACCAATACCAAACTGCATACATATATCACTGCTGAAAATACGGACAGTGTCAACAAGCACATCCAACTCCTTCTCACTTTTCCCGAAGAGCTTAAGATCGTCCATGAAGAGGAGGTGATTGATGGTAAGCTCTCCCCTTCCCAACTTGTATCCTGCTCTCACTTTTCGCAGCATAATGGTCAAGGGCATCAGGGCAAGGACAAACAACAGAGGGGACAGGCTATCTCCCTGGAAGATACCTCTCTTGATCTTCACGCTTCCCAAGGATACTCCAGTTGATGTCAACTCTGTCTCCCAGGACCCCATACTCCTGCCCAGCAACTGTCTGATATTATCTGCCACCCTGAAGACCTCCAGGCTTTTGGTGATCCAGGAATGAGGCACCATGTCAAATGCCTTTCTGTAGTCTATCCATCCCATGGCAAGATCAGTGTGTCTCCTCCTGCAATTCCCCATTACCATCTTATCAATAAGCAACTGGTCCTTTGTACCACGTGACTTCTTTCGGCATCCTTTCTGTTCGTACGGTAACAAGTTGTTTGTGTGGAGGTGATGGTAGATTTCCTCAGACACAATGCTCGTCAACAGTTTCCACATTACCGGCAGACATGTGATAGGTCTATAGTTGGTAACATCATTACCCTTGATTCGGTCTTTCATTATCAGAACTGTGGTACCTTTTGTCAACCACTCTGGCACCTCACCCGACACCAAGCAGTCATTGAACATGGCCGTCAGCTTCGGGTGGAGGGATGTTAAATGTTTAATCCAATACCCCTGCACACCATCTGGGCCTGGTGATTTCCAGTTGGTTAGTTTTTTGGCTTGCCCCTTAAGAGTTTCAACTGTGATACTCAAATCAGTCTGTTGTTGTGCCTTCTCACCGATCTCCCTCTGTACTGTCTCAATCCACCCTGCCTGGGCGTTGTGTCTAACATCCTGCTCCCATATTCCTCTCCAGAATGTTTTAGCTTATTCCGCCCCAGGGATCAAGTCGTTGCCTCTTTCTTTCCCCTCAAGCTGTCCAAACAGCATCTTCTGGTTGTTGTCGAACATGCGGTTCTGTTTATACTGACTGACCCTGTTCTCGTATCGCCTGATTTTGGCACACTTTGCTACAATGCGTTGCTTCAATTCCTCTATGATAATATTTAGCTTTTTACTCCTAGTTTTGTATTTTATTTCCAGTCTATTTTTAGTGCCTATGTTTTTTAGTGTCCCATTCAGTAGTGACTCAAGCTTTCCTATGTCATTTCTCATTTCCCCGATTTGCCCACTCAGTCGCTTCTTCCACCACGGCTCTGCTCTTTCTTGTCTGTTGTTTCCTCTCGCTTTTATACCAAGTAGTTTCCTCACCGTATTTGCTGTTGCTTTGAGGATATTGTTGCACTGGTGAAGACTCCTCGCCTCAAGGTATGGGATGACTTTGTTTACCTTAGCTGTTGTTTCTTTTAACTGTTTCCTGTCTACAAATCTTAGGTTCATAGGTCTCCCACTATCATTGTTCAATTCATCTACCACTAGATTTAGGATGTCAACCGAATCTTGTCCTAGCCCGTCAGCATTCATCTCCTCAGTGGCCGTATCTCTGTTCCAGGTATTATTTATCTCAGTATTCAGATCATTGTCTGCTTCGGGTGGTTCCTCCGTTCTCAGGACCTCCTCACCTTCATTTCCCACCGGCTCGCTTGTCTGGCATACTACACCCGCCATCTCCAAGCCATTCTCTCTGCTCAGTTCCTCCAGTTCCAGCTCGCTTATCCACCCATTAGTTCTTATTACCCGAGCCTGCCCGGCCAATTTTTGTTCATCTAATTTAAATAAACCAATCTCGTTCCAGATGTTATGCATCCGTTTCCTGTAGCCCCTCTCCTTGGGGTTACTTTTCAGGTAGCATTGCATAACAGTTCTATTCAATTCTTTCGTCCAGTTGGTTCTGGCCCCTTTCCTTCTTCTTCTTCCTCCAACATCAGCAGTATTTGGTTGACAGTCAGGTTCCTGCTGCTGAGCCAGGGGGCACCTGTTGGGTGAGAGTCTGTCACATGACGTTCTAGTCTCCATTTCACCGTTATTCGAACTGTTTATGTTCGATATTTAAACACTCTTATCGAGGATTGGCGAATGTATGTTTACATAGCCATCTGTGGATCCGCCATCCCACTTGGCCCTTGTGTGGCATTATCACCACGCTGTATACGAACACACATAAACAAACAAACACACGGGCAGAGAGGGCCCCACAAATGAATAAGCATAAGTTTCATTGTAATGTAGTATTCGAATGTCTGACTTAGTTTTTGTTTTTTAAGTTTTACTTTTCCCCCCCTCTTCTCTGTCCGTCCGCCTGCTTCTCTCTTCATTCTTATTTTCTTTACGTTTTTGGGGTTTCTTTTTTTGTTTTTGTTTTTCTCTGTTTGTTTTTCTCGTTTTTTTCTGTTGTTGCTGTGCTGCTTTGGTTTTGTTGTTTGTTTTTTCTTTTTTCTTTTGAGTCTATCTATATATTTTGATGCCTTCCTCTTTGTTAGTAGTAGGGATTCTATAATGTGGGAGTAGTAGCAGCCAGCAGGGAGAAGTGGGAGGCTGGCGGCGCTGGCGATACTGAGACAGTGGTGGTGGTGATGTCGATACCGAGGCAGTGGTGGCGGTGATGCGACCGTATTACTGTAGTGATGGTGCTGTAGCGGTGGCAGCAGCAGTGAAGGAGTCAAGGGGTGGTGGCGGCGGTGATGGGATAGTGGTGGTAATGATGGCCGTAGTGAGCGTTGGCGGTGAAGGTGAAAATGCTGTTGTGTTTAGTGTACACAGATGATGGGGTGGGTGGTGTATCTAGTTTCTGGTGTTGGTGAGTTTAGCTGTCCTATATAGTGTAGCCATAGGAGAGGAGGGGGGGGGGGGTTCTTCTTCTTCCATTTATAGCCATTTTTTGGGGGGATATACAGTGTACAATACAAAGTTGAATATTTGAATATTTGAGCCTTATACCAATATATTTTGGGTCCGAATTTTTTGGGGCTCAAGCCGGGTGCTTTGCGTAGCATTTGTACTAAGAGTTGTTATTTCACAAATGATTTAAATATGTTAAAAATTCAAAACTTACGGGAGCGATTTCATGACCTCCGTCACCTCGTGCGTCTTCTTCCCTTATTCTTCTTCTTCTTATTATTATTATTATTATTATTATTATTTGCATTTATCTTGCTTTATGTTTATACGAGTTATCACCAAGTCACAACCAGTGACCTCAAGAGACAACAAGGTCCGCCATGTTCAAGAAAGAACACACATATTCACACATGCATCCTTAGTGTTTAGACTTGTGATGTACTTATATTGACAGGATCTTCCTTAGTATATGGGCAGTTCCCATTAGTACTATCTTTTGTATTTCTCCTATACGCGGGTTTCCTGGGATTTGCGATAAGTAGTCGTTAGACCCCTTAGGTATCATTCCCAGAGCGCCTACAACCACTGGTATTGTTTTAGTTCTCAATTTCCACATTTTTCCAATTTCTATCTCCAGGTCCTTATACTTGCTCAATTTTTCAAATGTTTTTATAGATACATTCTTGTCTATTGGAACAGACATATCAATTAGCAGGCATACCCTCCTTTGAAAGTCCTTCAATATTATATCAGGTCTATTTGCATCTATTTTTCGGTCTGTTTGGATGCTAAAGTTCCACAAGATTGAGATGTGATCTTTTTCAAGTATGGGAGGTGGTTGATGCTCCCACCAATTCTTTTGATGGGGCAGGTCAAAATGCTTACACATTATCCAATGTATGTATTGTGCAGCTCTGTCATGCCTGTTTAGGTATTCGGTTGGAGCTATAGGACTGCACATTGAAATTATATGGTCAATGGTCTCTGGTTGTTTTTTGCATACACGGCATAATGAGCTGCACCCATTTTTTATTATGTTGGCTTGGTAATTTTTTGTTGGCAGACACTGATCTTGTGCGGATATAATCAGTCCTTCAGTCTCCGATTTCAGTCCAGAGGATGCCAACCACTGATGGGTTAAAGTTTTGTCAACATCAGGATTGTTAGCTCGCTCTGGGTATTTTCCATACAGAGGCTTTTCTTGCCATTTCTTAGCCAGTTTCTGTAGCAGTTCTTTCTTTGCAGTTACTTTTACCTGCTTTGCTTTTTCTGTGTTTTCCATTTCAGCAGTAAATGGGACTTCTGAAATTTGTAGTCCATTACTGTATCTTTGTGCATCTTTTGTAATGGAATATGATCTTTTGGTGCTTTCGTGTTTCAAAACGAGTTTGATCATCCAATCATGTGATTCCCTTAGATATGTGGATAATCCAATTGTTGCAGTTTTCAACGCAATGTCTAACTGGATTAACCCACGTCCTCCTTCTTTCCTAGGGAGATATATTCTATCTATGTCTGCCTTAGGGTGATGCATTCTGTGCATGGTTAAGAATTTTCGGATTTTTGTATCGAGCCTACGGATCTCTGTGCTTGACCAGTTGATGACATTGTAACTGTAGGTTACTACTGGTATGGCAAGCGTGTTTATGGCATCGATCCTATTCCTTGCATTCAATTCCGTTCTTAAGATTGCTCTGACTCTGCGGTAACATTCCTTCCTTATCCTTTCCCTCATTGTCGAGTGCTTGATTCCGTCTCCTTCACAAACACCTAGATATTTGTAAGTTTGTTCTTGATCAAGCTCTCTTATCACGTTCCCCCGATCAAGATTAATGTCTGAACTCTTCAGCAGCTTTCCTCTGGTGAACGTTGCTTTGGCGCATTTATCCAGTCCAAACTCCATTTTAATGTCATCACTGAACTGCTTCACAGTGGACAATAGCCCTTGCAATTGTTCATCATTTTTTGCGAATAGTTTCAGGTCATCCATGTAGAACAGGTGATTAATGGTTTTGTCATAGACTCTATATCCATGTTTTGTTTCATTGAACATTTTACTTAATGGTATAAGTGCGATGCAGAATAAAAGCGGTGATAAAGAGTCACCCTGAAAAATTCCACAATTAATGTTAACTTCTCCAGCTTCCAGTGATTTTGTTTCACTATTCAAAAGGAGTGTCGTTCTCCATGTCCTCATACTGAATGACAAAAACCTCCTGACAACGGGGGATATTTTGAAAATCTCTAAACATTTTTCAATCCAACTGTGTGGCAAACTATCAAATGCTTTTTTATAATCTATACAAGCAATCGATAGATTTTTGTGTCTATTATGACAATCTTCCAGTATCATTTTGTTAACCAGAAGCTGATCCCTACAGCCATATGAGCCTCGTTTACACCCTTTCTGCTCAATGGGAAATAGGTCATTTGTTATCAGGTGGTCATATGTGTATTCAGTTAGGACTGATGTTAAAATTTTATACATTGTGGTCAAGCAGGTTATCGGTCCGTAATTTTTGGGATTGTTTGTCTCATCATTCTTCGGTAGCAGGAATGTAATGCCGTTAACTAGCCATGATGGTATCTTTTCTGGCTCCTTAACTATTTCATTGTAAAGTTGGGCTAACAGCTCATGAGACTCTGTGAAGGCATTTATCCAAAAGTTTTGTATTTTGTCTTTTCCTGGGGATTTCCATTTGCTGGTTTTTCTTAGAGCCAAGCGCAGCTGTTCAACTGTTATATTTTCCCATGTTTGTTCTTCAAGGTGAGCTGTTTCTTTCATTTGTCTGTCTATCCATGGGGCATGTATGTTATGAACTTTTTCTTCGGCCCAGATCTTTTCCCAGAATTCTTGCACTTCCTCCTTGGGTGGTATTGATTTAGCAGTTATTGTTGACTTACCAATTTTTATTATTATTATTATTATTATTATTGAATGCCATGGTTGACGGAGGCTCGGCTCTGTAAGGTATAGTAATTTTTAACCGTTAAAACAATTGTAAATTGTTTAAAACTTGAACCAAATTGTTGATAAAGACACCCTCCTCCTCGTGAGAGGGGTCTTTCTGTCCGTTATTTGGCCCTTCGGGGTTAAATAACCAGTTATTGGGGTTTTGTACCCAAAATTTCATTTTAAACAAAAAAACATGGCTACGAAAAAGAAATTTCATACGTCACTCCCACTCATTCCGTCTTCTTCTTCCTCAATCATCACTACAGCAGAGAGAAGATTGTCTCTCTCCCTCCCTTCTTTAAATGTGTCTCTCTCCCTCCCTTCTCTTTCGCAAGCGACGAAAGAAAAGAAAAGTCTCGTGCAAAGCGTGCAAGGTTTCTCCACGACGACGACGACAGCGACGAAACAGGTGTGCGGGAAATACGAAAACCCAGTTCATTCGTCTGACGTCAGGAATAATAGCAGTAGCAGCCGTAATAACAACAGCAACAGTGACAATGAAAACAACAGTAGCAGCCGCAACAGCATCACCAGCAACATAAACAACAACAGCATTAGCAGCAGCAACACCAACAACAACCACAGCAACAGCGGCGGAGGCAGTAGTCGTAGTACCTGCAGCAACAACAAAAGTACCAGCAGCTCTGACGACAACAACAACAGCAGAGAAAAACCAATCTCATTTGCAGGTATTGCGAAAAACTTGGAAACAATCCTCATAACAAATGAGGAATTAGAGGAAGCGAAGAAGATGGTGACAAAGAACGGACACCGAGCAATCTGCAAGGCAGCGGAAAAGTTTTTCGAGACCCAAGAGCACTGTACGGTCACGTACCGTACAGTAAGTACAAAATCCCGTAGGGTGGAAAGAGCCACAGAGGCCCAAATACAAAAAGCCTTGGGGTCTGTGTGGCAGCGGAAAACGCACATCACCCGAGGCAAAAAATATGCCACCGTAGACGTACTTTTTGCCACACCCCAGGAGGCAAAGGCCCAATCAGTAGTGACCCTAAGGAGCGAGGAAATGGTGTTGGTGCCCTCCTACTGCGGGCAAAAAATTGTGAGGGTCAAACTGACCCACGTCCCCCCCGGAATGACCCCTTCTTGGCTGGCCGCGTCTGTCCTCGTCGGAATCGAGGACAAAACAACTGTACTGCAAGTACAGAAAAAAGTAAGAGAAGATTGGGTCGGCTCCTCCATTGAGATGCTAATCCAAACCAACCAGGAGTGCATCGAAGCTATCCCGGATGTGATAGACTTCGATAACGGCACTCAACTGCCCATAAGTGTTGAGGGCAAACGCCCGAAATGCTTTCGCTGTGGATCGAAGACTCACCTCAGGGCCTTCTGCAACGAGAAGAGCCTGAGAAAGGAGAAAACCCCCCTCCTTCCGAATCCGGCTCCACGGCTACCAGCAACAGGACAAGCGGCAACCAGGAACGATAGGTCCGTGGCACCCATACCCACGCCACGGAAATCAAAAACAGCAGCAGCAGTGGAAATATTAACAACAACAACAGCAATACCAAATGCAGCTGCAACAGAGACTCCAGTGCAAACATCACCAACAACAACAAGTGAAAGAGTGGAGCTGGTACCCCTCCCCGACCTCACAGAATCAGACATGGAGTGTGAGGTGGGAGAGGGATGGCAAAAGGTCGCAAGAAGGCACAAACGCAGAAGCAGCGCATCGTCGCCTTTGAAAAGGGAGGAAAGAAATGAGAAAAAGGTAAAGTCTACTGCAAAGAGACCCACAGCAGCAACAACACCAACACCATCACCACCCACACTAGCACCACCATCACCACCGGCGACAACCCCACCGCCAACAACACCTTCAACACCACCACCACAAGCACCAACGTCGCAAACACAACAACAAAACACACACACCCAGCAACAACGACAAGAAAATAGCAGAACCACACCCCACCCCCAGAAAAACAAATGCACGGCAATAAATACACACAACAAGAAACTAATGACTTACATAATTGAACACACAGACATTTCACAACAGGACTACATAATACCAGCACCAATCAAAACGCCAACTAACATAAGACTGCTAAAAATAGCACAGAAACAATACACAAACATTAAAACGAAATTCCCCAACGCAGTTGGTGATTTCAGGGACCTAGGAGGAACCATCAATCGAAGAGTATACTCAGACATTCTCTTAGAAGAGCCGACGACCAGCCGAAGGGACGATTCAACGGTCCCTTCACCAGACGATCAAGTGAAAAGGGATGTAAAAACCATCCCTCCTCTACCAAAAGTACGGTAAGTGGTCTTTCCCATCTTTTCCACTCTATTTTAAACATGACCTCACTCAGAATAGGCAGCATAAATGCGCGTGGCTTGGGGTCGTCATGGAAGCAGGGTCACCTGCTCAACGACCTCAGGTCACTAAACATAGATGTAGTGGCCATCAGCGAGACCAGAATCTCCGAAGCACGGGCCTTCGCACCGATCTTCGGCGGCTACGATGTGTACGCATCTCCCAGCCGTCCTGGATCCGGTGGAGGAGTTGCTGTACTTTTTCGGAGAGGTTTGGATCTCGCCATACGGGCCATCTTCCTGGACCCAGAGGGTAAGCTGGTGGTGCTGGACGTGACCAGCGGAGACGGGCAAGCTTTCAGGCTAGTGGCCGTCTATGCCCCGACAGGAGCAGGGCGGCCTGATTTCTTCCGGCGTCTGGAGACCTTTCTTGGAACGTCGCGCTCTTTAGTGTTAGTGGGCGACTGGAACGGAATCTTAGATGCACGCTGGGACTGTGTGGGATTAGCGGATAGGGGTGGAGGGTGCAAGAGCCTCACCAACCTGCTCAGGCGTTTTGAACTGTCTGACAGGTACCGATTGGATTTCCCGAATGTGCCAATGTGGACTTGGACAAACCGCATAGGGTCATCCAGATCATATCTAGATAGAGTATTTTGTAGGGAAATAGATAGGTCTAGCATAGGCTGTCCACAATTCAAGATAGTCAGCTACACGGACCACAAATTCGTGATCTGTGTGCTTGACTTAGATAGGCTTCATAGACGAGGACCCGGCTACTGGAAGCTAAACGCGTCCTTACCAGCGCGCAAGGCCTACAGAGACCGGATTAGCGAACTAGTTAAGCGGGCGTTGACGGGGGCCATCGTCAACAACAAGTGGTGGTTTGCTCTGAAAAGAGCGATTAGAATAGAATCGATTAGATTTAGTAAGGCTTTAGCAATAGAGAAAAATAGAGCAGAGGGAGAACTAGTTAGAAAATTAGACGAGGCGCTTAGCAAAGGCATTGCGACCGACGTGCTTGCGGCGAAATTGGCCCTTGACCAATTCTTCAATGCAAAGCACGAAGGCTGCGTTGTCAGAGCAAGGGTGCGTGCTCTCAGACACGAGGGGACGAAAGCCGTTCAATGGGCCCGAGTGGCGGAGGCGCGTCGTGGCAACAAAGCCACGATCCGGTCTTTGGTGGACCACGACGGGCGCATGCTACTCGATCCCGGGCAAATGTGTGAAGCTTTTCAGCGACACTTCGCTCAGCTGTTCGGGGGCAGCGGTGGGCCGGGTAGAGGGATGGACTTTAGTGTCTACCTCGACGGACTGCCGCGGCTCTCGGCCACTGAGGCGAAGTGTTGCGAAAAGCCGATAACAGCCGCTGAAGTAAGGGAGGCAATGACTGGCTGCACAAGGGGTAAATCGCCTGGTTTGGATGGTCTGCCCTATGAACTTTACGTACAGATGCCAGACTTGTTCGGAGGCCTCTTGGCGGACGTCTACTGCAACTGGCAACAGAACGGGAGAATTCCCAGTTCTGTGAGCCGAGGAGCGGTGGCACTGCTGAGAAAGGATCCGAACAAGGGGGATAACATAGAAAATTTCCGGCCCATAACTCTGCTAAACACAGAGTTTAAGATTTTGGCCAAGGTGCTAGCAAAGAGGTTGGCGCTTGTCGCTGGTGGTCTGGTGGGAGAGGCGCAGACATGCGCCATTCCCGACAGATCCATCCACGACAACCTCCACCTCAAGCGATACATCGTAGAGAGGGTAGCTAGGGAACCTGGCACGGGTGGGTCCTTGATCAATTTAGATCAGTCGAAAGCTTTCGATAGGGTCGACCATCGTTACCTAGCGGCAGTCCTGAGGGCGGCTGGCTTTGGGCCCGTCTTCAGAGACTGGATCGCTGCCATGCACAGCGACATCTGCTCTGTGGTGAGAGTGAACGGTCACCTGTCGGAACCGTTCAACATCATGCGCTCGGTCCGCCAAGGATGTCCCCTCTCGTCCCTCTTGTACGTATTGACTCTCGAGCCATTACTGCACAAACTGGAGACGTTGAGGGGGGTCCCGCGCGAACTAGGATGCGGAAGATCCGTGTCAGCATATGCGGACGATGTCACCGTAGTGGTGTCGAACGCCAAACACATCGAGGCGATCGGCACTACACTAAGAGAATACGAAGCGGTGACAGGAGCAATGATCAACCAGGAAAAGTCAGTGGGCCTGCAGCTCGGCACCTGGAGAGGCAGGTCCATGCCGTCCAACAGCGTCGTCGGGCGCTGGACGGACGGACCGGTTAAATTGCTAGGGGTCTGGTTCGGTCCGGACCTCCAGACGGACAAAAACTGGGACGAGGTGACGAGCAGGGTGGCTTCTCTCACCCAGAAATGGGCGGAGAGGAAGCTATCCTTGAAAGGTCGAGCGGAGGTGGCTAACGCGTACATCGCGTCTGTCATCTGCTACCGCCTAACCGTCGTACCTTGTCCTAAGCCTCGCCTGACTGCGCTGGAGCGTTTGCTCTTTCGCTTTTTGTGGAAGGGACGTGCTCCGATGGTCAGGCGGTCCATCTGTTGTCAACACCCGCTACGTGGAGGGCTGGGCATGCCGTGGCTGATGATGCGCAGGCACGCGCTCAGGCTACGACATCTCCACCTCTTCCTCGACGGTGATCAGGTGTGGTCGCCGTTTGCTAGACGCGTTTTTCCCCAGCTCGTTTCCTTGACGGAGCTGCAGTCCTGGGTCAAGCGAAGACCGAGAGGGAGCGCCTGGAGACTGGAATGTCTTCAGGCGCTCACAGCCCTCGACCAATCGGGCAATGTGATCGGTGGAAACTCCACCTCGGCGTTCTATAGAGGATTAGTGGAGGGGAAGAGCGACGACGTACTTGGGGAAACTCTAGGCGTCGACGAAAATCAACTAGCCAATCTCTTCGGAAGAACTTTCGGGCCAGGGCCTATGGACAACTTCCAGAAATCTCTGGCCTGGCAGTGCTACCGAGGAGCCTTGCCAGTTCGGGATAAACTCTACAGGCATGGAGGTGCCGTCAGCCGGGCATGTCCGAGATGCGCGCAGGGCGACGAAACCGTCCTGCACGCACTCGTCCAGTGTCCGAAAATTGCTGACTTGTGGGTTTATGTCGAACACCTGCTGTCGCGTTTAGGACGGATCCAGCTATCATCTGAGTCTATCGTGAGGATTGCCCCGCCCTCCTCCTTTAGCCGGGAAGGGCAGGCAGTTTTTATCTGCCTGGTGGCCATGGTGAAAGAGATAGTATGGTGGACACGTTTGAAAGGGCTGAAGACGAGCACTTACCTCTTCGGTGATGCTCTGATTGACTTTTTCAAATTTCATTTGAAAAGGAAAATCAGAGTAGAGAGGGAAGTGCTCTCTTCCCAGCATTTTGTTGAAAGATGGGTGAGAGAAGCAAGAATGGCCCGAGTGAATGGGCCTACTCTGAGTATATATCTGTAAATTAAAGGTGGAAAACTGGGAGAGGGCACTTGCCTTGGTGGTCAGGGTCATTGTGGCTTTTTACTGGGCTTTCACCACAAATGTCCCTCCGAAGTCTCCCCCCTATTGGGGAATTTTTCATTGTTATTTTCATTGTTATTTTTGTTACATCCTCTGTTTTTGTTTTTTACACGCAGAAATGCCCATTTGTACCGTCCTGCATTGTCCTGCACTGTCCTTAATGTCTACTTTATGTAAACCCTTGTGGTTAATAAAGAAATCATTATTATTATTATTATTATTATTATTATTATTATTATTATTATCGTTATGAAACCTATTGCTTTCCTGTAAGTTGTTCCAATTCTACCTTACATAAGATGTACGAATTATATCACGCTCGCAATTAATGTGTTCGGGTTTCATTATAATTATTTGTTTATGGAAATCGCATAACAAAATAATACACACCAAGATCTATACGCCAAGGTGCTAAATATGATTACAATTACTTTGTCCTAATTAAACCTATGCCAAGCAGTGCAAGTGGACGTTTAGTCTTTACGAATGAGATGAACTGAAGATTTCTTCTTAAAACACAGTACAAGATAAAAGATATGCTTGATGAAAGAGAAATGAATTTTATGGCTATAGATATGTTACAATATAGATATCTACATCTATAAAGAGCTCTCTCCCTGTCACGCACCCCCTCTCACTATCTCTCTCTATACAAATGTATATATATATGTGTGTGTGTGCATCTGTATGTGCAGGTGCGTGTGTATTCGTGTCCATGTGTGTATTTGTGTATAAATACGTATATATGTATGTATATGTAAATATATATATATATATATATTGTAGGAGGAGCGCTAGCAGCCGCAATGTATCATAAAGTTAACCTGCATAAATACTGTGTACCGAGACTACAAAAACGTGTACAGATATATATACACATCTAATATGTAGGTATGTGAACATGCCATAAAATCTGAATTTCCCTGTAAATTGAAAAAAATGATAAGATTTTTTTAATCGATTTTCAGATTTTATAGGATACTCATCAGATGTGTATATCATCCAATCAACCACAAGAAAACATATATCTGATGGGTATATAGTGTATATATACACATTCGCTCTTAGTATAATTCTGGAATCGACGTGCTAATAATGATTTCTACTATGGGCACAAGGCCAGCAATTTGGAGGGAGAGGAAAGTCGATTAAATCGACCCCAGTGCATTACTGGTGCTTTATTTTATCGACCCCGTAATGAGGAAAAGCAAAGCTAACTCCGGCGGGATTTGAACTCAAAACGTAAAGAGTTGTAACTCTATGCTGCAAAGCATGTTGTCCGATGCTCTACCGATACTGCCAATCCACCTCATGCTAATAATTGTAACAATATCCCGCGCGGCAAGTGTCCCATTGAGCAGCAGGGACAGCCCGGTTTTAGGTTGACTAATGCTAAACGACGTAAATAGAGGCAAAGAGGAATAAACAGGTTAATAATCCAATATAGAGTGCCATTACCAAAGAAACGCAGTCGACGAAAATGGGGTACCAGCGGGAAGTTACCGACTGTGCATGATCAATGAATTGAATGCGTATGACATGCTTGAAACTACGGAACAGAGATTATGTGACAAGGCAGGAGCGATAAGAATAAACGAATGATTGTCAGCGATAGAACTTACAACAATCAAACGAATTAAATCTGTTAAAAATGTACAAGATGATGCTAAAGAGGTTGAGGTGTAAGCAGTTTAGCAATGTTGATGAAGTAGATATAATAGAGCCTGATATAGGTGAAGAAGAAAGGATTGTAAAGGTGAATACGAGTGGAGTCTTTTTGATCGTTAGAATGCTGGCATAAATTATGTGATAACTGTGGATTATCAAAATATCTTAGATGGATTAATGGAATTGGTAAATACCAAGTAGGGAGATTTTATGAGTGATTTTAAGAAAGCTGACAAGTAGAAGTTGAACCAAGAAACAAAGAAGGTAAATAAGTCGATGAAAATATGTGAGAACAAACAACATAACAGAAACCAACCGGCTTATGATGGGGGCAAGTAGAAATGTTACAGAAAATATGAAACTGAAGGTCTAAAGAAAAGCAAGACCTTAACAATTTAAAATAACCAAATATCCATGGTAGAAACAATTGTTTTGTTAAGGAATATGTTTAGGGTATGTAGGTATACATACATACTTACATTTAAGTATCAGCCGTACTAAGAGTGAGAAATGAAAAAATCGTTTCATCCTTTTCCATTTATCGTTTTCGATGCGCCCGGCTGACTAACTCACTCGATATGCAAATTAGGCTGCTCGGCCGTTAATATGCATAAGGAACGTATATACTTTCAGACGTTCAATCATCTGGCAGGAAGGTAAACGATGCTGATGATAGCTAATAAGCTTGAAACTAGTACATCGTTCCTTTGTCAGTGTTGAACAAAGAGGCGACGATGGTTGCCTGAACATTGTACAGCTTAATTCGGGCTGTTTGTTTGTTTACAAAGAAACCGAACATTATAATAAATGTTCGGTAAACCCATACGTACATATATATATGTGTGTGCATGTATGTATATATATACATACTACTGTACGTCTGTATATATATATGTATGTACATGTACATCCATACTTACATTTAAGTATCAGCCGTACTAAGAGTGAGAAATGAAATTTTGTTTCATCCTTTTCCATATATATATATATATATATATATATATATATATATATATATATATATATATATATATATATATATATATATGTGTGTGTGTGTGTGTGTGTGTGTATGTGTATATATGCATAACCATATGTATATAATATGTGTGTGTACGCGCGAGTGTGCGTGTTTGTGTATGTGTGTGCGTTCGTGCATGTGTGCGTGCGTGCATGTGTGTGTGCGTGTGCCTGTTGTGTGTGTGCCTTCTATATATAACATGTTCTAGGAAATATTCTCTCAATCAATTTTAGATTACATATAACAATCCTTTCGGCACATGCCAGCTCTATCACTTTCTCTAAACATTACATTTTATGGACGTTATCGGTTAACAATTTGTTTCATATCAAACCAATCTGAAACCTTTGTATTTATTTATTTCTCTCTCCCTCCATCTCATATACACACTCATTATTTCTCTCATTTCTCTCTTTATCTACCACTCTCTTTTCTTTTCAATTGTTCATGAAATAAAAACCAGTGCAATAACAACGTTGTTAGCACCTACAATTTCCCAGCAATACATCGGTTTAAGAAAAGACCAATTCTGATTCAATATTCCCGTCTAAGTTATGACATTATTTCACATACCCATGTAATATGTTTCACGAAATAATCTTCCTGCATTCATCTCCAGTTTATCATTAAGAATTTTGACCAGCAAACCCAGCAAGCTTGCATGGCGAGGATGATGATATTGGACACCCTGCGGGATGAAAAACAAGTCTTGTCAAAGCGAGGAAGAACTCAGCAGAGTCAACGTCCATCCAAATAGTGTGCACACATCTATGTAGTCTTGTGTGGATGTGTATAAACTTTATGTGTATAATGTTATATATACATTCTATCTTTTCCATCTTTTATCGTTTATCATTTTCATCTTCTATGTATATGTCTTGGGTGTCTGTCTGTGTGTGATGTGTGGGGATATCGTGCTGTTTTGAAGCTTCATGTATGAGCAACGACCACCACAGGAGCTAGCGATCTACCAGCTTTCATGAATAAGATGGACAACTTAAGTCACCAAAACCTCAAAAGTCATCAATATCTTCAAAAGTCCAGCGATAATGGAAGATTGCTGTCGTGTGCAGACTTAATAGGCCGAAAGCACATAGGCATGGACCTGCACGTGAGGCGGCACTTTGCATATCTTAACATCGCTGTATAGTCTTGATCAGAAATAAACTTCAGTGGAACGTTTTGTGTCTGTACTGTCTTATTTAAGAGAGTGCTACTCAACCCAGCTTCTGGGAAGGTTCTAGAAAAGGTGACCTAAATATCACTTGCTCAACTTTTGAACTGGTCGGTATATTGCGCCTGACAGCAGAGTTCCCAGCAGCTAAAGCCTCATTCAAACAATTAAAAGCAACACTTCACCAGGGACTGAGAACAATGAACAATAAGTGGCGGGCTAATGCTGCTTCAGAAACTCAAAATGCATATGATAGGAAATACTGAGGAACACTCTACAAGATCATTAAATAGGTCTTGGAGCCTAATAAATGAAGCATGTTGGCTGTATTATCCAGGAATGTTGGTATTTTGTGAAAGAATGCTGATGTTATTATGAAGCGATAGCAGGGACATTTGACTGTTTGGTTTCAAAACCCATCAGAAATTGATCTAGAGGTTATAGACAGACCTGTTGCTGAAGGATAAAGGCTGGGATTGTTTAGTAACAAGGGAGGAATATTTCAAGTAGGCAGTTTATCTCCCTTGTTGTTTATAGTGTGCATGATCCCTTTAACATTCTTACTTAAAGGAATAATATCTGGTTATGAATTTAAAGGAAAATAGCAGATCAACTGTCTATTATCTCTGTATGATCTTAAAACATATGGTCAAGACGAGGCCCAAATCTGTTCATTAGTTATTGCAGTCCAATGCAGCGCTGAATGAAATTTAAATTAAAAAAGTGTGGAATATTGATCTTGAAAATAGGAAACGTGCATAAGATAGATGTTATAGAATATACTTCTGGAGAAAGGATTAGACATAGATCAAATGGATACAAATACTTGGGGATATTTGAGATAGATGAGATTATGGGGGTAGGAATGAAAAATGTTTTCGCCCAAGAGTATGCTCGAAATTGAATGGGAGGTACAAGTTTCAAGCAATTAAAACTTGGGTAGTGCAATTATTTAGATGTGGAGCATTTCTCCCAAAATGCGATGTTGATAGGCTGTGAAGGTTGTGTGAGCTCCAAGGAAAACGGTATTGAATGGTACATAAAGAATGCAAACGTTGCTGCATATGTTTGTGTGGAAAACGAGGAATTCAAAGAAGAAGATTGAGAAACATGACAATAGATGGAAAGAAAAGAAGATGCACGATCTATTTACAAGAGATGTTAGCAGAAAAATTGTGAATGGGAAAAAGAAATGTCTGACAAAATGGGAAGTGTGGGGAAAAGGGAATCATAGTGTGGCATATTGTTATTGAGTGTACAAAACTGGTACAAAGAGAATTTAAAATACGAGGCGACAACGTCGCAAGAGTCATACATCGAGAACTATGCGGCAATTACGAATTGGGGAAGGCAGATATATAGTATAGGAAAACCACAGAATACGACAAATCAAAACGAGAAGTTATGATTCAATGTGACCATGATGTTCTCCATAGGAAATCGAACATTGGGGTAATAAACCTTTAGAATTATAGATACTAGCAGAAAAACCACCCTTTCGGTGGTTTTCTGCTATTATGTGTAGTGTGCATATTGATATTATACGCAAGTATATATACATGTAGATATGATACATCAAATAAAATCGTAATTGACAATATATACAGAAATTGAACGAAGACTGCGTTACATTGTCGTATGTAATCAGTAACGTAATCCATGATACATTAAAAAAAGACGATATTATATATAAACTGCATTAGGAGAAAATTAGTGACGGAAATATGTGAATCTTTATTTAAGCGATTGCTAACCGCAAGTGTTGACATTTGAAAATTTTAAAGAAGTGAATCTTAAAATAACAAAATTATTTATATTTAATCAAGAATAACGAAATTTAGTAGATAAATTATGTAATATTCATTAATTATTTATTCAAAGTAATCCAACTTATTTTACAAATGGGATAAAACAAATATATTCTGGACGCAGTCCCGCACTCCTTACTTTATTATAGTTTAGATTGCGTGGCATGAGACAACAGCGTCGCCGACAAAGAAGAAGAAACCCTGTAACACAATGACAACTTAAAGTGGGAATCATACACATTGCTAACAATGAATAAAGTAGACGTTGAAGTACTGAACTTCCTAGGTGGATAAAGAAGATTGGACTGCTACAAAAAAGCAATATATTTTGGGTATGTTCTGATACTCCGCAGATTCATCAAATCATGAATATACACACTGTGAGGTTACAGCTGTTACTTGGTTTCTATTCGTTTCTATTTTTCGCACAAGATTAGCCATTTGAAAGGAGGGGAAAGAGTCGATTAAATCTACTCCAATGTATTACTGGTACTCTATTTTATACCGTAAGAATAAAAGCAAAGCTAACGTTGGTGGGATTTGAACTCATAGATTATAATAATTATTATTATTATAATAATCATTATCATCTTCATCTTTATCATTTCTATTATTCATATCTCTATAATTATCATATCTATCAGCTACAACATCACTTCTAACACCACTATAATAGGCATCATTATCATTGCAATCATCACCATCAA
>OZ024742.1:78249812-78302312 GCA_964016885.1 Eledone cirrhosa
ATTTTACATAATAGTGTTTATAATCATTCGTGGTAATCAACTGACTGAAAATATTGCACTAAAAACGTAAATATTTCATTATCTATATGCTGTTGTAGTGAAGAAGTATTCGGTGACATGAAAAGAAGTTCAGCAAGTACCGACGTTTATTGTGAATTCAGATGTGAATTATGCTCAGTAACGTTGTCCAAAAAGCGGAAATGATGTGTATTATTACATTATTATATGACAACAGGGCAGACATGGTCGCCGAAACATTCTACAAACAAATCCTGAATAAAACAATCTTTTAAGCCATGATTTCCAAATTACACATTTTGTTGTTCATGGAGTAACAGAATTATAAACAATGATTTAAGTTTCCAGCCACGAGTGGTATTTTCTCCTATAGACGGTGAGATTTGAGTTTCTCGACATTTAAAATTAGATCCATTCATTAGGGTTATAAAGGTTGACAGTGGAAGTCCTAATGTTTCCAAAACAACACTTTTTCCCCTTCTAAACTTATTAGAATCTTCAGTTTCGTATCACATATTATGGCTTTACACCTACATGACATGATCTGATGCTAAAGGTACTGAATTAATTATTTCTTTTATTACCATACTTCAAAGAATTATATTGGTACGTAGTAATATGTTATAGTACAAGCAAACATTCCAGAATACAAAATCAAACCAAATATAACTAACGGATATCTTCTTTTTGTAATCATTATAAAGCAACGCGACGGTTCCTTTAAAACTGTTCTAATTAAAGCTGGAAATTCCGAAGACAGCCAATCAATGGGAAAGATTTTGTTTGGTTGTTTTTCGTGATTTAGCCTGTTAATTTCATGCAATATTAAGCTTCGTTATAACGAACCTTCGATCATGGGAAAAATGTAAATGGTGTGATGAACAAAAGATAGAGTACTCAGTATCGTGGGCAGAATATGTTATTATTCATTGCGCAAGTTACATTCAGTTTATTTTCCATTAACTTATGTTTCGTGCAGATAAAATGGATTTACCATCATTCCTCAGTTAGATTGTAAATAATGTGGTTATTAGTCAAGATGTGTTTCGAATACGAAAATCTCGTGTAGAATAGGATTTTAATGTTTAATCTCGGATTTAATCAGAATAGAGATTTAAATTCGCTTGTATAAGGTAATCTATTTCGCTAAATGCTTAACAAGATAACAAATACACCATTGATTTCGATAGAATATTTTGTGGTATTAATTCCAGCCAAATTATATTGACACTCACTTGTACCATTCAGCATAGCGAAACAGTGATTGACCCATTGGAAACCTGTATGCAAATATTGTTCACCTCTGATGTAAATAGTGTTCACCTGATATGAAATAGAAATAAATAAGTGTAGTATTTGAGTAATAGAATCACTTGGACATTTTGTCTTTAAAAGAGTAAATCGACGAAAATATAAAGCGAACCATTTTACGTTAATTAATTAAAACGAATGTATTTTATTCTTTTGTTCGTTTGCCGGTTTCGATCACTAGACGGTAGCCATGCTGGAGCACCACTAAAAAGTAAATTAGTCAATCATATCAAGCTAGGTACGAATCTTTGCAAGTTTGGTACTCACCTTATACCTCTCTCTCTCTCTCTCTCTCTCTCTCTCTCTCTCTCTCTCTCTCTCTCTCTCTCTCTCTCTCTCTCTCTCTCTCTCTAAATATATATATATATATATATATGTGTGTGTGTGTATCTATATAATTAGTTATTGTCCCTGCGCGCTTCTGCTATTTCAGTCAACCAATTTCCACTCCCAAGGCCTTGGTAAACACTTTCCTGCAAGTGCTCTGCAGTGTGACAGAACCCGATCCTTAACCAGGTCGACCCTTAACCACGTCGCCCTGTCTATGCCTGTAGACAAAATATATAGAAGATGATTAAATATGAGTTTATCGACATCATTCCTCCTCCCAAGTGTTTCCGACTACACAAACTTTGAATGTTATTGAAAAAGGAATTCAGTTGTCATCGCATCTTCCACATAAAATATGAAGTCTCAGAAATTTGCGAAATAGGAATCACTTTATGTCGTACAACAACCAAGTTGTGTAAGTGACAAAATCAGTCTAATGTCAATCTCTATCATGTCTTCATAATTTTGTATTGCAATGAAACCATAGTATAGTAGACAGAATCTCCAATCAAGTATTTCTAAATTAGATTATTTTCTCAAGCACAACCCACATATATATATATATGTGTGTGTGTGTGTGTGTGTTTTCGTGTAAGAAAAGGAAAGAAGAAACGGATAGATAGATAAATAAATAGAAAGTAAGAGTGGTGTATAAATGCATAGACAGATGAAGAGATGAGAAAAAAAAGAGAAAACGAATATAAAATACAAAAAAGAACAGATGCTTGAGCGTGTGTATTTGTTCTGGTTATTTAACTAGAGTTCAAATCAAGCTGAGGTCAGCATTACTTTTATCCTCCCAGGATCTACCTATAAAAGTTCAAGTGAAGTACTTGGGTAGATTTACTCGACTTTTTCCTCTCCTCAAAATTGCTGGAACAGTTTCTAAATTACGATGGATACTATTAGAATAGCTGATATGTAAAGCATCTTTTTCTTGAGAGTTCTCATGACCAAATTATCTTTAATCTCGTGAGGTATGTATTCATTCCTTATCCTCTCCTTATTTATGGATCCATCATATCTGACATACTCATCCTGTCCCAGATACCTATAATTGCTACCTGACGTTTGAGGCTGTATTGCCATGTCGTTCATTTTCAGGTTTTCTGCAGAGCGCACAATTGTTCCAGGTTTTATTGTAAAAAAATGGCTATTTGGACTTATCAGATTTCATTCCAATGTGTGTGTAAAAAATTGGGTTATGTATGTATATATGTATGTATGTATCAGGTGTATCAGGTGTATATTTTGTATCAGTATGAGTTGATATTTTATTTGTTCAGTAAAGAATATTATTATAAAGAATATTATTAAGTCTTGCGTATAATATGTTTGACAAAAGACGGATGTTTTCAGTTGGAATGTTTTTATCATAATTCTCCTTATTCAGGTCTCATCACTCTGATGATAATCTTGGTTACATTGTCGTTAAGCAACTGGGAGTGCAAGACTTACCCCAGGACAGGACGCCAGTCCATCGTAGGGTTAATTGTCTCCTATTGCTGGTACACATTTTCACCTGGATGTAATGGAGTAACGTGAAACGAAATACTTTGCCCAATACCTCAAGGTACTATCCTATCTAGGTATCGAAACCACGGCATTAACAACATTATGGTCGTCCATCCAACACTTTAACCACTAGGTCCTGAGATTTCACTCATGCACATTACAATTAGAGATGTTTATGTCTAATTCCATTACCCCCGAGCATATATAAATAACATCCCAGATAGTAGAAATCTAAGAAGCAAGGCAGTGTAAAGCCACACTAAATCTATGTACGCCATGATTATATTTCATGTGAACAAACGATCCCTAGCATATTTCATGAAATTCATGATAGAAGAAATGCGAAAGCTGATGACGATTAAAAGGCTTGTAACCCAAACAAAACCAGCTTGTACATGTACAATGAATGGTTGAGACTCCGTTGCTAAGATAAGAACCCTGTTCACAGTAGTCTAGTGTCACGAGAAATCAGAGTAGACTCCCGACTGTGATAGAAGGATGTAGGTAAACGTAACATGATGAGATTGGACATAGATATACTAGATGGGACACAGCATCAGTGAAGAGAAACCTGTCATTGAGCTCGATTTACTTCTGATACTACGATTCCAAACATTTTATATGGACTCATTTTACATGAATACATGATAGTGAGTATGAGTGTGTGAATGGTGAATGTGTATTGATGTAGGTATATATGCATATATATATATATACATACATATATATATATATATATATATATATATATATATATATATATATATATATATAAATATATGTATGTGTGTCGGTATCTGTGTATGCATGTGTGCGTGCGTGCATAGTAGGTTTACAGCTACTGCCATAATACACTCCCACAGCACAAGATTCTAAAGCTTATTACAAAGTTCCTGTAGCGTTGAGGTAGCTTAATCTCATTATTTTCCTTCATGCATACACATATAAATACAGAGGAGTATGTATACAATACATATACACACACACCCCCTACTGAGACGAATACATGTATATATGTATATATGAATGTCATATCAGAGTCTGCAAATTTGAGCTTGTGTGTTGATTTATGTTAGCCCATTTGTATCTATACTCTTCTTGTATGTATGTATTTAATGTGTTTTATCTATTTCTTTCTGTCTTTCTCTTTCGATTTCTATGTGTAATTACATATATATATATATATATATATATATATATATATATATATATATATATATATATATATATATATATATATATATATATATATATATATATATATATATATGTATATATATATATATATATATACATATATACATATATACATACATACATATATATATATATATATATATATATATATATATATATATATATATAGTAATAATAATAAATTTGAAGACTAAAATCCAAAGAGGGCTCGATAAGGATAAATATATATCAAATATTTATTTATTTATATACGTTTATATAATTATTTATTTATTTCTATACACGCATACACACACACACATATTTATATGTGCGTGGTTTTGTATACCTATGGTAAGTGTTTTGCATATGCTTGTGTATGTACGTATTTGTTTGCGTGTATGTATTTATTTATTTCTATTACTTCTGTATTGTATTTATTTATTTTGTTCTTAACTCTGAAGCGGAGATTCATTCGGTCTGCTAGTTAGAATTTTAGTCTACGACTTCTGCTATACCATTTACGTGGTTTTGTCTTTGCGTGCTATTGTTCTCCACGGTCCACATATGACGTATTATCTTCGTTTTGTTCCTTCATTGCCAGAGAACGTCTCTATGAATCACCTAAGAGAACATTAGTCTACGACCTCTTTTATACCATAAACGTGGTTCTGTCTTTGCGCGTAATTGTTTTTCACCGCTCCTATTAATGACGTATTATATTCGTTTTTTCCCGTTCTTTGCCAGCGAACGTTTCCACGAACCAAAGTATCGTCTTCCTGTCTTCCTCCGGTTGCAACGTTTTTTGAAATCTCCATTTCTGCGTTTACAGATTGACTTTGTTAGTTTCAGAAGATCCCGTTAAGGGTGAAAGCAGCGATTCTTTGCTTAAACTTTATATATATATATATTTATTAGTCTTCAAATTTATTATTATTCCTATATATATATATTATATATATATTATATATATATATATAATATATATATATTATTATTCATATATATATATATATATGTATATATATATATATATATATATATATGTGTGTTTGTGTGTGTGTGTGGGGGGGGTCCTTATATATGTTTAAATATATGTGAGTGTGTGTAAAATATGTATATGTGCAGTGTCTACGTGTTCGCATCGATATATGTAGAAGTGAGCATGTCTATGGTTTGTGAGTGTGTGCGTATATGTATGTGTTTGTGTGTGAGTGTCTGTGTGTGTGCGCGCGCGCGTTTGATTCATTTTCTAGAAAAGTTTATTTACTAGAGTATTACAACCCCACATCAGCAACACTGACAACAGTAACAACCACAATAACAACATTAACAACAAAAATATCGACAATACTAGCAGCAGCAGCGGCAATAACAATGCCAAGAACATCAACAATAACATCAACAACAATACCAGCAACGACACAATCAACAACAATCCCAATAAAACAAAAGTGTTGCCAACAACAACGTTAACAACAACAATATTAAGACCAATAGCGACAACAATACCAACAACAACAACAATACCAGCAACAACAACAATAATACTAACAACAACAACAATACCAGCAACAACAACAACAACAACACTAACAACAACAACAATACCATCAACAACAACAGTCCCAATAAAATATACTGTCAACAACAACGTTAACAACAACAATATTAAGAGCAGCAGCAGCAACAACAATACTAACAACAACAAAACCAGCAACAACAACAACAATACTAATGACAACATTACCAGCAACAACAACATCAACAACAATCCCAATAAAACAAAATTAACAACAACAACAATATTAACAGCAGCAACAACAACAATACTAACAGCAGCAACTACAACAATACTAACAACAATAATACGAAGAACACCATCGAGTAGTAGCCACCAACGGCACACTTGTTTCCTCTTCCTCTCGGCATATGTTTCGACAACTCACACCTCACCAATCGAAAACTCATAGAAATTATAATTAAAGAGATGTTACAAGGAACTTAGTAAATTAATTAAAAATTGCTCTAAGAGGGAGAACATGTGTGTTTCTGTGTACAAGTGTGATTCTCTCACACACACACACACACACACACACACATACATACATATATAAATATATATATATACATATATATATATATATATAGTAATTGCTTCTACTTTAGGCACAAGGCCAGGAATTACGCAGTGCATTACTGGTACTTTATTTTATCGACCCCGTAAGGATGAAAGGCAAAGTCAACAACTATATATATATATATAGTAATAATAATAAATTTGAAGATTAAAATCCAAAGAGAGCTCGATAAGGATAAATTTATATCAGATATATAAGAACCGCAGAGCAAATATTTATTAAAATAACGGATTAAAGCTTAAGCAAAGAATCGGTGCTTTATATATATATATAATATATATTATCTATTATATATATATATATATATATATATATATATATATATATATATATATATATATATATATATATATATAATGAAAATAAGCCAAAGAAGCCTTCAATACATCAAAAGTCTTTATTAGCCAACAATGTTTCGTCCTATTAAGGACTCATCAGAGCAAGTAAAGCTATAAGAAGCACTATCGGCCAATACAAGCCAAAGCTCAGAAGAATATGGAGTATACATACATTGAAGCATAGGAAAATTATCAAGTAGAAATGATCAATTAAAAATTGCTAAGGAAGTGAATAACATTTTGAACCATATTACAAATATAGTACAATGCAAAAACTAAAACTAAACACAAGTGGTGATATAAAGCGAGAATTACAGTACTATATATAATATAATATATAATATAATATAATTGATAATGATAATAATAATAATATTAAAAGGCCCAATATACATATATATATATATACATATGTATACATATATATACATATATATCAATACACATATCCATCAATACAAACACAAACTAACACTTATTAAGAGTTTAAATATAAATAAAAATAAAAATAAAAATATAATACATATATTATTTACAGTATAAAATGATAAAGAAATGAGTAAAAATAAACATATAATATATGATATACTATATAATTATATAATTTATAATCTCCAGTCAATTTGCACAAACAATATAAATATTACAATAACACTATAATAACAATATTATAATATATTGGTGTATAACTTAACAAATCATATAAAGTTACACACAGGGTGAGAAAAAAATATCATACAGAACTAAATTGTGTTGAAAAAATTGTGCTGGAAAAATATCTATACCGTTGTAAGAAAACAGACGGAGGTCAAGTTTTTATACAATTGGTATAAATAAATATTATCTAAACATTACAAAAATTATAAAAATATAAACATATTACAGAATTTACAAAATTTAACATAAGGGTACATCGAATAATCGGTAAATATTTAAGATCTATAGTACGATTACATAGAGTGATATGATATAACAACTTCAATATCAAATAATAAACATAGTATAATATACATAATTACATGGTTGGTAGACAGACATATGTGAATAAGTGAATAAGAACCAGACATAAACTACGCACGGTAGTAAAAAAAATATAAATAAAATCAACCGGAAATCGAAAAACAAAAACAAATATATTTACTTAGGTGTCACAAGCAGTTAAGTAAAGAAATTTGGAATCAAACCCGGATAAATGACTAGAAAACCGTATTAAATTAATTATTATTGAAAGTATTTAAAATACATAATAAGTCAATACAAAAATTAGCTATGGTTTAAGTAATCAAAATCTCCAATGTTTAAGATATCTCAATAAAAATATCCAGAATAGAATGAAATATTCTACTATCAGTTGAATAATGTTATCTAATAAACGGACTTTAGATAGAACTATGGTAGGCCAATGGATACAGAATAAAGAAAGGTATGGAGGATACGAAGGAGCATAAAATCATAATCAATATACTGTATTATACAATAGAAAGGAGCATAAAAGGGAATTGAATATAATTATAGTATAATTGAAGGGGCGAATGACAAGTGTGTGTGGGGGGGGAGGGGGTTAATTATCTAAATGAGAATCCAAATAAAATAAAATAAAATAAAATAATATAAAATAAAATAAAATAAAATATATAATCAGATATAAACTCATAAGGTGTTAATAGTGAAAATATAATATTTAAGAAGATAGATATGGTATGGTAGCCGAAAGACTATGAAAGCTAGATCGAAAAGCTGTTAAAAACCAATAATAATAATGATAATGATGGTGGTAAACAAAATGAACCTAAACAAAAAAGATAAGGGAATATAGCAGCTAATGGATACAATTTACTCTACCAGAACTTTTAGGTTTATAATAAAAGTAAGAATTAGAGATGGCGTGGGAGCAGGAAGAGAATATCTCAGACTTTCTATTAAGTAAGAGTTCCCTAGAGAAAATTATAGAGTGTGTCTCAAGGATACAGAGATTACAGAATTTAGTGTGTGTTGATAGGTTATTAGAGCGTGCTACTATTCGCCAATTAAGGCTATATGGTATATTAGCCCCCTTAAGATCCCAGATATGGTGTGCTAAAGAAGTAGAATTCTTAAACTTAACATGTTTAAAATTAGAGATATGAGAATTAAAC
This sequence comes from Eledone cirrhosa, assembly GCA_964016885.1. Taxonomy (NCBI): domain Eukaryota; kingdom Metazoa; phylum Mollusca; class Cephalopoda; order Octopoda; family Eledonidae; genus Eledone; species Eledone cirrhosa. The sequence continues at coordinate 78,258,777 of OZ024742.1, forward strand.
CTAGTCTTAAAAGTGTTAGATGTTGAGCCTATATATGTGCTATTAGAGGAATTAGTTTTAACCACACAAGCATAAACGATGTTCCTAGAGAGGCAGTTACCGTTTAAAGGGCAGTTAACACTCACTCTACAGTTACACTTCCGGGTGCTATTGATCGGCTGAAGTAGTGATGCATCACTCGTAGGGTTATTATGAGATAAGGTCTGCTCAGGTGGTAAGGCATTTATGGATCTATGCAGACTAGTAGTACGCATAGAGGAGTAGCCGTCCCTAATGTTCCCATTGTTAGTGCTAGCTAAATGAGAACTAATATTAGGGGTGGTAGAGAATGATAGTTTAATTACATTTTTATTAAAAATACCATGGTATTTATTAGTAGGAGGGAAATTTTTCTCTAAGATAGAAAAGATAGACCTAGGGATGTTAGTTAATACTTCCTGATCATATGGCGGGTTAAAATAAGTATTTAGTCTCCTTCTATTTCTATCCTTACCAACTCTACGGTTATCTAATATCCCATTATTAAGATCTGGGTTACTACGAGGATTAGTTAAAACCACATTATTAGAATCAGCCGAAACCCCATTGAGTCTCTTTCTGTTTCTACCTTTAGTATATCTACTGCTATCTGGAATCATATCAATAGGATTAGGGCTAATAATAGGATCAGTAGAAACAACACTATTAGAATTAGATTTAGCAAAAGCATTACTACTGAGTGAGCGCTCAGAGCGCCCAACTTGATCCCTAGAACTATTAGATTTCCTATTACGAATCCGGTGGCTTAACTTATGGATGGGTTCGGATACACCTATGTGATTTCTACGATTCTTAAGCTTTCTACTCCCATTCATTTAGATAATTAACCCCCCCCCCCCACACACACACACACACTTGTCATTCGCCCCTTCAATTATACTATAATTATATTCAATTCCCTTTTATGCTCCTTTCTATTGTATAATACAGTATATTGATTATGATTTTATGCTCCTTCGTATCCTCCATACCTTTCTTTTTTCTGTCCCCATTGGCCTACCATAGTTCTATTTAAAGTCCGTTTATTAGATAACGTTATTCAACTGATAGTAGTATATTTCATTCTATTCTGGATATTTTTATTGAGATATCTTAAACATTGGAGATTTTGACTACTTAAACCATAGCTAATTTTGTATTGACTTATTATGTATTTTAAATACTTTCAATAATAATTAATTTAATACGGTTTTCTAGTCATTTATCCGGGTTTGATTCCAAATTTCTTTACTTAACTGCTTGTGGCACCTAAGTAAATATATTTGTTTTTGTTTTTCGATTTCCGGTTGATTTTATTTATATTTTTTTACTACCGTGCGTAGTTTATGTCTGGTTCTTATTCACTTATTCACATATGTCTGTCTACCAACCATGTAATTATGTATATTATACTATGTTTATTATTTGATATTGAAGTTGTTATATCATATCACTCTATGTAATCGTACTATAGATCTTAAATATTTACCGATTATTCGATGTACCCTTATGTTAAATTTTGTAAATTCTGTAATATGTTTATATTTTTATAATTTTTGTAATGTTTAGATAATATTTATTTATACCAATTGTATGAAAACTTGACCTCCGTCTGTTTTCTTACAACGGTATAGATATTTTTCCAGCACAATTTTTTCAACTCAATTTAGTTCTGTATGATATTTTTTTCTCACCCTGTGTGTAACTTTATATGATTTGTTAAGTTATACGCCAATATATTATAATGTTGTTATTATAGTGTTATTGTAATATTTATATTGTTTGTGCAAATTGACCGGAGATTATAAATTATAAAATTATATAGTATATTATATATTATATGTTTATTTTTACTCATTTCTTTCTCATTTTATACTGTAAATAATATATGTATTATATTTTTACTTTTATTTTTATTTATATTTAAACTCTTAATAAGTGTTAGTTTGTGTTTGTATTGATGGATATGTGTATTGATATATATGTATATATATGTATACATATGTATATATATATATGTATATTGGGCCTTTTAATATTATTATTATTATCATTATCGATTATATTATATTATATTATATTATATATAGTACTGGAATTCTCGCTTTATATCACCACTTGTGTTTAGTTTTAGTTTTTGCATTGTACTATATTTGTAATATGGTTCAAAATGTTATTCACTTCCTTAGCAATTTTTACTTGATAATTTTTACTTCATAATTTTCCTATGCTTTAATGTATGTATACTCCATATTCTTCTGAGTTTTTGGCTTGTATTGGCCGATAGTGCTTCTTATAGCTTTACTTGCCCTGATGAGTCCTTAATAGGACGAAACATTGTTGGCTAATAAAGACTTTTGATGTATTGAAGGCTTCTTTGGTTTATTTTCATTATATATATATATATATATATATATATATATATATATACATTCATATATATATATATATATATAGAAAGAGATAGAGAGAGAGATACATATATTTATATATATCGAGAGCAAAAGAGGGTGAGAGAGAAAATGATATATAAATATATATATATATATATATTTATGTGTGTGTCTGTACATAAATAAATATTCATAGGTGGATTGGCAGTATCGGTAGAGGGTCGGTCATCATGCTTTGACACATAGAGTTACGGCCCTTTCTATTCTGAGTTCAAATCCCGCCGAGGTCAACTTTGCCTTTCATCCTTACGGGTTCGATAAAATAAAGTACCAGTAATGTACTGGATTATTGCTGGCCTTGTGCCAAAAGGTAGAAACAAATATATATATTTATATGTGTGTGTGTGTGTGTGTGTGTGTATATATCGAAAAGTGAGTGTGTATGTGTGTTTGTGTATGCAGATACAGATATGCATACATATATATATATGTATGCATATGCATTATCTATATAAGTGTATATATCACCTTGACCGACCAATATGTCGGGCGTCGATTGGCGCCCGACAGATTGGTCACAGCACGTCTTGCTGTTTTAGCCATAAGACAACGCCATCACACTGGCTGGGTGGGCAGGCCAGTAGTCATTTCTAGAGGTGAGTAAACTGGAGCAACGTGAAATAAAGTGTCTTGCTCAAGGAAACAACACATCACCCGGTCCGAGAATTGAACTCACAACCTTTCGATTGCAAGCCCAATGCTTTAACCACTAAGCCATGCGCCCTCACGTGTGTATGTGTGTGTGTGTATATATATATATATATATATTTATATATATATATATATATTTAAAAGAATAGAGGTGTATATATATATATATATATATAAATATATATATATATATATATATAACTGTAAATGTATACAAAAACATGCATATATAAAGAGATAGAGAGAGAGAGAGAGAGAGTGAGCGAGATCGAGAGAGAGAGAGAGAGACTTAAGGAGCGAGAGAGACAGAGAAAGAGACGGCTCTATTGTTAGGTCGGTATAACTTTATAGATACGTATGTGTGTATATATGACAATAAGGGTATGAATTTCTGCGTCCCGCTGTGTTATGTGAATGAATTATATTTGTGTATATTTACACATACATATTTATATACGTGCTCTTACATTTATGTGTGTATATATATATCATTAGATATATAAGCATATTAATTCGTGTATATATGGGTGTTTGTAAATGCATGTATATGTTTCGTATATGCATGGTTGTTTCGTAGCATTTGTGTCTGCAATGGAGTAGGCTTTCCTTTATTAATTTAATAATGTATATCTACTCTTTCAAAGCTGAAAGGCTAAACTAACCTTTAGTAAAGGGTAATAGATCGATTCTGGCATAATCTCATCTTAATTAGACTATCAGATCAATTTAGACATACGTTTCCTGTAGTTGTATGTTATAGATTTATAAAATAGCGCCAAGATAAAAAATACAATTAAGTTATATATTTCGTTATCCCAAATTCGTTATCACCATTGACAATAGACAAAGCAAGAATCTTGCCACCTCTTTGCACTCACACACATTCACAATTACCTATATTTACTTATTTAAATGTGTGTCCCTGTAATTACAGTACGGCGTAATAATACCTTATGTTTTTCAAATACACCCCTATGTTTTTATTTCAAATCCGACCAAAATTGACTTTGCCTTTTATCCTTCCAGGATCGATGAAATACTATACCAATATAATTATGGTGTCGTTATAATCAATTCTTCTGCCCCACCACATTTCCGAACTTTCTGCATTGTACCTCAATAAGAAATGATTACTTTGTTGTTGTTTTTTGGTTTTCTTTTCTTTTGTTTTTTGTTGTGTTTTTTTTTTATAGTGTTCTGGAGATGTCTACATTATAGAACTTCACAAACGTTTTGGTTCAAATTTGGTCAAGAGCTAAACAAAGCACCTCAGAAAATCTTTCTCGGATGAGGAATGATACAATAGCAGCATCTGAAAAACAAGACAAATTCCTTGCATTAAGTTGTTTCGCGTATGAATTCTGTTCCAGCAAGCGATTTATTCACATTTGTCTTCGCTGAAGTTAATCATAACTAACATTTATTTATGAGTATTTCTTTTGTTCAAATCGGAGTATTATGCGATATTGAAAATGGTTAGATAATAGATAATTATTTGCGGTCAATGCCTTTGCCATTGTGTCGGTGGAGCATAACCGAAACACCACTCTGACTTTAGAGTTGTCACCCTTTCCTCTTCCTCCATTCTTTCGTTGCTTAATAATCCTTGCCCTTTTCGCCCTTTTCACTAATTTATAGTATTTTGCAACGCTACTTTTTTTCTTTGTTTAACTTAATACTAAATTCTTTATTATTTTTATGTAATTGAAAATTGTTCAACTAACAGCCTTTCGACTAGAGCCGTTCTCTTGCATCCAAATGTATTGGCCATTTAATTCCAAAATATTTAAAATAGATAATTTAGACCTTCAAATCTGCCAAAGTTTAGGTGGAATTTTAGGCGAAGTGGCTGGTAGTTTATTCAGAACAATCGCATATGATAATACGAGTTTTCCTGAATTTACTGATGCGACGATTACGAGATTAATCGAATACCATCATTGTGATTGCCCATCTTTAAGATTACTGTTTCTCCCGAGTTTACAATTTGATTTCACTTCTTCAACATCTGCTCGGTGGTAAATATTTATTATACCCGTTTAGTCTCCATTTGTCAAAGATGTATCCTTTCAGCGCTTTTCAATGTGTTGCTATCTGTGCTACAGAATTTCGACGAACTAGAAGACAAGCAGACGATAAAATATGTGGAAGACTCCACAGTCTTGGAGTCAGACACCCTGGATTTCCTTAGAATCAACACTAAACTACGGGGTCATGACATAATAATTTTAACAAGGATTAGTCGATAGATTTCTACTTCAGTAACTAGCAAAGCAAATCTATGGCTGACATCGGTTACTGCTTCATTGCTATCAGACTCGTATTTGTTTTTACTGAGCTATTGAAATTTAGACCGAGAAAAGGGGTTTGGTGTTCAGGATATTGGCAGACACTCAGGAAAGAGACCCATCGATAACTCAAACCAAGGAATCTATTGTTTAAATTGGTCTTTTCATTTCTAAAATGCTCGTCCGACTGGATAGTAAAATGTCCAGTGATACATTGCAAAATAGGGTAGAGAAGTACAAGAATAACAATATCTTTTTTGATTTGTCTTTTTCATTCACTTATACCTGGGAGGGTCGTGGGGAAAGGCAGAGTCCTCAAGCCCGCTTTCCGGTGGGTCTTCGAAGAAGCCACCGTCTCCAATTAATCCAGTCGGATCCCCAAGCAAGGCTAGCCGAGCTCATGGATGTTATTCAACCATGTTGTTGGTCCCGCTTGGGTCACTTGCCGATTAATTTTGCCCGTATAATATGTCCAGCGATTCTTTCCTGAGACATTCTAATCACATGTCGGGAGAATCGGAGTTTCTTAATTTGTAGAAGTAGCAGTTCTACCTGGAGCGACTCTCTGGTCGCATTATTTCGCTCATTACGAGTAACAATATTATTGAGGAGATCTTTATAGATGATATGAATTTTATTTTATTTAAGGTCGGAGAAAATTTTCAGATTTTTCCTCAGTAGTGTTAGCGGAGATTTCTTTAAAATTCGGAAGCGATCTGCAGATATGCTTAGGCATGCAGCTAGGCTTGTTATAGATAAGGAATAAAAAAAGAATCCTCACTGCGCATTTTTCCGATTATTTTTTCAGGCTAATTAATGGGAATGCCCGTTATGGTGTGTAAGACGATCTAGTTGTCAGTGGGCTCCATTTTGATGATAGATCCTCCCCTTCTCTTAGAAGTAATGGAAGGTGAGATCCGCGTGTTTCGTTGCTATGCAGTATGAGACAGTATCTTTGTCAAGATGGCAATTACTAAGAACAAGACTCTTTGTCTTCTATGAAATGACTACCAGCTCAACGTATCGCTTGAAACAGTGATGAGGGTGGAAGGTGAAATAAAATAAGAGCTACAGCAGCGATTTTAATGTTGATAAAAGGTTGACACTTGTTCCGTGAACTGGATTCGGCAAAAGGTATAGGCCAGGAACTGAGAGGTTGATTACACTGAATCTTTTACACTGTGCGTGTGTTCATATTTTAAGGATTTTTTTTTGATTTTTTTATTTTATATAATATATCTTTCAAAATGATTCGGCGTTGAATATAAAGCTATTACATCGAAGAAGAGTCCTTTTAGCCATTCAAAACACAAAAGAGCACTTAACATCACCTTACATTTATCATTTATTTCTTGGAGATGTCCGTCGCCGATTCAAGGAAAATGTGTCAGAGACCATGTAACAAACTATGCGACGAAAGGTTTCACAAGAAATAATGATAAATGTGGAGTAACGTTATAGGTTTTTGGATGACGAAATTACTCTTTTACGGTGTAAATGCTTCAAAATATTGTTATATATATTTTGTATATACATACGTGCTGGTTATATCATCCTATGCTTTACTGGCTTGGTTTTCATTATATATACTAATGGTAAGACCACTCTGTGGTATCTTGTCTCTTACATTACATTGTACAGTAATATAAAATGCAGAGTGTTATTTGAGGAATATTTAACTGCTATTTCTAGAAGGTCGAACGCCTTCACATGATCGCTTCATTTTTAATTGAAGAACCTTTATTATTGTTATTCAACCCCAGATCACCCCGATTTAACAGGTGTAACTCATGACTAAAAACGTTTCAGCCATGAACATTCTAACTTTATTTAAGTCAATGCGGAATGATTCAAGGGCGACTTGACTCCTATTTCAAGTTGGACAAGTGATCATATAGAAGCTCTGGAGAAGATCTGAGATACATTGACGTCACGTTCGTTGTTAAACAGTTAGAAATAACTCTCACACGCTATCTCTCCCTCCCTCCCATTCTTTTTATTCTTCTCGCCCACCTCTCCCATATCTCTCTTCCTCCCCTTCTCTATAGTTTCCCTCTATCTCTATTTTGTCTGTATCACTATCTCTCTTTCTTTCACTGTTTACTTCCTTCTGTCAGTGATATAGTTGGTGTTAGAGACTGCGATTTGAGTTCCATGGGAAGAACGTAGTAGGTTTTAAAGGGAAAGAGCTTAAGTTAAATATATTTAGATATAGATATTCTTAGACGAACATCATTATACTAAGGATTTGCATCTCTTTTTATAATCCTCACATCAGCTATTATCATGAGAATTGTTTCTGTCCTCACTGACCACATGTCTAGCATTTTATATTCTTTCAAAAATATACTGCCGTCAATTATAATTGATCCATCAATTAGAACATTTCCTATTTGTCTTTAACAATAATACCTGAACGATTTATCTTAATCTTCTTGCCTTTGGGGATTCGGATATACCATATAATTGTGTTCATTAGAATGTCGAATTAAATGCATCAAGTTTAATCCGGCTCTCTGCGCTATGAGGTTAAGTTTACCATTCCTTCTTTCAGGATTAATAGTACCTAGTGGTTCTAATGACAATCGGAATGACCATGATCTCTTGACAGTTCCAAATGCTTTTTAATTCCCACTTTAAATCCTGGAATCGGTTAATTTTCCCTTTCTCCTTTCCTTACACTTTTGTGTCAAAGGGGAAGGCTACTTCTACAATCAGGCACGATCTTTTTTCCTTGTCTAAACCACCAGGTCGGGCCTATTGTGTTCTAATGTCTAGTCTGTCTGTATCCTGAAATCCCATAGCACCTTCACTTGATCGTTTTCTATCACCGACTCTGGCTTATGCTCATACCACTTCTCAGAATGCAGTAAATGATTTAGTTTGCATAAATACCAGTGAATCAGCTTTCCTATTATATCGTGCCTCCAGCCTTTATAGTGAGTCTGGGCTAGGTGTTACGATACGGTGAGACTTTGGCTCACTCGGATACGATGTGAGCCAAAGTATCCTCTCTCTTTCTCTCTCCACAGATCCTACACAGTGAGCTAGCCTCCTCCTTGTCAATATGGTGTTTCACCCATTTCGTTCTGAGGGCTTGTTTTTGTGCAGCTATACATTCCTTCTGTAGCTTTTTTAAGGTCTCCTATTTTCAACCAGCTTCATGTCTGTGGATCTCTGAATTCCGTTTTCTTACGAAAGGTGATACGAAGGGATTTTCATGAAGGCTGCTCTTGCTATTATAGTTATTATTATTTTTTCATTATTAAATTGGTTTTGCTATTGTGCATTTTTATTTAATCTTACTGTAAACCCACACTGTCCGTGTCTTTGTATTGTCCCCTACGTGTCACCCTTTGTGGCCAATAAAGAAAGCATTATTATTATTATTATTATTATTATTATTACAGTTGCATTTATCTTGCTTTATGTTCATACGAGTTATCACCAAGTCACAACCAGTGACCTCAAGAGACAACAAGGTCCGCCATGTTCAAGAAAGAACATACATACACACACATGCATCTTTAGTGTTTAGACTTGTGATGTACTTATATTGACAGAATCTTCCTTAGTATATGGGCAGTTCCCATTAGTACTATCTTTTCTATTTCTCATATACGCGGGTTTCCTGGGATTTGCGATAAGTAATCATTAGACCCCTTAGGTATCATTCCTAGAGCGCCTATAACCACTGGTATTGTTTTAGTTCTCAATTTCCACATTTTTCCAATTTCTATCTCCAGGTCCTTATAATTGCTCAATTTTTCAAATGTTTTTATATATACATTCTTGTCTATTGGAACGGACATATCAATTAGCAAGCATACCCTCTTTTTAAAGTCCTTCAGTATTATATCAGGTCTGTTTGCATCTATTTTTCGGTCTGTTTGGATGCTAGAGTTCCACAATATTGAGATGTGATGTTTTTCAAGTATGGGAGGTGGTTGATGCTCCCATCAATTCTTTTGATGGGGCAGGTCAAAATGCTTACACATTATCCAATGTATGTATTGTGCAGCTCTGTCATGCCTGTTTAGATATTCGGTTGGAGCTATAGGACTGCACATTGAAATTATATGTTCAATGGTCTCTGGTTGTTTTTTACATACACGGCATAATGGGTTGCATCCATTTTTTATAATGTTGGCTTGGTAATTTTTTGTTGGCAGACACTGATCTTGTGCTGATATAATTAGTCCTTCAGTCTCCGATTTCAGTCCAGAGGATGCCAACCAGTGATGGGTTAAAGTTTTGTCAACATCAGGATTGTTAGCTCTTTCTGGATATTTTCCATACAGAGGCTTTTCTTGCCATTTCTTAGCCAGTTTCTGTAGCAGTTCTTTCTTTGCAGTTACTTTTACCTGCTTTGCTTTTTCTGTGTTTTTCATTTCAGCAGTAAATGGAACATCTGAAATTTGTAGACCATTACTGTATCTTTGTGTATCTGTTGTAATGGAGTATGATCTTTTGATGCTTTCGTGTTTCAAAACGCGTTTGATCATCCAATCATGTGATTCCCTTAGATATGTAGATAATCCAATTGTTGCAGCTTTCAACGCAATATCTAACTGGATTAACCCACGTCCTCCTCCTTTTCCAGGGAGATATATTCTATCTGTATCTGCCTTATGGTGATGCATTCTGTGCATGGTTAAGAATTTTCGAATTTTTTTATCGAGCTTACGGATCTCTGTGCTTGACCAGTTGATGACATTGTAACTGTAGGTTACTACTGGTATGGCAAGCGTGTTTATGGCATCGATCCTATCCTTGCATTCAATTCCGTTCTTAAGATTGCTCTTACTCTGCGGTAACCTTCCTTCCTTATCCTTTCCCTCATTGTCGAGTGCTTGATTCCGTCTCCTTCACAAACACCTAGATATTTGTAAGTTTTCTCTTGATCAAGTTCTCTTATCACATACCCCCGATCAAGATTAATGTCTGAACTTTTCAGCAGCTTTCCTCTGGTAAACGTTGCTTTGGCGAATTTATCTAGTCCAACTCCATTTTAATGTCATCAATGAACTGCTTCACGGGGGATAATGGCCCTTGCAATTGTTCATCATTTTTTTCAAATAGTTTCAGGTCATCCATGTAGAACAAGTGATTAATGGTGTTGTCATAGAATTTAGATCCATGTTTTGTTTCATTGAGCATTTTACTTAATGGTATAAGTGCGATGCAGAATAAAAGCGGTGATAAAGAGTCACCCTGAAAAATTCCACGATTAATATTAACTTTTCCAGCTTACAGTGATTTTTTCTCACTATTCAAAAGGAGTGTCGTTTTCCATGTCCTCATACTGAATGACAGGAACCTCCTGACAACGGGAGATATTTTGAAAATCTCTAAACATTTTCAATCCAACTGTGTGGCAAACTATCGAATGCTTTTTTATAATCTATCCAAGCAATTGATAGATTTTTGTGTCTATTATGACAATCTTCCAGTATCATTTTGTTAACCAAAAGCTGATCTTTACAGCCATATGAGCCTCGTTTACACCCTTTCTGCTCATTGAGAAATAGGTCATTTGTTATCAGGTGGTCATATGTATATTCAGTTAGGACTGATGTTAAAATGTTATACATTGTAGTCAAGCAAGTTATCGGTCTGTAATTTTGGGGATTGTTTGTCTCATCATTCTTCGGAAGTAGGAATGTAATGCTGTTAACCAGCCATGATGGTATCTTTTCTGGCTCCTTAAAGTTGGGCTAACAGCTCATGAGACTCTATGAAGGCATTTATCCAAAAGTTTGGTATTTTGTCTTTTCCTGGGGATTTCCATTTGCTGGTTTTTCTAAGAGCCAAACGCAACTGTTCAACTGTTATATTTTCCCATGTTTGTTCCTCAAGGTGAGCTGTATCTTTCATTTGTCTGTCTATCCATGGGGCATGTATATTATGAACCTTTTCTTCGGCCCAGATCTTATCCCAGAATTCTTGCACTTCCTCCTTGGGTGGTATTGATTTAGCAGTTATTGTTGACTTGCCAATTTTTCTGTAGAAGTTTCTTTGCTTGTTTTTTAACATATTATTGTCCTTATAGAATCTAGATCGTTTTACAAAGCGCCTTATACGAGCAGCTTTGGCCGACACGTTTTGCTTGATTATTTCTATCAGCATGTCTACGTCACTTGTTGATTTTATACTATATTTTCTTTTCAATTTTCTAAGCTTAGTTTGTTTAACATATTCACCTACTTTGTGGTTTGTTAACATTTCTATGTCAGTTTGGAGAAGGTTTATTTGGCGATTGATGTTCTCTTGCCAAGTAGGTTTCTTGTGAGAATTCCTTTGTTTTTTCATTTTCACTCCACATAAGTGAGTGGTGACTTTAGGTGATGCATAATACAGATGATTTAAATCAGTAATGTTTAGTTTGTTTGTGATGATAATGTTTTTGAGAATTATGTTAGTTTTGTGTATTATCTTTTGGTTCTGTTTGGAGTTCTGGATCTTAGGGAGGGTGTCTCGTTCGCCCATGTCAGATTCTTTCATTTTCATCCATTCGATCATAATTTCATCTTTCAAGTTGGCATGTTCATTATCATTCATTTCTTTATCATTTACGATCTCATTGTTTTCATTTTGAGTTTCATCTTGAGCATGCACTCTCTCCACTTTTTCGATCCTTTCTTTAATTTGTTCTGTTGTCAGTGATTCCGCCCCAACCCTGGGATTCGAAGTGTTACAATTTACCTCGTTTTCACTGACACATGTTTCATTTCCCCTTCGCTGACTTTGTGCTAATAGCTTGATCTGATCAATTTCTATATCAGTTAGTAACTTTTTTTAACAATATTTCTTCGTATATTGGCTAGTTTGTTACTGTCAATATAGCCTCTGTTTTCGGGATGTTTCTTTTTCCAGTTGATATATGTCTGTTCTGTATTCGATCTATTTGATGGGTAGTACATGGCAGTGTAGAAAGCCTCAAGGACTTCTTTATTGTTTTCCCTTGACCATTTTTCTCTCTTTTTCTTTGGATTTCTTGATGGTGAGCATGAAGGGCCAACAGTAGGAGTATTCCGTTTATGGGAGGTCTCCAGCTCCGAAGTGATGGGAAGGTTTGAACCATTAGCTGATTTTTCGACCCCAGTCTGGTTCTTCTCTGAGGGACGCGGCCCTTTTTGACCCGGGTGACGGCCGATCCGGTATGAGATTTTATCATTTGACATTTACTTTATTTTGTTGCGTTTTACGTTAAACGCCAAGGGGTAATCATTTCGTGTTACCTCTCCTAGGACGAGTGTCAACCAAGACTAGAGGGGTCGTTCTCCACTAGAGACACGGCTATTCCCCGCCGGCCGCCATCCCGGTATTTCTTGGTCACCGGGTTTTCTTTTTTGTTATTTTTTAAATTGTTATTATCATGAGTGGTTCCTTAATGTGAGCATTGCGTGGCTTAAGAATGAAATTATTATTAATAATTTAATATACTTTTTGTTGAAGTTGCTTGTTGTTATTGTTGGCTATGTCGGTGGTGGTGCTGGGGCTTTTTCTATTGTTGGTGGGGAAGGGGGGAGACAGCAGTGCCATAGTCGTTGACGTTTGACCGTGTCACTAAGTCAGTCTATTTATATCTCTTGCTAGTCTCTCCCTTGTCTAGTGATACCGCCACCTTCCCATTTCTTAATTTAACAGAAGGTAGTGGGGGAATAGTGGTGGTAGCAATGAAGGAGTGGTGGCGGCGGTGATGGGATAGTGGTACCAATGATGGAGTGGTGGCGGCGGTGACTATAGTGATTGCGTTGTCGTTACTGAGTTCTTTTGAATAGACTGTAGTAGTATTCGTTTGTTTGATCTCTATATATATGCGGTTTGTCGCGTATGTTTAATATATGTGTTGACATATTTTTCTTAATATTTGAATTAAACATTTTGAGAAAACTTGAAATACAATAATAGTAGGTGGTGTATCTAGGTTGTGGTGGTGGTGAAATTGCTGTTATTTGGCCGTTTTATATAGTGTAGACAAAGGGGGTTTTCTCCCATTTATAGCTATTTTATTTTTTTAATATAAAATTTATAATACAAAATTGAATATTTGAGCAATATATTTATTATTATTATTATTATTATTGGCGACCTACGTAGGAAATCGTATCATCGTGAGATCCGCAAAGGTTTGCTGTTTTCGTTTGTTTAAAATTGTCATTTATGGAAGATTTTTGTTGTTAACTGTTTATAAGCTCACAAAATTTGCTTTAGGAAAAGGACACTCAAAAGGATTGGGGCCTTGAGCCCAAAATTTAAACTTTTATAATTATCAAACAAAAAAATTTCTTTGAAAAATCATGGACGATTCACAGCCACACCTTCCTCACAAACTAACACCTCACACCGACACCACCATTTTCCAACACTAAAAATATAAGCAGAAGCAATAATTTAAATTTGTCTCATGCAGATATTCATTTCCCGCCATTACGAATTACTGCAGCGACAACAGAAACAAAAGAAAAAAATAAATTATCTGCGACAACAGAAACAAAAGAAAAAAATGAATTATCTCGTGACATCGAAATGGATTCACCCAGAATGGACTCTTCCACACCCAACACCACTGACGACACCAACACCACAACTGAAACTAAAAATAACGATGACAACAACAGCAACAACAACAATGAGAATAACAAAAGCACCGTGTTTTTTGCCAAAGCAGCAAAAAAGTGCGAAGCAATCCAGGTAACTCACGAGGAATTAGATGAAGCCAAGAGAATGGTAAAGAAAGATGGGTAGTGAGGATCAGGGTGACCCACGTTCCACCGGCTATCGAAATTCCCTGGCTAATGGCTGCCGTCCTCGCCGGCATCGAGGCCAACAGCAAGATAATCGAAATAGCAAAATAAAAGCAGGAGAACTGGTCCGGATCTGGGATTGAGCTCCTGATCCAAGCGGACCAAAAAAGCATTGAGGAGATCCCAGAGGTAATAGACCTCACTGACGGCAGCCACCTCACCGTAATCGTCGAGGGCAGAAAGCCTAGGTGTGTCGTTTGTGGTGAAGGAACCCACCTAAGGGATTTCTGCCCTCAGGCTAAAAGGTTGAGGCCACCTCTCTTACCCACCGCAGTGACTCAACCATCAACACCACCAGCAGCATAAATGGCAGCAACAACTGAAGCAACTGGAACAGCAACAACCCCAGCAACAGTAGCAAAACCAACACCACCACCACCCAACGCGCCAGAACTAGCACCAGCGCCTACACCATCCACCACGCCACAACCAAAACCAACGCCTGTGGAGGGTTTTCCACTCCCCGACATATCGCAACTGGAAACAGATTGTGACGACGAGGAGTGGGAAACGGTATCAGTAAAAAAGAAAAAAAGAAGAATAAAGCCAAAAGAAAAAATTCCTCTTCCTTCCCCCTCCAAAAACAAAATACAGAAGGAAACAAATAAACTATCAAACAAAAATGTTAGGACAGCTATGCCACCATCCACACCAGCATCACCAACACCGTCACCATCATTAACCCCAACACCACCATCACCAACACCACAAAAGTCACCAAAAGGCGAAACAGAAACAAACCCACAAAAAACGCAAACAAAACAAAACAACCAAAACGATACACACTACACAGCATTGTGGATTGGCAGTATTGGTAGAGTGTCTTATGCCATGCTTTGGTGCATAGAGTTATGGCCCTTGCCATTCTGAGTTCAAATCCCGCCGAGGTTAACTTTGCCTTTCATCCTTACGGGGTCGATAAAATAAAGTACCAGTAATACACTAATAATTGCTGGCCTTGTGACTAACGTAGAAACAATTAAATTTGAACAACAACCTATTATTACACTACATCCAACAAAACACCAGCATCACAGAAAAAGAGTACACAACACCCGAAAAGTTCACACCACCTCCACACATACAAATCACTCGCATCACACAGAAAACGTACACGACACTAAAACAAAAATTCCCCAAAGACATCGGAGACTTTCGACAAGCACTCTCCAGGAGGATTTATAAGGACATCCTTCCGGAGGAGGCAACAAGCAGTGAAAAGGATGGAGAAACCATCCTTCCTCTACGAGAAGTAAA
Source organism: Eledone cirrhosa (assembly GCA_964016885.1). Taxonomy (NCBI): domain Eukaryota; kingdom Metazoa; phylum Mollusca; class Cephalopoda; order Octopoda; family Eledonidae; genus Eledone; species Eledone cirrhosa. Next base: position 78,274,254 of record OZ024742.1, read on the forward strand.
GTAAGTGGTCTTTCCCATCTTTTCCACTCCATTTCAACATGACCTCAATCAGAATAGGCAGCATAAATGCGCGTGGCTTGGTGTCGTCATGGCAGCAGGGCCACCTGCTCAACGACCTCAGGTCACTAAACATAGATGTTGTGGCCATCAGCGAGACCAGAATCTCCGAAGCAAGGGCCTTCGCACCGATCTTCGGCCGTTACGATGTGTACGCATCTCCCAGTCGTCCTGGATCGGCGGGAGGAGTTGCTGTGCTTTTTCGGAGAGGTTTGGATCTCGCCATACGGGCCATTTTCCTGGACCCAGAAGGTAAGTTGGTGGTGCTGGACGTGACCAGCGGAGACGGGCAAGCTTTCAGGCTAATTGCCGTCTATGCCCCGACAGGAGCAGGGCGGCCTGATTTCTTCCGGCTTCTGGAGACCTTTCTTGGAACGTCCCGCTCTTTAGTGTTAGTGGGCGACTGGAACGGAATCTTAGATGCACACTCGGACTGTGTGGGATTAGCCGATAGGGGAGGAGGGTGCAAGAGTCTCACCACCCTGATCAGGCCATTTGAACTGTCTGGCAGGTACCGATTGGATTTCCCGAATGTGCCAATGTGGACTTGGACAAACCGCATAGGGTCATCCAGATCATATCTAGATAGAGTATTTTGTAGGGAAATAGATAGGTCTAGCATAGGCTGTCAAAAATTCAAGATAGTCAGCTACACGGACCACGAGTTCCTGATCTGTGTGCTTGACTTAGATAGGCTTCATAGATGAGGACCGGCTACTGGAAGCTAAACGCGTCCTTACCAGCGCGCAAGGCCTACAGAAACCGTATTAGTGAACTAGTTAAGCGAGCGTTGACGGGGGCCATCGTCAAGAACAAGGGGTGGTTTGCTCTGAAAAGAGCGATTAGAATAGAGTTCATTAGGTTTAGTAAGGCTTTAGCAATAGAGAAAAATAGAGCAGAGGGCTAACTAGTTAGAAAATTAGACGAGGCGCTTAGCAAAGGCATCGCGACCGACGTACTTGCGGCTAAATTGGCCCTTGACCAATTCTTCAATGCAAAGCACGAAGGCTGCGTTGTCAGAGCTAGGGTGCGTGCATTCAGACCACAGGGGACGAAAGCCGTTCAATGGGCCCGTATGGCGGAGGCGCGTCGTGGCAACAAAGTCACGATCCGGTCTTTGGTGGACCAAGAGGGGCGTATGCTACTCGATCCCGGGCAAATGTGTGAAGCTTTTCAGCGACACTTCGCTCAGCTGTTCGGGGGCAGCGGCGGGCCGGATCGAGGGATGGACTTTAGTGTCTAAATCGACGGACTGCCGCGGCTCTCGGCCACTGAGGCGGAGTGTTGCGAAAAGCCGATAACAGCCGCTGAAGTACGGGAGGCAATGACTGGCTGCACAAGGGGTAAATCGCCTGGTTTGGATGGTCTGCCCTATAAACTTTACATACAGATGCCACATTGTTCCGAGGCCTCTTGGCGGACGTCTACTGCAACTGGCAACAGAACAGGAGAATTCCCAGATCTGTGAGCCGAGGGCTGTGGCGCTGCTGAGAAAGGATCCGAACAAGGGGGATAACATGGATAATTTCAGGCCCATAACTCTGCTAAACACAGAGTTCAAGATTTTGACCAAGGTGCTAGCAAAGAGGTTGGCGCTTGTCGTTGGTGGTCAGGTGGGAAAGGCGGAGATATGCGCCATTCCTGACAGATCCATCCACGACAACCTCCACGTCATGCGATACATCGTGGAGAGAGTAGCTAAGGACCTGGCACGGGTGGGTCCTTGATCAATTTGGATCAGTCGAAAGCTTTCGATAGGGTCGACCATCGTTACCTAGCGGCAGTCCTGAGGGCGGCTGGCTTTGGGCCCGTCTTCAGAGGCTGGATCACCGCCATGCACAGCGACATCTGCTCTGTCGTGAGAGTGAACGGTCACCTTTCGGAACCGTTCAACTACATGCGCTCGGTCCCTCTTGTACGTATTGACTCTCGAGCCATTACTGCACAAACTGGAGACGTTGAGGGGCGTACCGCGCGCACTAGGATGCGGAAGATCCGTGTCAGCATATGCGGACGATGTCACCGTAGTGGTGTCGAACGCGAAACACATCGAGGCGATCGGCACTATACTAAGAGAATACGAAGCGGTGACAGGAGCAATGATCAACCAGGAAAAGTCAGTGGGCCTGCAGATCGGCACCTGGAGAAGCAGGTCCATGCCGTCCAACAGCGTCGTCGGGCGCTGGACGGACGAACCGGTTAAATTGCTAGGGGTCTGGTTCGGTCCGGACCTCCAGACGGACAAAAATTGGGACGAGGTGACGAGCAAGGTGGCTTCTCTCACCCAGAAATGGGCGGAGAGGAAGCTATCCCTGAAAGGTCGAGCAGAGGTGGTTAACGCGTACATCGCGTCCGTCATCTACTACCGCCTGACCGTCGTACCTTGTCCAAAGCTACGCCTGACTGCGCTGGATCGTTTGCTCTTTCGCTTTTTGTGGAAGGGACGCGCTCCGATGGTCTGGCGGTCCATCTGCTGTCAACACCCGCTACGTGGAGGGCTGGGCATGCCGTGGCTGATGATGCGCAGACACGCGCTCAGACTACGACATCTCCACCTCTTCCTCGACGGTGATCAGGTGTGGTCTCCGTTTGCTAGACACGTCTTTCCCCAGCTCGCTCCTTGACGGAGCTTCAGTCCTGGGTCAAGCGAAGACCGATAGGTAGCGCTTGGAGACTGGAATGTCTTCAGGCACTCACAGCCCTCGACCAATCGGGCAATGTGATCGGTGGAAACTCCACCTTGGCGTTCTATAGAGGATTAGTGGAGGCGAAGAGCGACGACGTACTTGGAGAAACTCTAGGCGACGACGAAAATCGACTAGCCAATCTCTTCGGAAGGACTTTCGGGCCGGGGCCTATGGACAACTTCCAGAAATCCCTGGCCTGGCAGTGCTACCGAGGAGCTTTGCCAGTTCGGGATAAACTCTACAGGCATGGGGGTGCCGTCAGCCCGGCATGTCCGAGATGCGCGCAGGGCGACGAAACCGTCCTGCACGCACTCGTCCAGTGTCGAAGCATTGCTGACTTGTGGGTTTATGTCGAACACCTGCTGTCACGTGTAGGACGGATCCAGCTATCAGCTGAGTCCATCGTGAGGATTGCTCCGCCCTCTTCCTTTAGCCGGGAAGGACAGCCAGTTTTTATCTGTCTGGTGGCCATGGCGAAAGAGATAGTATGGTGGACACGTTTGAAAGGGCTGAAGACGAGCACTTACCTCTTCGGTGATGCCCTGATTAACTTTTTCAAATTTCATTTGAATAGGAAAATCAGGGTAGAGAGGGAAGTGCTCTCTTCCCAGCATTTTGTTGAAAGATGGGTGAGAGAAGCAAGTATGGCCCGAGTGAATGGGCCTACTCTGAATATGTGTCTGTAAATTAAAGGTGGAAAACTGGGAGAGTGCACTTGCCCTGATGGTCAGGGTCACTGTGGCGTTTTAATGGGCTTTCTCCACAAATGTCCCTCGGAAGTCTCCCCCCTATTGGGGAATTTTGCATTGTTATTTTTATTACATCCTCTGTTTCTTGTTTTTTAACCCGCAGAAATGCCCATTTGTACCGCCCCGTATTGTCCTGTACTGTCCTTAATGTCTACTTTATGTAGACCCTTGTGGTTAGTAAAGAAAGCATTATTATTATTAGTAGTAGTAATGCACTGGGTAATTGCTGGCCTTGTGCCTAAAGTAGAAACAATTATTATTATTATTATTATTATTAGTATTATTATTATTATTGAATGCCATGGTTGACGGAGGCTCGGCTCTGTAAGGTATAGTAATTTTTAACCGTTAAAACAATTGTAAATTGTTTAAAACTTGAACCAAATTGTTGATAAAGACACCCTCCTCCTCGTGAGAGGGGTCTTTCTGTCCGTTATTTGGCCCTTCGGGGTTAAATAACCAGTTATTGGGGTTTTGTACCCAATATTCATTTTAAACAAAAAAACAACATGGCTACGAAAAAGAAATTTCATACGTCACTCCCACTCATTCCGCCATATTCTTCCTCAATCATCACTACAGCAGAGAGAAGATTGTCTCTCTCCCTCCCTTCTTTAAATGTGTCTCTCTCCCTCCCTTCTTTAAATGTGTCTCTCTCCCTCCCTTCTCTTTCGCAAGTGACGAAAGAAAAGAAAAGTCTCGTGCAAAGCGTGCTAGGTTTCTCCACGACGACGACGACAGCGACGAAACAGGTGTGCGGGAAATACGAAAACCCAGTTCATTCGTCTGATGTCAGGAATAATAGCAGTAGCAGCCGTAATAACAACAGCAACAGTGACAATGAAAACAACAGTAGCAGCCGCAACAGCATCACCAGCAGCATAAACAACAACAGCATTAGCAGCAGCAACACCAACAACAACCACAGCAACAGCGGCGGAGGCAGTAGTCGTAGTACCTGCAGCAACAACAAAAGTACCAGCAGCTCTGACGACAACAACAACAGCAGCAGCAGAGAAAAACCAATCTCATTTGCAGGTATTGCGAAAAACTTGGAAACAATCCTCATAACAAATGAGGAATTAGAGGAAGCGAAGAAGATGGTGACAAAGAATGGACACCGAGCAATCTGCAAGGCAGCGGAAAAATTTTTCGAAACCAAGAGCACTGTACGGTCACTTACCGTACAGTAAGTACAAAATCCCGTAGGGTGGAAAGAGCCACAGAGGCCCAAATACAAAAAGGCTTGGGGGTCTGTGTGGCAGCGGAAAACGCACATCACCCGAGGCAAAAAATATGCCACCGTAGACGTACTTTTTGCCACACCCAAGAGGCAAAGGCCCAATCAGTAGTGACCATAAGGAGCGAGGAAATGGTGTTGGTGCCCTCCTACTGCGGGCAAAAAATTGTGAGGGTCAAACTGACCCACGTCCCCCCCGGAATGGCCCCTTCTTGGCTGGCCGCGTCTGTCCTCGTCGGAATCGAGGACAAAACAACTGTACTGCAAGTACAGAAAAAAGTAAGAGAAGATTGGGTAGGCACCTCCATTGAGATGCTAATCCAAACCAACCAGGAGTGCATCGAAGCTATCCCGGATGTGATAGACTTCGATAACGGCACTCAACTGCCCATAAGTGTTGAGGGCAAACGCCCGAAATGCTTTCGCTGTGGATCGAAGACTCACCTCAGGGCCTTCTGCAACGAGAAGAGCCTGAGAAAGGAGAAAACCCCCCTCCTTCCGAATCCGGCTCCACGGCTACCAACAACAGGACAAGCGGCAACCAGGAACGATAGGTCCGTGGCACCCATACCCACTCCACGGAAATCAAAAACAGCAGCAGCAGTGGAAATATTAACAACAACAACAGCAATACCAAATGCAGCTGCAACAGAGACTCCAGTGCAAACATCACCAACAACAACAAGTGAAAGAGTGGAGCTGGTACCCCTCCCCGACCTCACAGAATCAGACATGGAGTGTGAGGTGGGAGAGGGATGGCAAAAGGTCGTAAGAAGGCACAAACGCAGAAGCAGCGCATCGTCGCCTTTGAAAAGGGAGGAAAGAAATGAGAAAAGGGTAAAGTCTACTGCAAAGAGACCCACAGCAGCAACACCACCAACACCATCACCACCCACACTAGCACCACCATCACCACCGGCGACAACCCCACCGCCAACAACACCTTCAACACCACCACCACAAGCACCAACATCGCAAACACAACAACAAAATACATACACCCAGCAACAACGACAAGAAAATAGCAGAACCACACCCCACCCCCAGAAAAACAAATGCACGGCAATAAATACACACAACAAGAAACTAATGACTTACATAATTGAACACACAGACATTTGACAACAGGACTACATAATACCAGCACCAATCAAAACGCCAACTAACATAAGACTGCTAAAAATAGCACAGAAACAATACACAAACATTAAAACGAAATTCCCCAACGCAGTTGGTGATTTCAGGGACCTAGGAGGAACCATCAATCGAAGAGTATATTCAGACATTCTCTTAGAAGAGCCGACGACCAGCCGAAGGGACGATTCAAAGGTCCCTTCACCAGACGATCAAGTGAAAAGGGATGCAAAAACCATCCCTCCTCTACCAAAAGTACGGCAAGTGGTCTTTCCCATCTTTTCCACTCTATTTTAAACATGACCTCACTCAGAATAGGCAGCATAAATGCGCGTGGCTTGGGGTCGTCATGGAAGCAGGGTCACCTGCTCAACGACCTCAGGTCACTAAACATAGATGTAGTGGCCATCAGCGAGACCAGAATCTCCGAAACACGGGCCTTCGCACCGATCTTCGGCGGCTACGATGTGTACGCATCTCCCAGCCGTCCTGGATCGGGTGGAGGAGTTGCTGTGCTTTTTCGGAGAGGTTTGGATCTCGCCATACGGGCCATCTTCCTGGACCCAGAGGGTAAGCTGGTGGTGCTGGACGTGACCAGCGGAGACGGGCAAGCTTTCAGGCTAGTGGCCGTCTATGCCCCGACAGGAGCAGGGCGGCCTGATTTCTTCCGGCGTCTGGAGACCTTTCTTGGAACGTCCCGCTCTTTAGTGTTAGTGGGCGACTGGAACGGGATCTTAGATGCACGCTGGGACTGTGTGGGATTAGCGGATAGGGGTGGAGGGTGCAAGAGCCTCACCAACCTGCTCAGGTGTTTTGAACTGTCTGACAGGTACCGATTGGATTTCCCGAATGTGCCAATGTGGAATTGGACAAACCGCATAGGGTCATCCAGATCATATCTAGATAGAGTATTTTGTAGGGAAATAGATAGGTCTAGCATAGGCTGTCCACAATTCAAGATAGTCAGCTACACGGACCACAAATTCGTGATCTGTGTGCTTGACTTAGATAGGCTTCATAGACGAGGACCCGGCTACTGGAAGCTAAACGCGTCCTTGCCAGCGCGCAAGGCCTACAGAGACCGGATTAGCGAACTAGTTAAGCGGGCGTTGACGGAGGCCATCGTCAACAACAAGTGGTGGTTTGCTCTGAAAAGAGCGATTAGAATAGAATCGATTAGGTTTAGTAAGGCTTTAGCAATAGAGAAAAATAGAGCAGAGGGAGAACTAGTTAGAAAATTAGACGAGGCGCTTAGCAAAGGCATTGCGACCGACGTGCTTGCGGCGAAATTAGCCCTTGACCAATTCTTCAATGCAAAGCACGAAGGCTGCGTTGTCAGAGCAAGGGTGCGTGCTCTCAGACACGAGGGGACGAAAGCCGTTCAATGGGCCCGAGTGGCGGAGGCGCGTCGTGGCAACAAAGCCACAATCCGGTCTTTGGTGGACCACGACGGGCGCATGCTACTCGATCCCGGGCAAATGTGTGAAGCTTTTCAACGACACTTCGCTCAGCTGTTCGGGGGCAGCGGTGGGCCGGGTAGAGGGATGGACTTTAGTGTCTACCTCGACGGACTGCCGCGGCTCTAGGCCACTGAGGCGAAGTGTTGCGAAAAGACGATAACAGCCGCTGAAGTAAGGGAGGCAATGACTGGCTGCACAAGGGTTAAATCGCCTGGTTTGGATGGTCTGCCCTATGAACTTTACGTACAGATGCCAGACTTGTTCGGAGGCCTCTTGGCGGACGTCTACTGCAACTGGCAACAGAACGGGAGAATTCCCAGTTCTGTGAGCCGAGGAGCGGTGGCACTGCTGAGAAAGGATCCGAACAAGGGGGATAACATAGACAATTTCCGGCCCATAACTCTGCTAAACACAGAGTTCAAGATTTTGGCCAAGGTGCTAGCAAAGAGGTTGGCGCTTGTCGTTGGTGGTCTGGTGGGAGAGGCGCAGACATGCGCCATTCCCGACAGATCCATCCACGACAACCTCCACCTCATGCGATACATCATAGAGAGGGTAGCTAAGGAACCTGGCACGGGTGGGTCCTTGATCAATTTAGATCAGTCGAAAGCTTTCGATAGGGTCGACCATCGTTACCTAGCGGCAGTCCTGAGGGCGGCTGGCTTTGGGCCCGTCTTCAGAGGCTGGATCGCTTCCATGCACAGCGACATCTGCTCTGTGGTGAGAGTGAACGGTCACCTGTCGGAACCGTTCAACATCATGCGCTCGGTCCGCCAAGGATGTCCCCTCTCGTCCCTCTTGTACGTATTGACTCTCGAGCCATTACTGCACAAACTAGAGACGTTGAGGGGAGTCCCGCGCGAACTAGGATGCGGAAGATCCGTGTCAGCATATGCGGACGATGTCACCGTAGTGGTGTCGAACGCCAAACACATCGAGGCGATCGGCACTACACTAAGAGAATACGAAGCGGTGACAGGAGCAATGATCAACCAGGAAAAGTCAGTGGGCCTGCAGCTCGGCACCTGGAGAGGCAGGTCCATGCCGTCCAACAGCGTCGTCGGACGCTGGACGGACGGACCGGTTAAATTGCTAGGGGTCTGGTTCGGTCCGGACCTCCAGACGGACAAAAACTGGGACGAGGTGACGAGCAGGGTGGCTTCTCTCACCCAGAAATGGGCGGAGAGGAAGCTATCCCTGAAAGGTCGAGCGGAGGTGGCTAACGCGTACATCGCGTCTGTCATTTGCTACCGCCTGACCGCCGTACCTTGTCCTAAGCCTCGCCTGACTGCGCTGGAGCGTTTGCTCTTTCGCTTTTTGTGGAAGGGACGTGCTCCGATGGTCAGGCGGTCCATCTGTTGTCAACACCCGCTACGTGGAGGGCTGGGCATGCCGTGGCTGATGATGCGCAGGCACGCGCTCAGGCTACGACATCTCCACCTCTTCCTCGACGGTGATCAGGTGTGGTCGCCGTTTGCTAGGCGCGTATTTCCCCAGCTCGTTTCCTTGACGGAGCTGCAGTCCTGGGTCAAGCGAAGACCGAGAGGGAGCGCCTGGAGACTGGAATGTCTTCAGGCGCTCACAGTCCTCGACCAATCGGGCAATGTGATCGGTGGAAACTCCACCTCGGCGTTCTATAGAGGATTAGTGGAGGGTAAGAGCGACGACGTACTTGGGGAAACTCTAGGCGTCGACGAAAATCAACTAGCCAATCTCTTCGGAAGAACTTTCAGGCCGGGGCCTATGGACAACTTCCAGAAATCTCTGGCCTGGCAGTGCTACCGAGGAGCCTTGCCAGTTCGGGATAAACTCTACAGGCATGGAGGTGCCGTCAGCCGGGCATGTCCGAGATGCGCGCAGGGCGACGAAACCGTCCTGCACGCACTCGTCCAGTGTCCGAAAATTGCTGACTTGTGGGTTTATGTCGAACACCTGCTGTCGCGTTTAGGACGGATCCGGCTATCATCTGAGTCCATCGTGAGGATTGCCCCGCCCTCCTCCTTTAGCCGGGAAGGGCAGGCAGTTTTTATCTGTCTGGTGGCCATGGCGAAAGAGATAGTATGGTGGACACGTTTGAAAGGGCTGAAGACGAGCACTTACCTCTTCGGTGATGCTCTGATTGACTTTTTCAAATTTCATTTGAAAAGTAAAATCAGAGTAGAGAGGGAAGTGCTCCCTTCCCAGCATTTTGTTGAGATATGGGTGAGAGAAGCAAGAATGGCCCGAGTGAATGGGCCTACTCTGAGTATATATCTGTAAATTAAAGGTGGAAAACTGGGAGTGGGCACTTGCCTTGGTGGTCAGGGTCATTGTGGCTTTTTACTGGGCTTTCTCCACAAATGTCCCTCCGAAGTCTCCCCCCTATTGGGGAATTTTTCATTGTTATTTTCATTGTTATTTTTGTTACATCCTCTGTTTTTGTTTTTTACACGCAGAAATGCCCATTTGTACCGTCCTGCATTGTCCTGCACTGTCCTTAATGTCTACTTTATGTAAACCCTTGTGGTTAATAAAGAAATCATTATTATTATTATTGTTATTGTTATTCCTTGAATCTCAGTCATTGATGTTGGTTAACTGGAAAGTCCGTTGGATTGAATATCAAGCCACTACCTGCAGCCTCAGATATTCAGGACGTATCGGAGGGTTCTTGCCGTTCCAAGCAAGCATGCCTTTTGAAGCGTTCCAAAAAGCGTGAAGGAGCCGATTTTCTTTAACCATCCCTGGAAACCTTTGGAGATAGTCCCCAGTGCGCCTATGACAATCGGGATCACTTTGACTTCATGGCAGTTCCAAATCCTTTTCACCTCCCACTTTAGGTCCTGGTATCGGTTAATTTTCTCCCTCTCCTTCTCTTGCACTCTCGTGTCGAACGGGCAGGCCACATCCACAATCAGGCACGATCTTTTTTCTTTGTCCACAACCACCAGGTCAGGTCTATTGTGTTCCAGTTTTTTGTCCGTCTGTATCCTAAAATCCCACAGCACCTTCACCTGACTGTTCTCCATCACCGCCTCTGGCCTATGCTCATACCATTTCTCAGAATGTGGTAGATTGTTTACTTTGCACAGGTGCCAGTGGATCACCCTGCCCATCACATCGTGTCTCCAGCCCTTATAGTGGGTCTGGGCTAGGTGTTTACACTCGGACACAATGTGAGCCACAGTCTCCTCTCTCTCTCCACAGATCCTGCACAGTGGGCTAGCCTCCTCCTTGTAGATATGGTGCTTCAACCACTTCGTTTTGAGGGCCTGCTCCTGCGCAGCCATTAGCATTCCTTCTGTAGCCTTTTTGAGGTCTCCTCTTCTCAACCAGTTCCATGTCTGTGGATCTCTAAATTCAGTTTTCTCAAAGAAGGTACTATGAAGGGATTTTCCCTTAAGGCTGCTCTTCCTCCTTGATGTTATTTCCTCCTTGGGTATCCCCTGGCCTACTGTCCTCTCCTTCAGTACAGCTTTGAGCATTGGCTCCTTACTATAGGTCACGTATTTGTATAGGTTGTTTTTCTCCATCTGAACACAGTCCTCTATGCTGATAAGACCTCTTCCACCCTCAGATCTCCTTAGGTAGAGTCTATCGACATCACTCCTCTTGTGGAACATGTTGTAGATAGTCAATAGCTTCCTAGTCTTCCTATCCATTTCTTTTTGTTCAGCAACATTCCATCTCAGAATTCCCGCACTGTACCTAATAATAGACACAGCTCGGGAATTTACTGCGCTTATGGCATTTCTGCTGTTCAGATGTGACTTCAATACGCTCCTTACTCTCCGAATGTATTCAGTTCTTAACAATTCCTTCATTTTTTTGTTCTTTATGCCATCAGCCTCCAGAACGCCCAAATACTTGTATCCTTCCTCAGAGTCAATTTCCTTTATCATCTCACCTGTTGGTATCTGGATCCCGTTACTTCTGCTCAACCTACCCCTCCTCATCACAATGACTCCACATTTACCAATACCAAACTGCATACATATATCACTGCTGAAAATACGGACAGTGTCAACAAGCACATCCAACTCCTTCTCACTTTTCCCGAAGAGCCTAAGATCGTCCATGAAGAGGAGGTGATTGATGGTAAGCTCTCCCCTTCCCAACTTGTATCCTACTCTCACTTTTCGCAGCATAATGGTCAAGGGCATCAGGGCAAGGACAAACAACAGAGGGGACAGGCTATCTCCCTGGAAGATACCTCTCTTGATCTTCACGCTTCCCAAGGATACTCCAGTTGATGTCAACTCTGTCTCCCAGGACCCCATACTCCTGCCCAGCAACTCTCTGATGTTATCTGCCACCCTGAAGATCTCCAGGCTTTTGGTGATCCAGGAATGAGGCACCATGTCAAATGCCTTTCTGTAGTCTATCCATCCCATGGCAAGATCAGTGTGTCTCCTCCTGCAGTTCCCCATTACCATCTTATCAATAAGCAACTGGTCCTTTGTACCACGTGATTATTATTATTATTATTATTATTATTATTATTATTTTTATGGACGCACATGTGTGAAGACGTACAAGTCTGCGGGAGAAAAGGTTCGTAATTTTAAGCCGTTTTAAAGTATAACTTTTTGTGTTTTCTTGTCGATAATGAAGCATAAGGTACCCACCTTGATTCCAAGGAAGTGAGTCCTCTCAATATTCGGGCTTTAAACCCGAATATTCAGATTTATTTTAAAAACTTCGAAATTATCGCTTCCCCACCAAAAAAAGTATGGAAATTTTCGATCTTGAAACGGAAAACAACGTACAGGTCAAAAATTCAAAAACAGCCAGTATAGCTCCCACCAAGATTACTACTACTACGGCTACAGACATGTCTGTCTTCCACTCCACTAGATGTGGAGGTAGGACACAAGAGTTACCATCACAACCGCTCCCATCTGTGACAGAGACAGTACCATCTCAAAACGACATCACCACCACCACCACAACAACCCAGAACAACAACACCAACAGCCTCAATATAAACACTAATAACGGTAGCAACAGTAATAACACCAACAACAGCAAGAACGACAACACCAACAACAAGAACAACGGAAGCGCCACCTTTGCAGCGGCCGCAGCGAAAACAAAGCGCTTCTTCAATGTAGATATTAGCGATAAGGAACAACAGTTGGCCCAGACGTGGAGGTTAATTAAACGAGAGAAGTCCTGGGCCAACCTAACCGTCCCGAACGAGCCAATAGCAGCCATGCTAAGGAGGACGGTGTACTTTCGATGCATTTCAGTGCAGACACGCAAAGTGGAACTCGCCAGCCAAGCAGAAGTAGAGGCTGCTTTAAAGTGCACCGGAAGTGACATCGAGTACGAAGCAAGGGCCAAGCAGTCCGGTACCATCTCGGTACTGTTTAAAACCGAGGCCCTTTCTACTAAGCACTCGGTGACCCCCTGCAGGACGAGACAACAATCCAATTAATCACTGAAGCTAAAGGCCGCACTGCTTCCTCTGCGGGGAAGCAACGCATCTGCAAGCCTTCTGTCCTCAGCTCAAAAATGTAGGGGATCGCAAACCTCCTTTGTTGCCCATGCCGGTGTCAGCATAGAAAGCTGCGCCACCACCACCCAAAACAACACCAACAATGACACGGGTAACCCCACCAACATCAAAAACAGCACCGAAACCAATCCAAGAGGAAAACGAGGAAAGCTCTGCCACTCTACCTACCCCTCCAATTATACACATAGACAAAACCATAAATGCACACACAGATACAGATACACTCACAGCCACAGACCCTTTGTCTTCCAGCAGTGAAGATGAAGGAAAACCCCAAATTGCTAAAAAACAAAAGAGAAAACTCACCCCCCAAAAAAGCCCCAACAAAACACAAAAACATACACAACAAAAATTACAGACACCATAACGCAAACACTTCCCCAAAAATAACATCAACACCAACAGCAACATCAACACCACCCCACAATCCCCGAAACGCAAACAACCTAAACAAACACAAGAACAAATCATTAGTAGTAGTAGTAGTAGTAGTAGTAGTAGTAGTAGTAGTTGTTGTTGTTGTTGTTAACATTGACTAATGGTTTGACATTTGGCGGGAAAGGGGCTAGTCGATTAAATCGACACCAGTATGTAAATATCACTTCTATATTGTATTGATACCGGAAGCAGGAAAAGCAAAGTTGAGCTCGGCACGATTTGAACTTAGTGCGTAAAGAATCCGAATAGATCTTGCAAAACATTGTGTCCGACGCTCTACTACCTCATTTTACATCAATTCAGCTGCTTACTTGTCACCTTATTCGAAAAATATCCTCTCCGTAACTTTACAAGGCTACTAACCTTCGAGAAGCCCCTTCTTTCTATCTAAACTGTACACCATGCACTTTGTAATATTACAGTTTTTTATCATTAGCCTTCTTTTCTATGACACTCCGTTCCTTTCTCTATTGTATTTCCCTTTTAGTCACTCTAATATTTAACAGCTCATATTAAACATTGTGATTAAACACAACTTAATGTTGAAGGTCGGGAAATTGCTAGTAATTGTGGCAAACGATTTCAGGTTTGGAAACTACTTGAAATGTATCTAGAGGAGCATTAAATACGTCAAAAATTAATATGACATTCATTTTAACCATTCTTCAAAGAGAAAGTAGTTAATAAACCTGAACTATATGAGTATTAAACAAGGATGTGGTATAAAAACAAATAACTCATTTGCTTACACACGTATATTGCATAGAGTTCAATGTAAAAATAAACTAAAACAACACTTTCTTCTGTATATATTTTTCAACTTCGATGTATATTAGAAATTTGTTTCCCAAGATGAGTTTAAGAATGGTCAAATGTAATAAAGATGCTCGACATTTAGCCCGTTTCGTTCGGTGAAATGCGATAAATGCTTTGGTTGTGTGAGCTTCCATGCTTATGAATTTATTAAAAGTGGCAGCGTTACGTTGTAAATTGGTTGAATGTTCCATCTAGATATCCTTATTTACTGAGTGTTATTGATGGCTTGGCGTGAGTTTAATGATATAACTTGTATCATTGATAGTAATTATGCGTAGACACAAATGTATAGCGATCGATGAATTTACATGATACACAAACATATGCAATAATACACAAATGTTACTTAGACATATGTACACACGCTACATATAACTTGACATGTCCATATATGGATATACGGGGTAATAGCTCTCTCTCTCTCCCTCCCTCTCTATCTATCTATCTATCTATTTATCTATCTATTTTTATCTATCAATTTATCTATCTCTCTATCTATCTATCTCTCTATCCATCTCCCTCTCTTTCTTTCTCTCTCTCTCTCTCTCTCTCTCTCTCTGTGTGTGTGTGTGTGTGTGTGTGTGTGTGTGTGTGTGTGTGTGTGTGTGTGTGTATGTATACAATTATATATATATATATATATATGTGTGTGTATATATATAAATGTGTGTCTGTATATATATACACACACATATATATATATGTGTGTATGAGTGTGTGTGTGAGAGAGAAAGAGAGAGAGAGTGTGTGTGTACGTGCGTGTGTGTGTGTGTGTGTGTGTGTGTCTTTGCCTATCACTGTCTCCGGATCTGTGTATGTGTTTATGTTTGACACATCACAGCCAGAGTTGAAACAAAAACGATATTGTGTCAAAATATTAAATTAAAGCCATCAATAAAATGTAAATGGAAAACAAGCTGCAATAGCTGGTGGTGTCACTGTGTTCAACTAAAAATCTCTAAAGCCACTACCCCAACATCACAGCAGTCCGATGATTAAACCATTAAAAATATAATACAATACAAATTACATATATATATATAAAAGTTTACATATAAGTACATTTTAGTGTGGGTTTGGGTGTGGATGTGTAGGCGGGTTGGTAAGTGTGTATGTGTGTGTATGTATGTGTGTGTGCATGTGTGCGTATGTGTGTATGTGTATGTGTATGTGTGTGTATGTGTATGTGTGTATGTGAGTGTATGTGTGTATGTGTGTGACCAAATGTTTAAAATGTTCATTCACTTCACAAACATATGTGTGGAAGTTCGATCCCACATATCTTCTTGTCCAAGTCTCATTTATTTCAATCTCATGTCATCCCAAACCATGCGAGTGAAAACAAAAGCAGTCTATTATACATAACAACATTTTCACAAGTCAGTTGACTGCGAAGCTATGGAAAGACTCAAAACCACTCATAGGCAACCTGCGGCCCGCGAGGCTTTCTGAATGGCTCGCCTAAGTCACCCAAGTGAAATCTTTCTGATTTTTTTACCCCGACTTTTCAGTCGGAATTCATCTTTCTATCATTTTTACGATCGAGGAAAACAACGTGTACGAATTCTGAAGAAATAAATCAAAACAACCTGAGTTCACACCCTTCTTTTGGGCACGAATGTAAATTAGCGCTTGCAGCCCGCCTGATGATGAGATATTTCTCATGCGGTCCGCTTCTAAAAAAAAGGTTGCCCATGCCTGATTTAAACCATGATATATTACACACAATGCCTTCATATCATTCCCAAGGCAATCGATTAATAAAGTCTCGAACGAAATCGCAGCAATATTCTATTATATATACAATACTCTTATTATTTGTAAAACGTTTAGTGCGTTGGATTGGCAGTTTCGGGAGAGCGTCGGTCAACCTGCTTCGTGGCATAGAGTTACGGCCCTTTACGTTCTGACTTCAAATCCCACCGAGGTTAACTTTGCCTTTCATCCTTACGGGGTCGATAAAAGAAAATGACAGTCTCGCATTGGGTCGATTTAAACGACTTTCCCCTTCCCCCAAAATTGCTGGCCTTGTGCCGAAATCAGAAACCATTATTTGTAAAACATTTGACTGAGAAATAAATATTTTAATGAAAATCTTTTTCAGAATCGACATCTTAGTGGGGCAACTATTGTTCATTTACTGTGACTACGAGTTCAAATTCACGTGTAAGATATGAATATCTAGTAGTGCAAGATATCTTGAAGCGTTACCAATATAATCGTACGGGTAGAAAGATTTTACATTCGCATTTTCTGATATATATATACGAGATATTTTGAACTAAAAGTAAAGCTAAAGTAATATTAAACACGAACATACATTTTTAGAAATGTTTCTGGAGATACAAATACTCATTTCAAGAGGCAAGATGATAAGAACGTGTTGATAACAAATGTTTACAAATGCTATTGAGACGATATCAGCTAAATCTTTTATTTGGGAATCCACGTAATTGAACATGATGCTTCTGTTCAATTTGATTTTGAAGGTGGTTAAACTTACCATACATTTTAGAAAGTGTTTTTTCTTTTTTCCTTTTTTTGCAATAAACAGTATTGTTGAAATATAATTAGTTTATTTATTTATGTCTTATCAATATATAGAAATATAATAAAGCCACATCAAACAGAAAAGTATATTAGCTCTATTAACAACTTAAATGAAATTAGTAGAAACGTATATTTCCTGAAAATTAGAAAACTTGTTTAGAAATGAGAAATACGATAAGCCAACGTCTATAAAATGTTCTGAATATCTGATTGTTTTACATTCTATAACCTCACCAAAAACTGAACATTCTAGAGAAATATTTGTGAAAGATTGCGATTTTGAGGGACAGGTTTGTACATTTTTACAACAAAATGAAAAAGTAACATGGGCATGGCTCTCATCTAGGGTCGTTTTATGCCTAACGATGTAATTTACCCTGCCGGCGGCTTTCGTTGTGAAGAAGAGCTACAAACATTCTCATGGATTGCTTGGGAATACGAAATAAAATAAATGACTTGGACTTCGTCCATTATATGGACAAATACAAAATCAAAAGAGGCGACCTCTCAGAATTTAAAGACTGTATCTAAAGAAATGAAACTAAAATATGTAAAGGTTTTAGTGTAGCGCTTCATTCACTCTGACCTTTTATTGCTTTTGTACGCTTTCTCTAACTAAAACGAGAACCACAAACTCATAAGAAAGAGCATAGTTGATTTAAAATTGAACGAGCATGTGAAAACAATGGAATGAAAATAAATAATGCAATGCTTTAATTCCTACTATTTAAGCCACTCACCCGATTTAATATGTATTTCAAAAATCGGCAAAATGATACACATTTTAGAGGTGTTGTGGTACATTTATGTACCATTATTGATTATTTTATTGATACTGCTTTCAACAGTTGGTTTACTATATAAATCAAATTTCATTCCTTACAGTATTGGCCTTGTTTTCGAGAAAACTTAAATTGACACTTTAGTGTAATCGAATGACTAAAACCAAATAACTGGAAGATCTGATTCATCGTTATTGGTCATATTCTTTATTGACTGTATGTGTATGAAGTCGAAACACCATTGCACTTCATCACACTTCACATAAAGAGCACTCAATTAGACGATCCCACGCATTCGCTACAATCGCTGTGTATCGCTCACACTGAGGATCTCTCATGGCTAACACATATCCTTAACATAGCAAGAATTGCAATTGAAAGACTGATCCTTCTCTTCGGAGCCAGAAAATACTTCAACGCACAACAGCTGATCATCTATAATATAATACGTAATAACCACGACGTAAAGTGATGAGTTTTGTGCGGGTTTAAATGGCGAAAATATCTCTTCCAGGCTATAATGGTCGCATACACACACGCGAATATATGTATGTGTGTATATATATATATATATAGTAATAATAATAAATTTGAAGACTTAAATCCAAAGAGGGCTCTATAGGGATAAATATATATCAGATATATAAGAACCGTAGATTCTTAATATAATAATCTGTTATTTTAATAAAACAGCCAATGGCATGACAGGAGTGGAAGTAGATTTTTTTAGGGTGTTTTTGATGACCCGTGTGGCAGTAGATACTGACCAGAACTTGTGATGACGTGGAGTAAAAACAGCCAATGGCATGACAAAAGTGGAAGTAGGGTTTTTTTAGGGTCTTTTTTTATGATAAAACCCCAGTGATAAAATTTGCTCCAAACGAAATACTCGTGTCTGAATGAACCTGCAGAAGTAGAATCAACCAGATCCTTACAAGGACCATGTCTCGAGCTATCTGCCGGAGAAACAATTGTAACACGCAATAAATTAAGTCCAGATGCATCACTGATTTTTCGTTTTCTTTACACTATACATATATATATATATATATATATATATATATATATATATATATATATGTGTGTGTGTGTGTGTGTGTGTGTGTGTGTGTGTGTGTGTGTGTGTGTGTGTGTGTGCGTGTGTGCGTGCGTGCGTGCATGCGTGCGTGCGTATGCATATATATTGCTATAAGGGATATTTTCGTAGTAACTTCAGAGAAGAAACATCATTATAAACAATATTTCTTCAATGAAGATTCTACGAAAATATCCCTTATACCAATATATATGCATATGTACACATATATGTATATAGAACTCTTATATCGAATATCGAGTAGATGAAATGCCGTGTAAGGAGTCAATTTTGTTTTTGAATGTAATGCCTTCTCCATTTACTTTGCCTATATATATATGTATATATATATATATAAAATATATGTATGTATATATATATATATATATATATATATATATATATATATATATATATATATATATATATACATTTTCCTATTACCCACTCTACTACCCTAAGTATTGAGTACTCTGGTGCGTTATGGTCCATCTGGTTCCTTACCACACTTCCTTCGTTATATATATATATATATATATAAAATAACAAAATCAATTATTGATCTCTGCCCCTGATTCCCCTTATACTCTGGATGTCTCTGTGCTGGAAGAAGGTGTTCATAATAGAGAGACTATTGATAAAACATTATATTAAGGCTTCCCCATTCGTATTTAGATTGGGATCGCCGTTTATTCCAAACACTCCATCCTATGTCATGTGGTCAGTGCCAACATCTGCATTGAAATCTCCCATTAAGATATCTGACTCAGCCTTAACTAGCTCTAACGCTGTAGTGATTTCATCAAGGAAGAATCTGTATTCGGTCTCCTTGTTTGGAGTATAGACTTGCACCACCCACGGAGACTTATGTTTCAGCCAATAGGCAAATACTCCCTCCTAATGTTATCCAGTCTATACTATTACATTTACCAAGTTATGTGTTTGGAGAAATGCTTTCTACTGAAACATTTGTACATATAAAACAATATAAAATCTTATTTCTACCATCTTAATTTGTTTTATATGCTCTGCGTTAAAATTGCAACATTTCTTTTGACCTTAAGACGTCTATTCACTATATTTTTATATGTATAAACACATTGAGTTTAAATATTCTCAATCACAATTTTTCTTCAAATAACTACATTTGTTCTTATGTATTATTATTTATGAAAATACATATGAAAGAATTAATGTAAAGGTGTGTGTATGTATGTAGATGTATATAAATGTATATATACATGTACATACACACAAACGCATGCACAGACATAGAAAAAAAATATCTATCTTTTGTGTGATTCTATACTCGTGTATGCGATGTGCTTTTGTGTTAATGTATATATACAAGTATATATACGTAGTACATTAATAATTTTTAGTCTTCATATCTAAGGTTATATTGAGGTAATTGATTCGGAGTATTTTATTTTGCTTTAAACATCAGAAGCAGTACTTATAGCGCAGTCATTCCTGCTTCACCTATCTTTCCTCTATCTTAAAACCTGAAGAGGAATTTTTGTGCATTTGTTTTCGATTATTGATTTGGCGAAAGCTGATCTACTTTCGTTTTCTTTTGAGAATAATGTTTACTGGGTGATAGATTTCACACGAGGAATCCGTATTAATGACGTAACACTTTATAGCGCTTGTATGTATGTATGTATGTATGTATGTATGTATGTATGTATGTATGTATGTATGTATGTATGTATGTATGTCAACATCATTGGATACCATCAGAGTTGCAGGTGTTATATCAGAGTTTTCCTTCTCCTAGAATTCTGCATTGACAAAGGCTAAGGGGTCATCTCTCCCGGTGATTTTGGATGGCCATTGACTCTTAAGAGCTCCTTTGCCCTTTGACAGGTTTTGTTTTTAGTCCTGCAGGATGTCCAAAGTCACCCTCCTCACCAAGAAACTTTGGTGGAGTTGCCAGTTTAGTCGCCAACGACCCAACCATGAGACAGGTTGTACTGGCATACATGTTACCAGTAGCACCAACTGGAGACCTGACATACATACATAAATATATACATACATACATACATACATACATAAATAAATACATACATATATACATACATACATATATATATACATATATATATACATATACATATATATACATACATATATATATACATATATATATACATATACATATATATACATACATACATATATGGTGGCTGCCAACTTGTTTTCGAGTACGGCCACTACTTTATATTCATGTAGGAGAACCCCTACCGATGCGCTGAACAAGTGTTACTTTTTAGTCCAGCCAGCGACTTGAAAACTCTGGTACAAACACTACACTTGTGACAATTACTGACACATAGTGCTGGGCTCATGGTACCAGGTGATGACAAGTGCAGAGAGATCTCCAGATATAAAGCAATGCCTGTGCCGTGAAGCTTTTATAGTGAGCAAAGGCACTGCACAAAGCCAGTACCACTCTCTTAACCAAGATGATATTTACCAAAAAGAAGAACAAGTCAACATCATTGGATATCATCAGAGTTGCAGGTGTTATATCAGAGTTTTCCTTCTCCTAGAATTCTGCCTTGACAAAGGCTAAGGGGTCATCTTCTTTTTGGTAAAAATCATCTTGGTTAAGAGAGTGGGACTGGCTTTGTGCAGTGCCTTTGCTCACTATAAAAGCTTCACGGCACAGGCATTGCTTTATGTCTGGAGATCTCTCTGCACTTGTCGTCACATGGTACCATGGGCCCAGCACTATGTGTCAATAATTGTCACAAGTGTAATGTTTGTACCAGAGTTTTCAAGTCGCTGGCTGGACTAAAAAGTCACACTCGTTCAGCGCATCGGTAGGAGTTCTCTTACATGGATATAAAGTAGTGGCCATACTCGAAAACGAGTTGGCAGCCACCATGTATGTATGTATGTTCTTCTGGTTTTATAATTTTACAAAGTTTTACCAATAGAGAGAGAGTCGATTTCTAACATAGACACAAGACTCTCTCATTGGAATTTACACAACATCAACTAGGTAGATATGTATGTATGCATGGATGTGTAGATATGGATGTGTAGTATTGTATGTGTGGATGTGGATGTTTTGAGTTGTATGTGTGCATGTGTATATGCTTTGTATCTGTACATGTGTATATGCAGTTATTAGATGCAACTTTTTTGGAATGTTTTACATATTTTTACTGTTCTATTAATGGATTGTACTTGTAATTTCCTAACTAGTTGTGTTCTTTCTGTTCCTGTGAAGCCTTGCTTCTCAAGATTTGTATTGAGGCAGTTACTAACATACCCCTTTGCCCCAATAATCACAGGCATAAATCTGATGGTGTAATCAGGGTGGAGTATCTGCAGATTTCTCATCAGTTCAGCATAAATATTCTCCTTTTCACTAATCTTTGATATTATATTGGCATCTGCTGGGCAGCTAATTTTCACTACTGTGCATGCTTTCTTCTCCCTGTCCCATATCATAATATCTGGTCTGTTATGCTTGCATTTTATTGGGGTTTTTACTGGAACATTCCACCAGTACTCTTTCATATTATGTACATGGATGTCTTCCACATTGCTGTAGCCTTTAATGTGTTTATTATCGGGGTTATCTTTTTTACGAACTGCATCGTACAGTGCTTTGGCCACTACATCATGCCTCATAGGTAGATAGTACCGCGACGATGACATCTTTGGACAGCTGCTGATGACATGGGTGATATCCTCGATGTTAGTTCTGCAGAGTCTGCACTTGTTTGCCTGCATCCCTATCTCTTTTGTGAATCAGGTATTTTGTTAATCTCCTGTTTTGGGATTGCAAAAGCGTATCCTTCAAAGTGGGAGCCAATATAGCGGTTGTTGGTCCAAGATAGATTACTTTCCTTATCTATATTACTCTCACTCTGGAGCTTCCTGGCAACATATCGATGCAGGATTTTTTGCTGATAAGTATGCAGTTTTTCATCCATGGATTCACTGCCATACTGCTGAGCGACTTCCCTGGGTGTGAGATTTTGATTATCACACAGGGAATATCTCTCGAGGAGTTCCTTCCCAACTCTCATGATCTTATCTGTTTCATCCAGATAGACATGCTCGAAAACGGGCTCCTACGCTTCGAAGTCCGTAGATGTTGTCGGAGAGATGCGACGTTCGAATGTTGTCTGGACTGATGTTAGGCCTCTGCCTCCCTGCTTACGTTTCAAGTAAAGGCGGTTTATGTCACTGTTGATGTGGAAGTTACCGGTGTTGTTTAGTATTTTTAGAGTTCCAACATCAACTGCTCAGATTTCGTCTATCGTCCAATTGAGTATTCCAAACATTGGTGTTAGGACAGGCACAGCAAACACATTGTGAGCCACTGTTTTGTTTTGCGCAGAGAGTTCCGATGACCAGATCTTTCTTAATCGGGTATAGTATTCCCTGGTTACGCTTTCTTTATTACAGATACCATTATAGGATATGTTCTCATCTATCCCCAGGTATCTGTAGCAGTCCTCATCAGATATTGGTGAAACAGTTAGGCCATTGATGACAATGTTGCTAGATTGGGTTGTTTTTCCCCGCTTTACAGTCATGTATGAGCATTTATCTTGGCCAAACTCTATTCTTATATCCTTTGAGAGCGTTGTAACCAGGTCAAGATTTTTCTTCATCCCATCCATGTTCTTGGCATAGAGTTTCAGATCGTCCACAAAGAAATTATGGGTTAGGTTCGTATTTCTGTCCTCCTGTGAGCCAATGATGTATCCCTCACATTTCTTGAGCAGAAAGGACAAGGGGTTTAATGACAAGATGAATAATATCACAACAGAGAGACTGCCCCCCTGAAATATACCCCTGCAATATTTTATATTATCAGTGAAAATAGAATCCTCCCTCTGTCTTTAACCTTAGGATAGTAGCCCAAGAAGAAGACAGCCTCTCTATGGCTCTGACAATAATGTCTGGGACTTTAGCAAGTTGGAGAGCCTCTATCATCCAAGAGTGGGGAACAGAATCGAAAGCTTTTCTGTAGTCCAGCCAGACTGTAGCCATATTCCTCCTAAGTTGTCGCACCTCCGACATCGCAGTTTTGTTGATTAGGAGTTGTTCAGCACATCCCCAAACCCCTTTATTTCCATCTGCTTGTTCATCTGTGATGATGTTATTATTTTCACAGTGATCTTGGAGGAATAGGTTCAGGCAGGCTGTATACATCTTATACATCAGGTTCTGGCATGCAATGGATCGGTAGTCTTTTGCCAAGTGGGTGTCTTTGTTCTTGGGGACCAGTAATATTTGTGCTAATGTCAACCATTCTGGTATAAGTGTATCTCCCTTAAGAACTTGTTGGTAGCGGTCAGTAAGATACCTCCGATAGAATATCAGTTTTTTGTACCAGTAGCCGACAATCATGTCTCTTCCTGGTGTTTTCTTATCTTGGAGTTTTCCTATCACAGTCTCAAGGGTACCCTCACTTATTTCGTATGTTTTTGTTGTAGTGTAGGAGCAATAGTTCTTTCGAATTTCTCTTAACCACACTGCATCTTGGTTGAAATTCTTCTTTTCACCCCATATTTTGCTCCAAAAGGAATCTATGTCTTTCTGGGATGGGGCCTCAGTGACACTTATTATTTTGCCCTTCATATCTCTATAGACTGATGTTTGGTTTCGTCTGAATCTTTTATTAAGCACTTTTCTCTCATCTACCTTCTTCAGATGTCGGCGTTTTTCGCTAACAGCTCTCAATTCTTGTTTGAGGGTGATCAGCTTATATTGGAGAGTTCTGGTTCTACTGTTACCAAACATCGTCTCTATTTTATTTTTCACTCTTTGTTGGTGAGGAGTGAGGTTTTTTTTGTGTTTGTTTGCATGTAAGGAGCATTGTCACATATCCTATGTTTTTTCGTAGGTCAGCAATCTTTTTTTCTATTTTAGTTATACATGATGGTATTTTTGGTGGTATTCTGTTCTTGTTAATATCTCTGCTATCACCAAGATAATGCTTCACTGTCGTTGCTAAGGCATATAAACAGGCGTTGATTTCGCAAAATGTTGGGGTTTTTATCCGTCGTAAATATTCATCCCCTATTTCCTCAATAACACGTAATATTTCATTATTTGGCTTTTTTATTAAACATAGTCGTTTTAATATGTTCAGCAAGAGAGATATTTATACATGAATTAATTTCTCTCTGGAAGATTTCGTTGAGGAAAAATTTCAATTGTTTATATTTTGTATGTTATCTCTTTCTCTTAATTTCGAGTATAATTTTTTGACCGGCCACCTTCCTGGTGGCAAGGTTGTAAAAGAAAAGAAATTGTCATCCCTTGAATCGCAAGAATGTTTTGCAAATTTTGAAGGTGCCAGCTATCGCAACCATTTGTAGACTATAAATTAGGAAGCTGCGCTCTTTGTCTGCAAATCCAAGTTCAGTCATACTTTGGTCCAAACGGGTTGGTATATAACCCGTAGCTCCAATAATGATGGGTATGAAGCTAAAGGTGTATCTTGGATACTGGATTTGCAAACTCCTCATCAATGGTCCATAGATGTCCTCCTTCTCCTGTATTTTTCTGACAACGTTTACATCAAGTGGGCAGCTGATCTCCACAACAAAACACGTTTTCAATGTGTGGTCCCAAACAACAATATCAGGCCGGTTGTGTTTTAATTTGGTGGCAGTTTTTATTTTCAGGTTCCACCAGTATTCCTTAGTGTCATCTGTCTCAATATATTCTTCCTCGTTTGTTGTTAATTTTATTTTCCGAAGTGCGTTCCAGATGGTTCTAGCTATCACATCGTGTCTCATGGGGAGGTAGTAGCGAGATGACATTCTTTCGCAGCTGGCAACAATGTGGATTACATCCTCGATCTTTGTTTTAGATAGCCTACATTTATTGTCAGCTGATGGCCCTCCCATTTTGTGCCGCAGATATTAGGTAGGGAGTTCTTGTTCCTGTATTGCATAGAGATATCCCTCAAAGTGTGATGTCATAAACTTGTCGGAACTCCATGCCAGGCTTTTTGAGTGGTTTATCCCCTCTATGGTCTGTGTTTTACGTCTCAAGTATCCATGCACAACTTTTTCTGTAAATTGGTCAATTTTTTCATCTTCTTTGAACATTGAATAGGATCTTCCGATTTCTCTGGGTGAGTGATTTATATCAGGCTTTATTCCATATCTCTCCTCCAGATCAGTGGCTATTCTAATGATATTTTTTTTTCATGCTCATAAACCTGGGCAAGATGGTTGCCAACCTTTTTCCTCTATTGAAGGTGTTGCTTCAGTGTTACTATCCGGGTCTCATATGATGTTAATATGGATTTTAGACCCCGGCCACCTTCCTTGCGTGAGAAGTATAGCCTATCCACATGTATGTATGTATGTATGTATGTATGTATGTATGTATGTATGTATGTATGTATATATGTGTGTGTCTGTGTGTGTGTGCGTGTGTGTGTGTGTGTATGCGAATGTATGTATACGTGACCGTAAGGTTATTACACGCTTTCGTTCTCTCTTTCTGTACCCCAGACGTCGAAACCTGGGGTGGATTATGCATCATCGTCCTAGCGGATAAAATTGAAAAAGACAAGGAAGACAAAAATTGTGGCACATTAATTATAACAATTATATTTAACATTACTGTATTTTATTCTTTCTCACACACACACTCTCTCCCTATCTCTCTTTCTGAAAGAAATCAGCTGTGGTTAGTATGAAACCTCACCTATATATATATATATATATATATATATATATATATATATATATATATATATATATATATATATATATATTGCCTGCCGTTGATATATACACGCCTACAACACAAGCCGCTGGTACATTCCAATCATGCATTCATTCCACGCACATTTCCTATCTACTGTTATGAAACACATACCCTATATATTCCATGTATACATCCACTACATGTACATCTCATATATACTATTATGAAATGGATGTTCTAAACATCCACAATATATATAACTTGTTTGTGTTCGCACGCACGGTCCCCATGTGTCCACCAGCCATGAGACCTGCATCGTGTGCAGACTCTTACCCAGTCCCTTAGATCACCAGTCTCCATGTATATTATATAACCACATGCTCCACAGCCCTCAAGTATTTTATGCAACTTTACGCACACCCCAATAATGTCCGGTCTCTCTCTCTGCATCCTTGTCATGTATACATTCATCTTTCCAGCATTTTATTTTATTTTATTTTATTTTACATTATATTATTTTATTTTATGTACGTACAGGCATTTTTTTTATAGATATGTGCCACCCAAGTTATATGTGATTGGTGCAGGATACTATGCGGCTATAACATTTATGCATATCGTGCATGCACTTTCGGGCTTATATCGCCACATGATAGGGTTGGGTCCAAGCCTCAAGAACGTTGTTTCATGTAATACTATGTGCACCATGTGTACAACTGCGCGTGTGTGTACGGATGGGAGGCTATTCATCAAGTATGTGCCTTCTGTATGAACATACGTGGGTACATGTATGTATGTGTTTCCACGCAAATATGCATGCGCACGTGTGTACACATATCTGGGTGGATGTATTTGTATGAACATGTCTGTGTGAGGGTATGAATGCCTATGTGTAGATCTTTCTTTTTTTCATCTGTGTATATATGTACAGCGTCTTAACTATACACGCTTCCCTCAGTACAGTGTGTGAGTGTAGATATGTGTATATTTATCAAAAATACCTTCGAAATAATCTTTTTTTTGAAAGGCTGTTCCAAGCATTCATTTAAAAACGTTCTTTGTACAGAGTTTTTTTCTATTTGAAATATGTATGTTTTAAGGTATTCTGAGGCTGTGTTCTTGAAACGTTATGCTAAATATTTTTCTAATTTGTTTTGAAAATTCCCTCCAAGCATTATTTACGGGGATTGTCGCATACAATACAGTTGCGGGTGTGTACGCCATCGGTGTAGAAGAGGGCGCCTAAAGACAGAGAAGACGTCGAAGGGCCGCCAGCAGTTCAAGCATACAACACCTTCCCTACTACAGTAGTAGTTCCGATCCAAGAAGCAAATTTAATTGACAGGTGGAGAATGAAATGAAATAAATAGTGGACAACCATGAGTGGCTAAAAATATCGATGACGTTGACAGTTCCTGATCAGTCATAGAATGACAACAACAGGATCTAAGCCGACAGGCGAAGGATATCGAGGACATTAGGAAAATCTGCTTCGTAGAATCAAGACGTATCTGAGGACCTTGCGATTTTCAGAGTCAGGTTCGATCATCACATCGATCGTGCCTCGAGCTGGTCGCCAGAGAAGCGATTGTAATATGTACAATAAATTCCATTCGTCGCAACACTGATTCTCTTTTTTTTTGTGATATATATATATATATATATATAATTGTTTCTACTTTTGGCACAAGGCCAGCAATTACCAGTGTTTTACTGGTACTTTATTTTATCGACCCCGTAAGGAAGAAAGGCAAAGTTAATCTCGGCGGGATTTGAACTAAGATCATAAAGGGGCGTAACTCTATGCTTAAAAGCATGGTGTCCGACTCTCTACCGATACTGCCAATCCACCGCTTATATATAT